>CM060961.1:16467685-17067685 GCA_030765045.1 Tenodera sinensis
TTTTTCACAGTTTCTCCATTTCTTCTGCGCTCTGCCCACTGCTGGTTTATAATTTAGAGCAGGGACGTCCAACCTTCTCTCTTTGGAGAATCTTGTGCAGTGAGCGGCAATGCCCCACTCCACTCCTCAGTCGGAGAGACAAACAGACGATTACATGGCAGTTTCTAACGCATACCTTGAATTTTCTGGGAATGTCTCAGAAGACTTCATTCTGGCTGACTTTTGCATAAATGGTAAACAGTAAGAGATAGACAATGTGGATCTCGTTAAAACACACAATCTTCTTTTTTCTTTTGAGTGAACCATTTACGAGACATGCCTTCTTATTTTTTTTGAGTTGGCCAATGCCTATACTTTTTTTCCTCAAATAGGAATGTGTTATTCACTTTTTCATTCTTTGGCCTTGGAAAGAGAACGTAATTTCAAAGGCATCGCATAACAACCAGCTCTTAAAACATTCACTAACACTTAAATACTACCGTATTCCCATATTCCTCTTGTACCTACAAGAAAGTTCGCAATAAGATAATTTCTGAAAATGCTTGTGAGTTAAAATGTAGTAGACAGAGAAATAAACATTTGGAAGAATAGTGTGTATAAGAGTGAGTATAGCTCTACATATATTTGTGAACAGAGTTTCTCCAAATTGAACTATATTAAAAGTCTGTGTCGCAATATGTTACGCGACGATCACTTGGTGGATCTTCTAAGTCTATGCCAAATATTGATAGACTTCTTAAACGCAAACAGTAACAAAGAAGTCACTAATGAACAGAAGTTATTCGTATAAGATTTGAAAGTGCTTTCGTAAATCAAATGCAACGTACATGTAATCAATCTGCAACTGCAACAAAAGGCCTGTAGCGGGAGGCGTGTAGTGGAAGGAGGTAATCGCACACTCCCCTCTTTCGCAAACATTGGACACAACTGATTTAGTTATTTACAGAAGTATATCACACTGTATCCTCTCCACACGTAACAGACAATAATTTCTATAGTGTTTTATTTCTTCATTTATAGATTTCACTTTCAGCTCTGTTCTTATTACATCACTATATATGTGGTCTAATTTTGTACATCTTTTAGTTTTTCTCAAGTTTCATTTCAGATCCTTGTATCTCCTTTTCATCTTCTTTGTTTCAACCAGGCTTCACTTCCACATAAAAGCACTGGCTTTCCCATCATTTTATAAAGTTTAGTATATTTGTAATATATAATATACTTAGAATATATTTATATTGTTTATTAGGCACATAAAACATAAACACTTCCGAATGAAGAGGTTTTCACACACTATTTCCAGAAAGTTCTAGGTATGCATTTTATTTCTCATGTAAATATTGTAACAAATGAAGAAAACACCAGTTACTGCTATTCACACATTATTGCCTTTTAGTCAGCGTAGTGTTAACGTTACACTCAGATTACTTTTGTCCAAGCTCAGAGCAACAGAACAACTCCGAATCACAACTAAGAACTGTCAGACTCAACTGCTAGTCGGCACGACTCCTCAACGCTTCGCATACGTCTGTTTTTCTCCTAGTCGGCACGACTCCTCAACGCTTCGCATACGTCTGTTTTTCTCCTAGTCGGCACGACTCCTCAACGCTTCGCATACGTCTGTTTTTCTCTCTTTTCTCTACTGCCCGGTGCTTGGCAGCGACTTATATAGGTCCTTAGACAGAGGGAAAGTTCTGGAGGTAGAATATTCGGGAGTGCCTGTGGCGGAACGGTCCAGAAACCGCACCGCCATGTAATAGCTATTGTCTCGTACGCTCCTATTGTTGTCCGCGGCAGGTCGTTAGGCCAGGCAGGCGACTGGCTGGGTCCCCCCTCCCCATTGTAGGCAATCATGCGGCGGGCGCGGTGACAATGTCTTTAATATGTGACGTTTTAGTCTCAATCATTCCAGCTATTTTTTGAAGGAATCAAAATGCTCGTGGCGAGATTTTCTTTAGAATCTTTGGGAGACGCTGAACTTAAATGTTTAATCTGACTTTTGTACTCTGAATTGTGCTGTTCAGACACACACGCGCGTGCATTCTTTAATACTTCTGTTGAACTGACAAGCAAACATTCTGAAGAGGCAGAAAAAATCGTAATCGTTTTATTTGATGTTGTTCACTATTTAAAAATAAGTGCTTTTGCAAATTTTGGCCACTCGAATGCAATTGGTTTGTGAGAGAAATAAATTCAAAGAAGGGAGGAGTGAAATATGTTTTCTTCCTGAAAGTTAATAATAATACTAATAATGATAATAAGAATAATAATTTCTGACCTTGATTTATGTTGAAGTACGTTGTTAGTTTTGAAAAAATGTACTGCAATAATGATAGTAATTAAAATTGCGTAAGACATAACTTTTGAGTATACCAACCACATTTGATAACAACTCTTCTTTCATATTTATCACAATTGAAGCAATAGTGAGTTGTGTTCTGAGAATGCTCACAGCTGACCCCGCCAGTACCCATCCGTACTGACGTGCTAGCTGGAGAGAGGAACGGTGGATATGCCAAGGATAATTGTGTCTCAATCAGGAAAACTAATGCCAATGTTACTTGTAATTCTTCAAGAGCCATCTGACATTAGTAAGAAAGTAGAAGAAAAGCTGTTTAAGGCAGACAATCTAATTGTAAAATGGATTCCTCCAGAAAATTGACAAAGTGTTGTTGGGTGTATTTTTGAAAGAAACATTTCTCCCACGAAACCTCTTACTTCTGGAGTCGTATGGTGTTCGTAGCGATATACCTACAACACATTCAGTGACTCGTGAAAGGAGATCATGAACCTGAAAAGCTGACGGTAAACGTGATACCAGCCAACACAACATTCAAATCGCAGCCTCTCGATCGATCGATATTTCTTCCGGATGTACAAATATATGATACATGAACTATCTCATAGTGTTGAATTTCATCACCCGCAGCGGGACAATGTTCTCTAACAACACCACCAAATAGAACCATTACGATGGATAGCATTCAAATTATATTTCACACTATTTTTACATTGACAGTGTCCTAAATTTTGTCTTGCATTTTTTACTTTCTCTACTGGTAAGTAAGGGAAGTATTGTATTCCACCCAAAAATTCGCTGTCGAGAATCACCGGAAATGTATGTTTTGAGGCCCCCTGAATCCAAAAAAAGCATTTTTAGAAAAAGGTCCGTGTGTGAGTCTGTCTGTGTGTCAGTCTGTGGACAGCATAACTCAAAAACGAAAAGTCGGTTAAAAGCCAAACTTGGTATTTAAGTTTAATGTCTTTCAAGGATGCGACACGAAGATTTTGAAGAAAATAGCCCCACCTTAAACTACCCTTTACATGGAAGATTTTTCGAAAATTTTGATTTTCTTGAAAATGGCTCTAACGATTTTGATTAAAATGTCATATGTTTGAGATATTTTGATGACAAATGAAATGTCTATCTTGAATTTTCTGGCTATAGCCCCTGTAGTCGTATTTACTCTGGACGACTTTTGCATAACTGGTAAACCGTTAGAGATAGACCAAATCATACTATACAAAAAATGCAGATCTTGCTAAAATACACAATTTATGTCAATAACTTTTCTTGTAGGATGAACCATTTCGGAGATATTCCTTGTTATGTGTGTGAGTTTCGGAAAACAGAACTTTCGTGAAATGGATCATCGTTGTTCATTTTTTATATGTTAAATGTGCAAAGACAACAGAATCTCAAACATTTGACTATCGCACAAAGCCTATTGTATTCTAACATTCCCCTTGTACCTACAAGGAAATAAGCAATAAGATAATTTGTACAAATGTTTATCTTAACTATCAAGAAAGAAGATAGGAATAAGAGTTTGTAAGAATGGTTAGTACAGAGTAGAGAAAGTCATGTGAGTGCAACACATCAGATTTTTACCATTGTGTCCTATGCTTTTAACCATTATGTTCTACATTTTTTTGCCATTTTGCCCTACATTTCCACAAAATAATCTGGTAACCCTATACAAGTGTGGACAGAAAATGTTGCAACAGTTTAGAGTTGTAGGTAGTAAATGTAAATAACGGAAAGTGATTTTATTGTCTGAGTGATGAAGTGCGGTGCTTACTGTTGGACAAAGTCCATTATTAATGTTATCTCTCACGATGCAAACACGCCTATCTGGCTAATGCATGTGATTGCATTGTAAAAGATAAAAATACTTATATCAGCTTTTATCAGAGTTACTTACATACGTCAACTGAGTACATTACAACATCATGTAAATACTGCAACAAGTCTATTTTGTGGGGAAAAAATCTATTCTCTTAAAAGTACGTATACTTCTGAAAACTTCTCAGCAAACACAGAAATATGTTTGTAATCAGTCTGAGAAATTTTGTATTGAACGAAATTATAAACTAAGTTAGTGGTATTTAATCTTGTAGGTCGTGCCAATGGACGTTGGTGTGTGTATACCTGCTTCAGTTTTCTTTTTTAAGAGCTTAGCAATTACAATACATTTAAATAACATTTAATGGGCTATATCATCCTTTAATTAAATACAACTCGTGATAGTCAAATTCTCTACATAAACTGAACAACACTCGTGGCATTGCTTATGAGAAAGGCTCGGATTTTTAGATAAACACATACCTATTTGGTTTGCGTCCTAATACAAACTTGAAACTGAATTTAACATTCTCGGTATTAACACCGGAGCAAATATTTTAAAACACATATTTTCTTATTTTTTATGTAAATAAATAATTTTGCATATTCACATAAATTACACAAAAATCGCATAAAGGAAATCTCTTTTTATGATAATTTTCACATATTTACATAAAATTACATAACAGCAGCAGCAGAATTATTTATTTTTAACAGGTCACCATCCAGCTTCTTTAATACTCAATTACATACGCCAGATGTCACAGTTTGTAATTCATTATTGGAAGAACTGATGTCTGCTATAGTATTGCTTCAGTTGGAAGAAGATATGAACATCCTGCTTTCTCAAGCTACATGACTCCCCAAGATAAAAATCTGATGTGTTGCACTCACATGACTTTCTCTACTCTTGTACTAACCATTCTTACAAACTCTTATTCCTATATCCTCGTGTTAGTTGAGATAAACATTTGCAGAAATTATCTTTTTATTTTCTTGTAAGCGCAAGGGGTGTATGGGAATACAGTAGGCTTTGAGTGATAGTCAAATTTTTTAAAGCTTAGAGATTCCGCTCTCTTTGCACGGCTAACATAAAAAATGAATAAGGGTGGAATATCTTAGAAATGGTTCACTCTAGAAAAATTATATTGAGACATAAATTCTGTATTTTAGCAAGATCTACATGATTTGCATAGTAAGGTTTGGTCCATCTCTTACGGTTTACCAGTTATGCAAAACTCATCCGAACTAAACAGGACTATATAGAATATAGCCAGAAAATTCAAAATATACATTTCATTTGTCATAAAAATATCTCAAACATATGGCATTTAAATCAAATCGTTAGAACCATTTTCGAGAAAATCAAACTTTTTGGAAAATTTTCCATGTAAAGGGCAGTTCAGGGTGGAAGAATTTTCTTCAAAATCTTTGTGTCGCATCTTTGAAAGACATTAAACTTAAGTACCAACTTTGGTTTTTAACCGACTTTTCGTTTTTGACTTATGTTACCCATAGAATGACATACAGACTGACACACATACATAGAGGATTCAGGGGGCCTCAAAACATATATTTCCGACGAAATCTCGACATCGAAGTTTCGGGTGAAATACAATACTTCTACATACTATGCATAGTAGAGAACTTATCTTAGATAGTTTCAGACATTGATCTAGCAGATTTAACAATGGCGACATAGTGCTTTTAATCTCACCTTGAATCTTGTGAATTAGGAACTGACGGAAGCAACTTGAGCGAGTTAGAAATGTAGCCACGTGCTTTCTTGGCCAGTGAATCTGTCATTTGGTTTGTTGTGAACGGCGCGGCGGGCCAGCAAGAGTAAACAAAAACACACCAAGCCAATTGGCTGTGATTGTTGGGCAGTCACCTAACACGTGAAAACCTTCACGAATGAAGTCCAACGTCTCCTATTACTCCATCATAACTTGATACCCAAACAAGCTTAGTGGCTAATAGAACAATGAGCCTGCGTCAGTAAGAAAATATTACGTAATCTCTTGTAGTATCATTTTCTCCTGGGCATTTGGTCGCAGCGTCATTTAACATTGTAACTGGATGGCTCAGGCGCTAGAGTTGACACCCACATTTGAGAGGTAATTGGTTCGGTTCCCGTGGCAGACATTCTTGACCCATGTTTCCCCCGAACGCCAGGCGAAGGATTGCATCCCCCAAATATCCTGTCACTCCATTTCACAACATTTCTCATTTAATCCTGGTTGATTGTTTCAGGGTTCTAAGTGCCGGCGTGCATGGCAAGTGCGTTTGCAGTGAACCTGTGTGTGTATGTGTGCGTGCGCGCGCGCGCGTGTGTGTGTGTGTGCGCGCGCGTGCGTAGTAAGTTCTCGTCCATTTCTTACAATTTCTTCATTCAGAATAAAGAGGACTTCACAGGCTATTCCCACAAAATTGAATAGGTATAGCAGTGTCCATCCCTTAACGACCATATTCCAAGAAGTTGTAAACCTGTCCCTCGCAGTGACATGAACACAGAGTATATTCTTAGCGAAAGAATATGCCGTTGACGAGTCGGTTACAGTTGTGCATTCAGAGTGTTGTTAACTTGTTGAATTACACGTCAGAGTGACCAAAGTAAAAGACGTGACAACACCGTCCACGCGACCACTTGCTACTCTAACAGGCAGTGGGATGAGTAACACCTTTAAGGGAAAAAAACACTGATAACGTTTAGTATGTTGTGCGGAACGGCAAACTGGTCGGTTTTTGAATAGGAACACCTCCACGGAAATGCACGGTTTGGACGCTGTGGCGCATCCAAGTGTGAGATGGGAGTACGTTCAGATTATGGAGCTGTCTACATTATAAACGGGCTTCGAACAGTATACTTCCTACGTCATTGCAGAGCCTATGTCGGCGGTGGTGAGCCTCATGCACATGACCCAATACGTGCGGTTGTCTATGATTTCCAACCGCTCCGTGGACTCGAGCCATAAGGTCCTCCACTGACGTTACAGGAGTGTCATACAACATACTCTTCATACAACTGCACAGAAAGTAGTCGAGAGGTGTCAGATCTGGCGACAGTACTGGCCATGGAACTGGTTCAACTCTACCAATCCATCGATTTGGATATGTGACGTTGAGATGATTCTGCACATTTATATTAAAGTGTGCTGGAGTACATGTCGGCCATTTCAGCGGCTGTATACTGGTGTTTACGTGTCGCACTGCTGCTATAACGTTACTGTACTGGAAACTACACAAGTAACGCAGTAGGATAAGCACCAAGAACTTTATGGAGCAATTTAGCGCATGCGCAGGAATGTTATTAGGCTCAGGTCGTTCATTCCAGTAATCAGATGGCTAAAGGGTAAGATCAAAACGAATGTTAACAAATTGTTGCAACAGTTCGTTTTCACACTTCGAGCTTTTCAGCCTCCAAACCGTGCATTTCCGGACAGTTTTAAAACCGATCAGTTTGCTAAGCGTTGTCGGTGTTCTTTGGGACAGCCAAATGCTACTATCACGCGCCACGCACGCACACATACACACAAATCTTTTCACAAAAATGCTTCCTTTTAGTACGTATTTCAAACGTATATTTCCAGTGAACTCTCGATATCGAATTGCTCTATGGTAGAGATATTAAAAATGCTCATGTTAGTACTCAATCTACTCGGCGGCCCTGTTTCCTGTGGATGCCCCACAGTGCAGTACCATTGAGGGGCTACGCTTGGCTTCATTTCTGTCCTTCTGCACTGAACGTCCGTTTCATACTCGCTTTTCATGTACTGAAGCGTGCATACATTCTATCATAATAGATTACTTGCAAAACCTATAATCTACATCATGTTCCATATCAGAAGGGACAACACTCGTGTTTCTGGAAAGGACGCAGCTATCAGTGTTAAATCCTAGTGTTGTTCAGCAAAACGTTCTCATATAGTGAGAAAACAGAGGAATGTCGATCTTATCGCCTTCAGGGCATTGAATCCTGGAATATGTTTTACTTTACGTCCCACTAAGTTCTAACGCCGGACGGGCTTAAACGAGCGCCGACGGAATCTGCCGAAGTTGCCCAGGAAACCATCATAGTCGCAGAGCCATTCGCTGCCAACCTCTGCACCAATGCTCCAGACATATGTCTTGCAGAGGATGTTATTTGTTGGAAGCAAACCACCATAACTGTTTAATGTGCAATTGAATATCTTGTTCGGTCCCTGTCATTCAGTAAACAAACTTCGTAAGCATGTGCTTCACTGTTGTATTAATATTGATGATTTCGCGCCATTGAATCACAATGACTCACAATGCCTGCAGTTCCTATATGACGAACATTTATTAAGAAGGCGCATCTTATATCGGGAGTGCAGTACCACCCGTTACCCCGTTACGAAACAGGATTGCAGATACGAGGTATTTTTCATGTAGGCAAGGGCATCAACAGTTTCCGGAGTCCATGGCAAAGGGTACTTGATTGGAGAACTCCTGGTTATCACCTGCCCAGGCACTGCTAAGAGGAACATAGGTCACAAAACAGCAGCTGATTGTATATCCTCACTGGATATCAAATACATCAACAGGAGCAAAACAAGTTGTAATGGCTACGTGGTTCACATCGACGAATGTTATATTGAAAGAAGGAAACACCATCCACATCGTGGAAGAAAACTAGATCCTCGGGATCGACGTGGTCACCAATGAAATACCGATGATGTTAGTGTATTGGCTTTTATAGCGTTGGCAACAAAGACTATTGTGGGAGCAATGTTGATAACAAGGGAACTTGTCTGCTACCGACGGCGGCGCATGCGCAGTAAGTACACTTGGACTTAAGATTTTATTTATGTTAATTCAAATGAATTCGTGGATTTCTGGCCGCTTAGAGCAGTCATATCCAAACGCAGGCTCATGAGCCCACCTTGGCTCATCCTCCCTGCGCATTACTAGACATTGTACCTACCGACTCACCCCTTCACTTGCCGTGAGTGCCATCGTACTCGTAACAAACAGTGGTGGTGTGTGATGGAGTGATGTCGCTGTCTAGAAGTATTGTTAAAAGTATTTGTAAAGAACGTTTAGGAATAGAGGTAATGTAACTTAACCTATAAACACTTCATGGACAAATGAACGTGATAGTAGTACACACAGCAACCGTCTTATGTTCTACTTTTTCTTTATTACTGTTGGTATCATTCTGGGACAATTACTTTCTAAGATCCTCTGTAAAGGCCAGAGTTGCAATAAAGAAATGGTATATCATATAGTGCTCTAAGGTATTTAAACTATAATAGATATTATGCCGAATTGGGAAATTATTCTTTAAACCTTGCAATGATGTAGCATAGATACAGGAAGTAAGTTAAGAGTAGAGATGTGTGTGCTATTGTTAAGTTTGTGACAGTTGTATATTGGAATGTTGTAGAATCTATCTTATCCTTGATTCACTGTTCATTGAAGATAATCGTTCATTACTCATGTCATACATTTCTTTGGTCTTTGAGTGCATAGAAGTCTTTTCTTATACACAAGATTGAGTCGTACAAAGGTCGATTTACTCCTCTCCCTCCTGCCGAAAGGTACGTTATGTGGGAAGTATCCAAGATTGGCTCGACGTTTACTGGCTTAGAGAGTGTTTAAAGATATTTTTGCAATAGTTGTGACTTCCTACAGCATGCAATATCCCAATGATGTCGGAATTCTGCGGGAAGTAAAGTAAAGAAGGGCTGAATCCTGCATATCTTAGGAATTAGACCCCATGATGGTAATAGCAAACAAAGAGAGAGACTTACATGAAGAAGAGGCCACGCTTGCAGCCATACATCTCGTTGTAGAGGGTCCAGGACTCTGGCAGGAGATGGCGGGGGTACTTCCCCTCCAGGCTGAAGACTCGCCTCATCTCTGTTGGGTCCGACACGAAGACGGCGTCCACTGGACCGAGACTCTCCCGGAACACCGGTCCCAGAGTTCGATGCCTGGCACTGATGTACTCGTGAAGTCGTGTTGCCCCTCCGGCTGCCAAGATAGCTGGAGTCGTACCCAGCACGGGCACTCCACGTGCTGAAGGAATTGCATTTGTCCTAACTTCGGCTAGGGGGCTGACGACTCCCGAGGATTCATTCAGCCAACTGCTCAGAGCCCGTCTCCACATCTCACTGCAAGTGTAGATATACCACTCATAAACTCCACCATTACAACATCTAAACACAATTAACAATATGGCATTGCCCAACTTTCACGATACATTCCCTATAGGTGTGCACTATCTGCCCACCACAAGAAGGCGAGCTGGAAGAGTGTGCTACGTAAACATCTCTATCATGTTTATGTACTCTAGTGTTACCAACCAGTGTTAGCCAAAAGTCGCCAAATCTTAAATTAAAACTTGCTAAAAACTCGCCACATCAAAATAAACACCATATAATTAATTAAAAGGTACTTATACATTATTTATTAATTTTAAAAGAAAATTTCATTTCTGTAATCAGAAGAAAAGTAGCTTATCTCCCAGCTGTACCTCAAGGTGGCGTTGACTTGCAAAATGTATTTTTCCTCCGTTGACAGAAAAAATAATATCTCTGGGCACATATATACAATTTGTTAGAAATTTTGTGTGTTTATTAATATCATAACTATCTAACTGCTGTATCAATTGCAATGTTTTATACGTAATGCGACTTGTTTTAAAATATGTTTCATCCACTAATAAATTAAAAAAAGATAAAGGCAATTTACTGTGGAATGAAAACTCATAACGCCAACGTTTATATTAACTATCCCAAGTGCCTGCTTATACCCTGAATCTACAATATTTGCAACATGTGCTTTAATTCTTTTCAATGGGAATATGGGAATACAGTATAATTTGACCGATAGTCAAATATTCTAAAGCTTTGATTCCTTTCTCTTTGCACAGCTAAGAAATAAAAAAGTGAATAACGGCCTTTCATTTGAGAAATGCATAGGCATTGGGAAGCTCACACAAATAAGCAATATCTCCGAAATAGTTCAGTCCACAGAAAGTGCATTTGGACGTAACTTGTATGTTTGAACGGGATCTACATTTTTTGTATAATAAGATTTGATCTGTCTCTTGCGGTTTACCAGTTACGCAAAAGTGAACAAGAGTAAACAGGACTACATGGGCTATAAACAGAAAGTTCAAAATAAACATTTTATTTGTCATAAACATATCTTAAACATATGACATTTTAATCAATATCGTTTGAGCCATTTTTGGGAAAACCTAAATTTTCGAAAAATTTTCCACGTAAAGGGTAATTTAGGGTGGACAACGAACTTTTCGTTTTTAAGTTATCCTGTTCGCAGACACAGACACACACAGACCTTTTTCTAAAATTGCTTCCTTTTTCAGATTCAGGGGCCTCGAAACATATATTTCCGGTGAAATCTTGACATCGAAATTTTGGGTCGAATACAATACTTCCCTTGCCTATTACACGTAGCATATAAAGTAATTAAATATGCTATTTTCTAACTAACGTTATTATTTCAGAATATTTTATTTAGCTCTGAACGAAGAAGGGACAATGTAGGACCATTTATGACGTCATGATTGTATGCAGTCGTAAAATTCGGCAGATACACGATAATTACAGCTTCTGCTGACGAAATTTTGATCGCATCAGCAGAAAATTAGTAGCTCTAGACGTAATTTGTGATGTGTAACGTATTGATACATATTTATTGGTGGTACTGTATTGTAAAACTAAATGTAGGACTTGCTCAATCCACGAAAATGTGCTTCTTAAAACTTGTGAAGCTAAGGTTTAATGAAATGCACAAGTTGATAAGTGTCATTAACAAAAGACTTGTGTTTCCATTGTGCGTCACGTGGTTACGCATCCCCAAGGAGAGATAACCTGGCTTCAGTTCTGCGAACATTTTCTTATCGAAAGTCTGACTACCAAAAGTTGTCCTCGGGAAATTTCACCGAAATGGCGATGAACACCAGGGTCGCCAACTTTTAGATGTAAATACACCAGCCAGACACTCAGTGTTCTAAACGAACATCGGTAGAAGTTAGTTTGGGGTGTTCACAATCCTCGGAAAATTCTGAACACGGGGGAAAGGGTAGCGTAAGCATTTTGTGGTAATGCACCTAGTCCAAGAAATGTGGATTTCTCTGGCTGTAATTTCACATCAGTGTAAACTAATTTGATATGTTGCAGTCACACGACTTTCTCTACTCACTCTGTATAAGAGGGCACCGTGGCCGAGTGGTTAGCGCGCTCGCCTACCACCTAGGCGGCCCGGGTTCGATTCCAGGGACCCGCATGTGGTGTTCGTGGTGGACGAAGCGGCGTCAGGGCGGGTTTTCTCCGGGTGCTTCGGTTTCCCCCGCCATCTCATTCCACCGGTACTCCATCTTCATTCCATGTATCATCAGTGTCACCGCCTGCGGTGCCGTAGTAGTAAAAGCGGGCGTTAAAAACTACAACTACCCCCAACTACTATGTATAAACTATTGTCATAAACACTTATTCCTCTATCTACTTCATGTTAGTTGAGATAAACACTTACAGAACTATCTTATTGCTAATCTCATTGTAGATGCAAGGGGAACACGGAAATACAGTAGCCTTTGAGTGATAGTCAAATACTTTAAAGCTAGCCGCTATGTGATGGCTTTGAAATTCAATTCTCTTTGCATGGCCAAGAGATAAACAAATGAATTACGACCTCCCATTCCAGAAAAGTGTAAGTATTGGGCAATTCAAACAAATAACAAGGAATACCTCTGAAATGGTTCGCTCCACAAAAAATGCATTAGATGCAAATTGTGTACTTTAACGAGATCTATATTTTTGAATAGTAAGATTTGGTCTATCTCTTATGGTTTGCCAGATATGCAAAAGTCATCAAGAGTAAACAGGACTACAAGGGTAGTTTAGGGTGGGGGAATTTTCTTCAAAATCTTCGTGTCGCATTCTTGAAATGTATTAAACTTAAATAGCAACAATTTTGAGTTACGCTGTTCACACACATACGAACGTATTTATAAAAACGAATTTTGGTTCAGGGGGCCTAGTGCATTTCTGCTAAAATATAGACATCTAATTTTTCAGCGGAATGGAATACTTCTACTATTTATTAAAGGTGAGCTCTAGAGAAGGTTAAAAGTGAATGAAGTGAAAATCTGCATATAATTCTCAGTCCATTACATGCCCTAGTGAACAACAACATCACTTTATCAAGAACATCCTGAATCCATACCTGTCCTTACCCATAACCATATCAGAATTGTATAGCTAGCCTAGGCAAACAACAGCTGGTGGAGATTGCGGATTAACACAAGCTGGAGATGGTGTTTGGAAATTCCCTGCTAACAACGTGGGGTCTATAATCCCACTGCAAACTGCACAAACAGCTTCACTAACTGGCAAAAACATCGTAATAATCTTACCGCGCACACAAAATGCATTATACATGTTATGCTCGACCATACCCAAATTTATTAATTATAAGTCTGATAGCGATCCTTTAATGGACCTCCTTAAGTTCAAACTCTCATTAAAGGCCAGGTGTTCCACCAATCAGAGAATTCCCATGCAGCAGCGCAATATCGATTAATTCTCGAAACGCAACTAGCGCAAGTTTAGAAAACGCTAAAATGTCGGACACTACTGACAGTGAGATGCAACTTACTCCACCCGCCTAAGTAAGTTTAACGCGTTTTTGCGTAGCTACAAATACATGAATTTTGCATCAAAAAATGTGAAGACTTAAGATTGGGCTTTTTGCCAATTCAAAATGGTGTGTTGTCACATGTACGTCTGCGAGATGAACCATTAATAAGACACACGGGCCCTTCATACAGCTTCTGCACAAAACGATTTCAGTACGGTTTCAAAAGTATTTTAAGTGACAGTCAAATCTTTTAAGAGCTGGTCGCTGTGTGATGGCTTTGAAATTCGATTCTCTTTGCATGACCAGGATTATAAAGAAAATCTGGTATGTTGCAGTCACATGACTTTCTCTATTCTTGTACAAACTATTCTTACGAACACTTAGTCTTCTATCTACTTAGGTAATATTAATTGGGATAAACGTTGTCTTATTGCTAATTTTCAAGGGGAATATGGGAATGCAGTAAGCTTTAAGCGATAGTGAGATTTTTGTTGGTAGCTATGTGATGCTTTTGAAATTCCATTCCTTTTGCATGGCGAAGATACTAAAATATAAAGACGAATAATATATTCCTAGTTGCCAAAGGTATTGGAAAATTCAAAGAAATAGCAAGGAAAACTCGGAAATGGTTCATTCCACAAAAAGTTGAATTAGGCATAAATTGTTTTAACGAAATATACTTTTCTTATGTGTGATGTGTGTAGGAACGGGGAAACTTCTGGACCCACCGCGACTCCGACATGGATCTATTGCGGGCTACCACCCCCCAGGGGAAGGGATGAGGTGAAGTGAAACCGTAGGCTTGTCAGAGAGCTGAGCCAAGGAAGTTCAGAGACGCACAGAAGTTTGTAATAGTGGCAGAAATTGACGCCCGGCGCACGACCGAAGTATTTTCTCTAACCAGGGAGAGGGCGATGAAGCGACCCTAGCGGCCCGGGCAGCAACTTCCAAGAGGACCAGGGAAGGAGGGTTTCCAGAGCGCAAGCAACTATGCCACCTGTCCGCTTTCGCCGGAACAAACCGCGCTACCAGCCAAACATGAAAGATGACAAGGGAGGGAAATGAGAAAGGAATCCGTGGAGAAGAGAATTCACCCCAGCATTCGCCTAGTGACCAAGGGAAACCACGGAATGTGGTAAGTCGAACCCGGGACCTCCCGAATGTGAGTCGCACACTTGCTACGGGCACCATCTCGTTCAGTACATTTCTTATGTACTAAGATGTTATCTCTTACGGTTTACCAGTTATGCAAAAGGCCTTCAGAATGAAGAGGACCTTCGAGGACATTTCCAGAAAATGCAACATTTAAATTTCATTTGTTATGAAAGTGTTTTAAACATGTGGTATTTTAATCAACATCGTTAGAGCCAGTTTTAAGGAAATCAAACTTTTCGAAAAATGTTCCACACACAGGATGGTCTGGGGGGGGGGGGGTGGCAAGAATTTCTTGAAGATCTTCATGTTACATCCTTGGAAGATGCTGAACTTAAGTTTGGTATTTAACCGACTTTTCGTTTTTGAGTTATGTTCTTCACAGACACACGCACACCAATCTTGCTCTGGAAACACTTCTTTTTTTGATTCAGGGGACCTCAAAATGTGTATTTCCACTGCAATCTCGGTATCGAATTTTTGTGTGAAATGCAATACGTTCTCTCCTACTATGTACATGGTAGAGAAAGTGAAAAGAAAGTAACAACCAGGTGGTTGGACATATGTTGGTAGATGGCAGGGACGTTTCTCTGCATTCCTCCATGATATAACTTGTTCCATTGTCAAATGTAGATGGCAGTACAGACTTTATTTTCCATTCTTCTAAATAAATTAAAAATATATAGTCTTAGAGGATCAAAATTAAATTCTTTATATACTTATTATACTGGCGAATATAATTAATGAGTGTAATAAGCTTTCCTAGCAACGGTATCGCTTTATTTGAACAATAATCTTGAGTTTTAGCATGTGTTTCATCCTTAGTCTCCAATGATTTATATAATTAGCTGGAATAAAATAATTTCAGGGGAATCTGATGTGTTTAGTAATGTCTTTTGACGCTTGCATTACATGGGTTGGGAAGGATGTACAAATCTTGACTACATAAATAATGATGTAATAAAAACAGATTGGTCGAGCAGCAGGCAGAGAAGAAGCATCGCAACAGCATCGCTCCTGAGTTGCAATCTTGGCTCTGGTTGGTGCTAACCATCGTGTCTACTGGTCGCAGCTTTGACTGATTACACTATATCACTGAGACAATTACAGATCACGACTGACCGGCGGGTAGGACAAAAAGGCCGGTCTTTGAATGGTTAAAAGGGCCCTCGGGTCCAGCCCTCGTTTATCCGAGCACACCAGCACTCGCCAAACTTCACGATGACTGACTCACGGAGAGTAGCCCTGTGCTACCACGACACGACGCTTTTCCTTGACAAACCTCTACTCACCAACCCTGTATACCCAATGCAACTACAGCTGGGAAGGGTGGCGCGTGTCCAATACGTGCAACACGTCGAGGACAGTATTCCACAGCTACTGGCTTCAAACTCCGAAGGAAGCAACAACAAAATCGTCTCCCAAGATGCTATGCCACCGGGCAAGAACCGACACTATACTCGACATGCTGAAAAACCAAAATCAACACTAAGATGCCACGCAAAATAACTGGCAGCAAGTCACTCGTCTCGCCAAAGAACCGTGGAAGACCACGCGGCCGAACCTGTCAGTGGAAAACCATTTCCAAAACTTGAATGAAGTCAGAGCTGAACCTGATCCCTCTAACATTAAAAAGCGCCGCTGCACTGCGGCAACTGAAACAGTCATGGAAACGGAACCGCGAACACTGACCAGCCTAGGCGTACGTCCAAGATGCCTCCGCTCATCTTCCTTCGTATTCCTGAGGACGCCAGGAAGATCATACACCACTTCCGGTCAAATGAACCTCTTTTTACAGTGCGAAATGCGCACCAAACAGTGGAAGGAGGAGGAAAAAGTAGAATTTATTGCCACTCCCTTGGTCGAAGAAAAACGCCTGCACATTACAATTAAAGACGTGCCACAGTACATAACGCCGGAAGAGGTTTGTACCCATCTGAAAAATAAAGGATACCCAGTGGTCAACGTAGCCCGGCTCCGTGAGATCAGAGGCCCCCCGCACCACTTCAGAGTGGCATTGCAAAAATCTCCCTTCACTGAGCTGACATTGCAAGAAATACAGATGTTCTCTGCATTTATTAAAGTTGAGGCCTACAAACCACCCCGTAGAGCTCAACAATGCACAAACTGTCAATAATTCACTCATGGTGCTGCAGACTACGCCAAATGTCCTATTTGACAGGAAGCGCGCTACGAGATGGAAGAAAGGAACACCGTCTCGAGTTGACGCCGCCCCTAGGGTTCCAAACCCCCGTAGTCGTCCCAAGAAGGCATTATACGGAACTAGGCAACCTGGCTTACCATCTCGCCAGCCACTGAACTTCCCATCGTACGCTCCCAGCTCTCTCCTCAGATGACTATGCTGTCCTAATTACCTTTCCATCAAACTGGAACGAGTTCGCCAAAATATTAAACCAAGTTCAGCCACGTCTTGACCCCTGTACCACATCCCAGGAAGTAGAACACTGGTTCACAACATGACGGAGACCCTAGTGGCACTGCACCAATTCAACAGTGCGCCACTGCCGCAGAGTCGAACTCCGACAGCACTCAAACCACAAGTAGGAGTACCACCTTCCCCACCTAAAACCGGAGGATGGTTCTCTTTGGCGGATTACCAAAGCACTTATGGGTACTCCACAACGAAACCCAGCCCTTCGACACGACCAGGTGATAGCCCAGTTGGGAAGACTGGGTTCCTGTAAGAACAAGTCACCTGTAACATTTCTTTAACTGTTCGTTTTACGAGTACTTTGCTCCAAGCTAGTTTATGGAATTGAGATCACACATGTCTAGGGACAAATAAACGACAGTGTGGCCCAATGAAACCATAATTGCCTCCACTTTAAGAACCTCTTTAGCTTTGTTTGAATCATCCTGTAAAAATCTGTTTTACACATAGAACTGTCTCTATGCTGGGATGTATTATTTCATATCCGTTTTCCTTTGCATCATTTCCCTTCATTCCATTTCCTTATCATTCTTTCATGTGTACTTTCAGGAGTGTAGTGTTGGCAGTGCCGGACAGATGGCGCGGATGATTGCGCATGGTAACTGCTGTTCTCGGCGCTAGGTGGCGTTTGGATGGCCTTGTCTTCCGTCGGGGGAGGGGGGGACGCTCAGTGCGACACGGGAACCGCGGTGTGATGGCTGCTTGGCGGGGCCTGGCGCCGGGATGAAGAGATCTCAGCACCTGATAGCAGTAGTGAAGCGTGTTTGTTTGTATACTGACCTAGTGAAAGTGACACCCACACAATGTGCAGTGTTGCCAGCTTGTTTTCGACAAAACTAAAATTTCTCCATAGGAAATGGTCAGAGACAAAAACGTAAGATACAAAATGTGTTCCAAATACCGAGATCTATCACTGGTTTAAATTAATGTAATGACTCCCTTCCACCCGGTATAACTAGTGACTCGTACGATTTTAGAAATAAAATTAAAAGAAACTAGCAGCGAGTAAATATAGCATAAATAACATTGGGGGTAAGTTGGCAAAGTAACTAGCAGCACGACGTTTGAGTGGAGGGCTGGTGCACAGACAGTTCTACACTGGGGGAGGGGGGTGGGTCTATTCTAACACTTGTGCATTACACTCATAAGCGGGGATAAGAATTTCCAAGCATTAAAGTCAAGACGAAAGGAAATTAGGTTGACCCGTTACTGGACTTCACTACTGTGACGTCGCAGATAACAGCCCCAGTTGAGTCTCGTGGTGTGTGCAGACCAATCAGACTACGTTTTGCCTAGGGTCACTGACTCATGGTAGCTGTTGTGCACGTTTTGTGTATTGATAATGGGTGTGAGAGTAGCTAATTTGAAGCCACTACTTTTGAATTCCTTAAACCGCTCATAACTAATAGTAACATTCAATATAATAAGTAGAAGTAATGCAACGAAAACTTGCCATCGAGAGCTGCGCAAAACTTCGGTACTACTCGGATAAAGTCGGTTTGCCTCGCTCGATTGAAGGACATGCCACTGTCACTTCCCACATTCTACCTGTCGCTTGCACTGCCCAATACCTCTCTACTCATTCACTGTCATAAGCAGCGCTCGGGACGTGGTTAGATACTGAAGCCTGTTTAGGGATATGTCGCCCTGCAACTGGCGTAACGTACCTTTATGGATCCTGCGGATTGGTAAGCTTTAGTTGCACCAGCTCTACTAACCTTGTTATAAGTGGTGTTTATCTGCATTGAAACATTCCTGACATTCTTAGTGGTCACGAGGTTGTAATTCATGAACAATAGTCAATATGTAGAGTTTCAGCTTGCTTTTTCCCTTGGGTAAATGTGCTAACGTTTTTGAAATAATGACAACTTGCGGAGGGGGACTTAGAAACTCGACCGAAAGGTGATCTTTGGTGCCTATGCCTCTGACGAGGCACCCCGGGGAGGATGAATGAGGCGAATGGATCCTAAGGGAGGCCGGAACGATGCCACGACAGAGCAGGTGGCAGGGTCTCTGCATTTTCCCAGTTAGAAGCACCCCGGTGGAGGCTGACTTAGCTCCTCTACCCCTTTCGGGCTTGTACTATCCCATAGGGGGCCCGAAAAAGCAGTTGTTTACCTTCCAATCCGGGGACGAGATTTCCAGAGCGCATTTGTTTCCCTGCCGTGCTGCTACCGCGACGCTCGCTGACGCTTCCAACCATGAAAGTAATCTAACGGGATGAAGGGTGTAATGAAGTGATTTATGTAACGAAACGGAGGGACAGGAAATTCGGAGGATATGGAACTCCTTTCCAGTACTTGTCTGGCGACCCGGCGAAAGCTCTGAAAAAACCATGGGTCACGAACATCGACCACGGGGATCGAACCCACGACCTCCCGAATTCGGGCCACAGGCGTTACCGCCTGAGCCATCCCGCTCGGTAATATTTTCCTTTACTTTTGATTTTCTGAAAATCTCTAAAATGTATACAACTAATAAAATATATGTGCTGAATGTTCTATGAATAATTATTATAATCTGTGACTGACTTTTATATAAATTTGTATAACAGGGAAATCTTCAGATATAGGTAATAAATGAAATAAACGAAATTTTTACCGATTATTCCTCAGACTAATAGCTACTTATTACACCTAAAATTATTCCTCGCGTGGCTAATCATAATTTATATATATACTTGTAAAGTTTAGCATCAATTCCATGTTCATAATATAAACATTTTTGGGGTAGGCGTCTTCAGATTAATTATTATAATTATTATTATTATTATTATTATTATTATTATTATTATTATTATTATTATTATTATTATTATTATTATTATTATTATTATTATTATTATTATTATTATTATTATTATTATTATTTTGTTTAACGACGCTGTCAATTGCCAGGATCACATCAGCGTCGCCGGTGTGCCGGAATTTTGTCCCGCAGGAGTTCTTTTACATGCCAGTAACTCTACTGACATGGAGCTGTCGTTTTTAAGCACACTTAAAAACCATCGGCCTGGGCCGGGTTTGAACCCCCGACCTTGGGATCCGTAGGCCAGCGTCTAACCAACTGAGCCACCCAGACCGACAGGCGTCTTCAGACCTAACAAGCAAATTTTGGGGGAAATTGTCAAGTATATACTGCAACTATTAAAATTTAACCTAAATGTAGTAATTATACGTGTGGACCTCATTAAAGTGCACGTTTCCACCAATAGAATAAAATGAAACAATCGATTATAATCGTACGTTCAATGGAAGAAGTGCGAGTTTAAAAAAATAAAAATGTCGGATATGAGTGACAGTGACATGCAACTTGCACTGCCGGAAATTTCTGTGACCAATAACTTTTTGCCACAAAATCAAGAAATACATAGGAAAAACTCAATGCACAGTTCATAGTTTGTGGAAAATCCAAATACATAACCTCATTTTCACAAAATGTATTGCTGATGTGCTTCGAAGAATTGTCACATCATCGACCTTGTGGACTCACTTCTCTCTTTTGAAATGAAATGTTCAAGGTCGAGGTCAGAATAGAATCAATACTTTCGCGTCTGCGCACATATCACGCTGCCAGCTGTTTCACTGCGAAGGCAAGGTCAATGCGCTTATTGACTCAGGTAAGTGTAGAATATTAAAAATAAACTATACATATTTTAAAGTATGTTCGAGTATAAATACTCGTATAAAATTATGGTAGTATTAATTTTTAGCATCTATGAGTAATCAATCCTACATGTATTATGTTTGGAAAAGATTGCTATACCCATTGTCAAAGTTTCATTTCAGTTTATTAACCAGTTGTTGAGAAACTTCAAATCAAAGCCGACACCCATACAGCAGTCAGGAACTGCCGTAAGACTACGCAATGTCCTCAGTAAACAAGTTAAAAATGTAGTTATTTCAAGGTTGGGGTGTGTTGTATAACATGGAGAGCTAATTAAGTATGATAAGATCCGTGTGAACTTAGCAATTCAAGCAGTTATCTATCTTTGTGTACTATACCGAGCTGATTGTTATGCGTGTGTGAACTCCCTATCTGTAAATCGAGGATTTGGAGATCTCTGCCTCATAAATACCACTACAGGGAGTATAGCCAGAAAATTCAACATATAAATGTCATTTGTCATAAAAATATCTCAAACATATTACATTTTAATTAAAATCTTTACAGGCATTTTCAAGAAAATAAAATTTTGAAAAAAAAAATTCCATGTAAAGGGTAGTTTAGGGTGGAGCAATTTTCTTCAAAATCTTCGTGTCGCATCCTTGAAAGTCAAACTTTGGTTTTTAACCGACTTTTCGTTTTTGAGTTATGCTGTCCAAAGAGAGAGTCTGACTAACTGACAGACAGGTACACACGGGCCTTTTTCTAAAATGCTTCTTTTGGATTTAGGGGGCTTGAAAACATATATTTCCAGTGAAATGTTGACATCGAATTTTTGGATGGAATGGAATACTGCCTCTACTTCACGTAGTAGAGAAAGTGAAAATGGATGTTCCTAAGTATGAAGTTGATAAAGCCCAATACCAGTTCACCTATAACTATTAAAACTGACATAATTTATACGTAGGTCTTTAAGCCATACATTTTACTATGCAATGTATTACATTCACATGGTTTTCTCTACTCATTTTTCTTTCACGTAACACCTTCATATGCCCTTCTCTACTACTCTTTAACATACAATTGATACAATTGTATATGATTGAAATAGAAATGCAACGTATTACATTCACGCGGTTTCTCTACTCACTTCTCTTTTACGTAATACATTCATATATTATTCTCTACTCGCTCTTCAACATACAATTTATACAATTTTCTGTGTGATTCAAATACAATAAACTCAATGGTTTTCTCTAATCACTTTTGTTTTGCGCAACACATTCACATATCTTTCTCTACTCACTCCATTACAAACAATCCATACACTTTTCTATGATTGAAATAGTACTTGTGGTGTTCAACAGCGCATGTGCATAGTATCTTGCCGGTATTTTTATGTATTTACTTTGTCTTCTGCTCTTTATAGTAAGTATGGTAGAAAAACGGATAGCGACTTGCCATTTGGAAAATACAAACAAATAATAAGGAATACTTCGGAAATGGTTCACTCTACTATAAAAGAAAAGAAGTATTTGACATAAATTGTGTATTTTAACGAGATGTACATTATTTGCGCAGTAAGATTTTGTTACACTTTACAGTCATGCGAAAGTCATTAAGAATGAAGAGAACTTCTGAGAACATTCCCTGAAAATTTAAGATATATAGTTTATGTGGCATCAAACTATCTTAAACTTATGGTACATTAATCCAAATCCTTAGAAAATAAACTTTTTTGAAAAATGGTTCATATAAAGGGTAGTGTGCGTTGGAGGAATTTTCTTGAAAATGTTCTTGTCGCATCTTGGAAGATGGTGAACATAAGGCCAGTATTACTGTGAATGGCTAAAAAAATCCATTGTTTTACGAGATTTTATGAATGCAATGATGTATTGCAACATGGGTATTCTTAATATTTAAGCTATTTAAATGGATATTTAAATATGGCGTCTACTGTGTCATGTTACTTTTAAGTAGCAGTATCAACATCAATATTAAATTTGCTATAACTTTATAACTGCACTAAAATTTGCTCAGGAATTGGCCAAAGAAGCTAGAATCAAGAAAATAAGTTTGAAGAGGAAGAGTGAGGTTAAAGAACCACTGGAACAAGGAAATTATGCTGCTGGAATATATTAAATTTTGGTAAGTTAGTCACAAAGCACATTAATTTACTTTTTGGATTTTTAATTAATACAAGCATTGCAGCCAATTGGCCATATACAGATCAAAGTTATATGTTATCATACTCAGTTATTGACATTGTTGTTTTCGTACAAAGCTGGAGATTGTATTGGCCACAACTTGCAGTCACACGTGGTATTTGGATCATGGTAGGTAGGCTGAGTTCTTACAGATCTTATAGTGAAACCCGTGGATCGACATTCTGTTTCTCATCTCAAAGTTTGCTGCTGCCCAGGATCGATCTGTAGCATGTAATTCTGGATGTATTTCTTCTCTCTTACTGGTCATTGATGCTACAACTATTTCTAATGTTTTCCTGTTGGTAGGAGCTTTTGTAGTCTGATGTCTTCAATGAGATAGCTTTCTCTTACTAGGAGATATAGAAGCCTGGACCTCCAAGTCTTCGATACTGCAATCGCCTTTTTACTTTCTCTACTACGTATAGTAAATAGAAGAAATATTGTATTCCACCCAAAAATTCGATGTCAAGATTTCACCGAAAATATATGTTTTGCAGCCCCAGAATAAAAAAGACATTTTTAGAAAAAGGTCTGTGTGTGTGTTTATGTACGCGCGCGCACGTGTGTGTGTCTGTGGACAGCATAACTCAAAAACGACGACTCGGTTAAAAACCAATGTTGGTATTTAACTTTAATGTCTTCTAAGGATGCGACACGAAGATTTTGAAGAAAATTTCTCCACCCTAAACTGTTCCTTACATGAAGAAATTTCTAAATGTTTAATTTTCACGAAAATAGCTCTATGATTTCAATTAAAATGTCATAATTGTTTACGATATTTTTATGAGAAATGAAATGTATATTTTCAATTTGCAGGCTATCGTCCATGTAGTCCTGTTTACTCTGCATAAATCTTGCATAACTGGCAAACCGTAAGACATACACCAAATCTTACTATACAAAAATGTAGATGTTACTAAAATACACAAATTTCGTCAAATGGATGATTTTTATTCATCTTCTTTTATCTTAGTCATGCAAAGAGAATGAAATTTGAAAGTTTTAAAATATTTGACTATCACTCAAAGTCTACTGTATTCCCATACTCTACTAAGTTATAACTTCTGCAAATGTTTATCTAAACTAACATGAAGATATAGGAATAAGAGTTTGTAAGAATGGTTAGTACAAGAGTAGAGAAAATCATGCGTCTGCAACTCGTCAAATTTTTAATGTAGTGTTTTGATTCTTTCTAGTGTGGCTAGATATTTGCCACAATAATGATTGGCAACATTTTTGCTTTTAATGCTGTTATGCGCAGGAATATATCATGCTGAGATTGTTCATCCCAGTACACAGATGGCTAAAGGGTTGCATAGCGTCTGTATTAAGATATCAAAATGTTTGTTAACAAATTGTCACAACCGTTCTCAAACTTGGATGCGCTACAGCGTCCAAACCGTACATTTCCGGACATGGGTTCCTATTTGAAAACCGATCAGTTTGCCATCCCGCACAACATACTAAGCGTTGTCGGTGTCTTTTTGGGGCGCCCAAGATGTACATACATTATGAGCATTTGCAATGCCTGGAAAAAGTTGTGTGCTTATACTATATTAGATTTTTAAAGGCACTGTTTATATCTAAATCTTCTTTCAGAAGTTGCTAACCGCATAACCACATTGTCTGAACATAATACCTACAGGTCTGTGAGACGTTTCAAATGTTTAGCAAGCTGTGTTAACAGTTGAAGCAAGTGCAGTTATCAGAAGCGCCGTGACACTGGCAAAGAGAGAAGTGATAAGGAAATAGTCACTCACCAGTTTGACAACAAATAAGTACCCTTGACCATGCCTATCTCTCATGGAGAACCATAATCTTCCCCAACACCAGGGGTTTCGGTAATTTAATTGAGGCTATCTCACAACAAAGCTCAATTAAACTATTAAGAAAAATTATACATACGTCAGAAAAAGATTAGGTAAGGTGATTTCAACGCGAGAACGATTCCTCTTATAACCTGAAATACC
Source organism: Tenodera sinensis (assembly GCA_030765045.1). Lineage (NCBI taxonomy): Eukaryota > Metazoa > Arthropoda > Insecta > Mantodea > Mantidae > Tenodera > Tenodera sinensis. The sequence continues at coordinate 16,492,832 of CM060961.1, forward strand.
CGCGTTAACCCTGGTTTGACGACTTATCCCTACAACTAGTAGACTTAGGTTACACTTATTCGATAGGCCTATCATTCTTCAGAGACATTTTAAAAAATCCCATGTGTTGTACTCATATGAATTTCTCTACTCATGTACTAACCATTCTTACAAACTCTTATTCCTATATCTTCCTCGTGTTAGTTGAGATAAACATTTGCAGAAATTATCTTATTGCTTATTTCCTTGTAGGTACAAGGGGAATATGGGGATACAGTAGGCTTTAAGTAATAGTCAAATGTTTTAAAGCTTTGAGATTCGTTCTCGTTGGACGGTTAACATATAAAAATGAATAACGATGTTCCATTTGACGAAAGTTTGCTTTCCAAAACTCACACAAATAACAAGGAATATCTCCGAAATGGTTCACTCTACAAAAAAAAATTATTTGGATATAAATTGTGCGTTTTAGTAAGATCTACATTTTTTTGTACAGCAAATTTTTGTCTGTCTCTTACGGTTTACCAGTTATGCAAAAGTCATCTAGAGTAAATACGACTCAAACACATGACATTTAAATAAAAATTGTCAGAACCATTTTCGAAAAATTTTCCATTTAAGGGTACTTTAGGGTGGAGGTATTTTTTTCAAAATCTTCGTGGCGCATCCTTGAAAGACAAGCTTAAATAACAACTTTGGTTTTTAACCGACTTGTTTTTGAGTTATGCTGTCCACACACACACACACACACACACACACACACACACACACACACACACACACACACACACACACACACACACACACATACACACACAGACTCATACACATACGGACATTTTTCTAAAAACGCTCTTTTTTGGATTCAGGGGGCCTCTAAACATATATTTCCGATGAAATCTCGACATAAAATTTTTGGGTGAATTATAATACTTCCTCTACTTATTATACGTAGTAGAGAAAGTAAAAATATGACATAATGCACCTAAGCGAAAAGTCAATTCAAACTCTTAGGTTACTATAATGAACAAAAAGTAAAATAAATACGTAAATCTTCGGGAAAACCTATGTAAAAGCACTGTCGAACAACCACAAATACCACAGGAATAAAAGCGAGTAGAGAAAACCGTGTGAATGTAATAAGTAGATATATCTCTATTTCAATCACGTATAAAATTGTATGAATTCTTTGCAGAATAGTGAGTAGGGAAATGACATGTGAAAGTGTTACGTAGAAGAAAAGTGAGTAAAGAAAACTATGCGAATATAATGCATAAAAGAAAGATGAGATGAGAAAACACCATGTGAATATAATACGTTGCATAGTAAGATGCATAGCATAAAAACCTTATCCATTAAAAAACAGATGTGCCAATTTTCATGGCCATCGGTCAACAGGTAGAGTTAATCAAGTCCAAAACATCAACATCTATTAATATATAGATTACAATGCGAAAATGAAGCCTTTCTTTTTTACTTTGAATATAATTATTGAAGTAATTACAATGTCAAAATGATGCCACTTTTTTGTACATTCATTTTAATCACGGAAGTAATTACAATGCGAAAACGATGCAATTTTTTGTGCTTTTAATACATATAATCCCTTAAATCATCGTCATAATTATGCCACTTTTTGTATTTTCAATATAATTTCTGAAGTAATTAAATGCAAGCACGATTAATTGTATTTTTAATATAGTGGCTTACCAGTTTCGTCTCGTATTATCTGGTTTTAGTTCTTGAATGGCTTATTTACTCATATATTGTGACAAAATTCACTCCAGTTAGTTTTTCTCACTTTATTTTTCTTCAAAAACTATTGCGCAAATACACAATCTTGTTTTACTGATGCTGACACAGTCTACAGTCTTTTGTTATACTACAACTCAATTGTTTTCACCTTGACTCAATTCTTTTACTGTGTTTCTTTACGTTCTCTGTCTCACAAGTACTAACTCTGACGATACAATCACTCAACACTCTTTAAAACTTCTTCAGTTAGACGCGACGTATCTTTCACTATGACAGTAGCACACATACAACTGTCTCACACTCACTGACACTGATCGACTCATGTCTGTTACCGCTTCGCCTTCTTAGATAGCGAGGATGACGTAACACGGAGCTTTCTCGAACTTCTATAAATACGCTGGATGCCTCTCGAAGGTTCCAGCGATCCTTTGTTAAGCGCTGCGGTCATTGTTGTTAGCCACTATACACTAACAACGAATGAAGCATGAACTTGAGAGCCTTTATATGTGGTGTGAAGTACAGGTCGCGCGTTACTTCTTGACGAATGAAATTTTTATACGAAAGGTTGAATGCGAGTCACTACTCAGCTTTTCCGGAAACGTTCGCATGGAGAGAGAGAGAGAGAGAGAGAGAGAGAGAGAGAGAGAGAGAGAGAGAGAGAGAGAGAGAGAGAGAGAGAGAAAGGAGAAGGAGAAGGTGCTGTCTGCAGTGAGGTGAAGCACATGCTTCTGGGCTGAAGTAGTACAACACTACAAATCAATTTATCACACTTCCAGTAATATCAGCCACACGTTTTATACACTATACCTCTATAACTGTTTCCACTTAACTTTCTTGCATTCTTCTATTCCCTACATTTCTCCCTCGTCTTCCTCCTCTGAATTACTGTTATTTTCGTTGCATGTACACATCCGTACCGCACAAAACTTTTGCAGTCGACTGTATACACAAACGCGACAGAGAAAAACAGAGGTGTCTGTTATCGTAGCATAAACATTTGGTGACCTGTTTATTAAGGATAGGCAGGCCTACTCGCTGGATTTCTGTTCAAGGTCATTCGTCAAGAACAAACGCGCAACCTATAGCTAGACCCGACCGTGCTTTGTTGTGCACCGCGCTGGAGTCATTATATTTTTAATTCGAAAATCTCCAAATCTCACCAATTTTATGGCTTTACCATAGATGGCTAGCAATGGACTTTGTACCAAATGCCAATAATGAATAGGAAAATTCATGAGAAAAGACCATATCTAATCAATCAAAAGGCTTCCTAGATTCCTAGTCGAATCGAAGCAGGAAGAATTGAGTTTCATTTATGCATGATGTTTAACTGTTATATTTCTCACATACTAGACCACTTAATTTTGCTCAGAGGACTCTTTAACAGGCTAGAGCTTGTGGCGGTTTTTTATTATTGGTCGGGTTGAGCGATGAGATATTGTTACACGGTTGTATGTAACGGGCAACAAATAAAGAACAAAATGACAAGGGCTAATATTTTGTCCAATTAAAATCCTGGTCTCACCAGAATAAATTTTATTTTATGCTTTAAATACGAACCATTCTCAAATTAATTACCTATATTAGTAACATACCGTCCGAAATCATTGTGTTACTCCCGAGACAGTTTTTCCTTTAATCACCTCCGACCCCAAGCATAAAGCCCGTCACTTCCACGTCAATCTACTTGTTTTTTCTCTCTAACACAAATTTATATCTGTAGATATATATTTCGCGTTATTTATTCTCCGTACGATTACTGTTTGTTCTTTCTTCTTATTACCTATTTACAGCAATTAATTGCTATATATTCGTGTTAGCTGAGATAAACATTTTCAGAATCTATTTTATTGTTTATTTTCTGGTAGGTAGGTACAAAGGGAATATGGGAATACAGCAGGATTTTAGCGATAGTCAAATCTTTAAAGCTTTGAGATTGCATTCTCTTTGCACGGCTAAGATATAAAAAATGAATTACGATCTTCCATTTGACGAAAGTTTGTTTTTCAAAACTCACGCAAATAACAAGGAATATCTCCGAAATTGTTCACTCTACAAAAAAGTTTATTCGGACATAATTGTGTGTTTTATTAAGATCTACATTTGTATACAGTATGATTTGGTCTATCTCTTACGGTTTACCAGTTATACCAATGTCATCCAGAGTAAACAGGACTACAGGGACTATAGCCAGAAAATTCAAAATATTCCTTTTGTTTGCCATAAAATATCTCAAACATAAGACATTTTAATCAGCCATTTTCGTCAAAATCAACATTTTCGAAAACATTTTCATGTAAAGGGTAGTTTAGAGTGAGGAATTTTTTTTCAAAATCTTTGTGTCACCTCCTTAAAAGACATTAAACCTTAACCGACAGCCCCCAGACTGACACGGATGTTTTTCTAAAAATGCCTTTTTGGATTCAGAGGGCCTCAAAACATATATTTCCGGTGAAATCGCGATGTAGAATTTTTGGGTAGAATGCAACACTTCCCTACTTACTAAGCGTAGTAGAAAAAGTTGAAAAATAGAGCTACTGATGGATTTTAATCCAAATATGGTATAATTAGGTATATAATTTTATCTTTTTTAATAAATTAACTTATTGTATAAAAGTACATCAGTTATAGGCCATGCATCAACATCCTGTAAACATTTAATCTGATGTTTTAAGTAGTTTTCGAGAAAAAAAATTGCGCATTAGTGTAGCAGATTTAATATTGCCGGAAGAGGGCTTTTAACTCCCCCCCCCCCCCTACCTCCCTCCTTAACGAAGGAGCTGATAAGGTTCGTGGAACGCATTGACGATAAATTCAATATCAAGTGAGCGATTGATTAATCGGGATTACTTCAAGCGCGATAGAACACTAACTCACTTCGGTAACGTCGATCCAATCTCTTGAACAGTGCGAGAGCATCAGAAAAAACATGCTTTCTAATTCAGCTAGTTCTATCTTCATAGCAAAGCACAATATCGACTAAAGTAGCACATAGTATGTAGCAGTTTCTCTTGCTTTAATCAGAAACAAAGATAACTATGCAATTTTCTTCTTCTTCTTAGTGCTAAGAACTGTAGCAATACTATACTAATTTAGTTGTGAAAAAAAACATTGGATTTCAAATAAACAAAAGATCATAATTAAATAAGCAAAACAAATGTTACATGAATCGTCACATAAGCACTACATATTAATCACAGAGTTTTATTATAATATGGTCACTGCTTCAAAATGTGTGCAAATATAAACGTAAACGAATCAATATTTCGAAAAATTAGGCCCCTAAACCCAACGATCGCCATCACGTCGTATCTACATTTAAACTAGATCTTCATTTTCCCCAACAACAACAACAACAATCCGATTCACCAATTATAAGAAATTTCACAATATAAAGGACTTAAGCACGCACTTTATAATAAAACAATTCAGATGTGCATTTTATTTGCCATGGAATTAGCTCAGATTTGTTAGCTGGGTTGAGATAAATTTCCTGAAAACCTTCACCTTGGCGTAAGCAGCAAATTTAGCATTTATACGACTTTTCGTTTTTGAATTGCGCTATTGCCAGACGAAGGGAAAAACAAACGCGCGCTCAGGCGGTCACAATTTTCTCGCGAAGTGTCTGAAATTATTTTTCGGTTGAATACAATACTCTCTGCATCCCACAGAAGAGAAAAACAAAGTAATAAAGTACACAGCATGCAGTATCACAAAAACCAGAAAATACATTAAAGCTGTAGCAATCATTCAATAAAAACAAATTTTTGTACGTCATCTGAATTAGAACTTCAAAGAAATTTCACTTCCGATAAAATATATTCTCGATCGAAGCCATTTAATTCTTTGCTGTTATTTACTCTGCGAGTTTGTTTTGTAAACAAGGGTATTTTCGTGAGTCATTTGTTTCTTATAAACTACAGTAAAATAGATTATCTCGAAATAAACATCAAAACATCTTAAATTCATACTAAATCCTCTGATTTAAGTGATTATGCGTATACAATATAGTTTATCTTGGTTGTTAATTAGTGTCACTTAAAGCTTTAATAACCTTAAACTTACAAAAATATTGGGAAGCGAATACTTCAACTGTCATACAAACACAATAAAGTGATTTTACTCTAATATTTATTGAAAACTGTACGAGAGACAGCGATAGATCGCATGATCGATACCAACAATTGAAAAAGAAACAGAAGCAAAAAGAAAAATGTGGTAGTGGTATTTACCTGTCGGTGGCTGCGTCGAGACAGACCGCTGGGAACAAATGGATGAACGGTTCCACCCCTAAGGAAAACACGAAATAGAATGTAACAACAGCAAGCTAGACACACGGGGGAGCAATGTTATGTCTTGCCGGCCGGTCGGCCCGCCGCGCTGCTCAACTGTTGGTGTACTCAGGCCAGCCAGCGCTTCCTACTGGCATCCTTGCTACCTATGTCATTCCTTTAGGTAGTTGCCCACCTTCTTGTAGTGCTCTATGCGTTCACGCCCGTCTGACCGCAACTGTTCGTTCATTCATTATTCTTCCGCACGTTCTTTATGAACGCACCATTAATTATTCAACTTGATATCGATATCCAATGTCGACCTTTGCATTAATGAAAAGAGATAGCGGAAAGATTTTTATATCACATGTCTGTGGTTCTCAGATACCTAATCAATAACTGTCATAATATATAACATTCATTAAAAAAACGTCCGAAAATAGCAGTCAAATTGAAAATGTTATCGTTTCAGAGTGTTTTCTTACAGCTACGATGTAAGAAGCTCTTGGCGTTTTATGAAATAACAGATAACTGAACATAATAGTTAATGAAGAAATATTAGACTGAATTACCGTATCAAAAACTCCCCTGTCGATTGTTGTTTTTTGTTGACCCCTGAAGAGGAAGCTGTTTTAAGTCGATATAATTACTTCCGGGACATTCTTAATGAACGCGGCAATATCTAGTCTTTTGCACTGCAATTGTATTGACCCGCGAAGACTCGGAGATATGAGTTATTTTGTGCTGCGTAACTAAGCTTATTTAAAATAAGCAAATAGATGCTATAAATTAATATGAAATTATTACACTTCTTGAAACGTTAATCAACATTAGTTTGTTACTACCAATCCTAAATATAGAACAGGAAAAGAAATAGAGAGTGTATTTAAACTTAAAAAAGAGCCAAATTATTATTTGATATTCTAATAACTGAATAGTTTCTGGTGTTAAAACATAAACAAAAGAAAGAAAGAAAGAAAGAAAGAAAGAAAGAAAGAAAGAAAGAAAGAAAGAAAGAAAGAAAGAAAGAAAGAAAGAAAGAAAGAAAGAGAGAGAGAAAGAGAGAAAGAAAGAAAGAAAGAAAAAAAGAAAGGAAAAGAAAAGAGAAGAAAAGAGAAGAAAAGAAAGAAAAGGAAAGAAAGAAGCAGTAGTTTGTACAATTACCTTATCCATCAGGCTCCAAATTTATAAACGGTAAACATCTGTTAGGTATTTTGAAACATAAATAAAAAGGAACATTTTATGACTATTATCAGCTTTGTTACTGCGGTAATGGGAAGACATTGAATGACTTCCAACCTAAGTCCAAGTTCTGACTATAGGTAAAGACAAAGTTTTCCGTCACCTAGGTAAACATTCCATTCTCGGTTGTTCTGTTTTAGCAAAGAGCTGGCGTAAAACACAACAGATCAAGTATCGCCATAAAATGGAAAAGGGCAGAAAAGATCGCGTAAGATTTTCAGTTATCGCCAGTTTCTGTTAATCAGCTGAATCCCTATATGTGTAATCACTAGAACGTGTTTTACACTGACCACGAAACATGCCGAATATGTACGACATGGCGCGAAGCTTGGTGCAGCAAAATGTTCAACGTTTTCTACAATAATGCAATACGAACACCAAATTTCATTTTGTAAAATTCACGAGGAATGAAGTGAACTTACTCATAAATTCATCTTAAGAGACTCGGGATCAAAGTTGTATTTATTTTGGCTATTTTGCAAATAAAATTATAAGAATGATACAACAGTTTCTCAAAATACACCTATAAAAATTCATAGTTACAAAGTTTGGCATGTTAATATCAATCGAACAGACGAAGATCGAAATTAGAGCAATTTTCAGGATAAAACAGCTTCTGGATTTACAATGCTAAGAAAGAGAAAACAATTGCATGTCAAGCTGATGATTGGTCCAAATCAAAAGCATTTATATCTCAGTTTAGTCACTTAAAATATACATTAAAATATTTATAGAACAATGCACATGAACTACTGCAATTGTACGGAAATCCCTATTACGAACGCCGAGGACTTTTTTTTCAAGTGTTCCATTTATACTCTGCTTTTAACTCCAATTGTCATAACGGCGGCTTCATATTGGTTATACGCAACGGTTTTACAGTAGGTTATGTTTTTTTGGTGTTTTTACATTAAATTTACACTTCATTCATACTTCCAAACTCTGGAAAGTATAGGAAATAATCTTGGCTAGAGAAAAATTGCCTCGAATCCGGAACAGCACGCAGCTGCTGTGTTACGGGACCAATCGTTCTGGCATTTGGATAGGAACCTGCTAGATGATGTTTGGAATAGGAAATGTGGTTGACAACGTACCATTTCTTCCTAATAATTACAATATGAAATCAATGCTTATTACCAGGTGAAAAAGTGACTATGCGAATCATTCGTACCTATTGTACAGGCGACAAATATAGTCCCATTTGAGTTGCCAGCTCGCTAAATGTTGACATGATACGTATTGGTTTTCTGTGAATGCAGATGGAACAAAACAGTAAGTGCACCGCGCTTACTCATAGGCTAATTTTGGGGAAATCAAATAGTTATAGAATGTTTCTATGCAAAGGTTTGTTTGAGGTACATGGGATAATAATCCTATAAACTTTGTTCTCGTGTATCTAAACGTGTCTGGTATAACCAACAAATTTGGTACTTGATCGACCTTTCTTTTTCAAATTATGTGAATTACTGTTTACAGACATACGCATCTTTCTTTGACAACTGTGTATTTTTATTTAAGGAGCGACAAACTGCATACTTGCGATGAAATGTTATACAAAATAAGAGGTGAGAGATAGCTCCCACTTTCCCACCTTCCTGGCCCATGGTTTTTTGCGAATGCTGGCAAATGGCACATTCCCTGAATTTCCCGTCCCTCCATTTCAATCCGGTGTGTCAGTGTCGGGAGTTTTGGCGATGGGCGAGATTGGTACTGCTGTGTAGGGTCTAAGGGAACTGTAACTGTCGTTCTCGACGATAGGGTAAATTCAAATTCATGAGGCTGGCGCTGCTTGACGAACCCTGGTGTCACGTTGAGGACCCTCACGCTGACTCGCGCTCCTCGCTCGGGTTCCAACACGACCGTAGGTACTCTCGTCTCAGCCCTTTCTCTAGGAGTCTGACATACATGTGTCGTGAGAGCGCAGTGTGTGGAAACCTCTCCGCTTGTAACTCAGTCCAGAGAGAGAGAGAGGAAGGAAGAAAGGAAGGAAGGGAGGGAGGGAGGAAGGAAGGAAAGAGGAACAAAGGAAGGAAGGAACAAAGGAAGGAAGGAAGGGAGGAAGGAAGGAAGGGAGGAAAGAAGGAACAAAGGAAGGAAGGAAGGGAGGGAGGAAGGAAGGGAGGAAGGAAGGAAGGGAGGAAGGAAGGGAGGGAGGAAGGGAGGGAGGAAGGAACAAAGGAAGGAAGGGAGTAAGGAAGGAAGGAAGGGAGGAAGGAAGGAAAAAAGGAAGGAAGGGAGGAAGGAAGGGAGGGAGGAAGGGAGGGAGGAAGGAACAAAGGAAGGAAGGGAGTAAGGAAGGAAGGGAGGAAGGAAGGAAAAAAGGAAGGAAGGGAGGAAGGAAGGAAGGAAGGGAGGAAGGAAGGGAGGAAGGAAGGAAGGGAGGGAGGAAGGAAGAGAGGGAGGAAGGAAGGGAGGAAGGAAGGAACAAAGGAAGGGGGGAAGGAAGGGAGGGAGGAAGGAAGGAACAAAGGAAGGAAGGAAGGGAGGGAGGGATGAAGGAAGGAAGGAAGGGAGGGAGTGAGGAAGGAAGGAAGGAAGGGAGGAAGGAAGGAAAGATGGAAGGAATGGAGGAAGGAAGGAACAAAGGAAGGGAGGAAGGAACAAAGAAAGGGAGGAAGGGAGGAGGGAAGGAACAAAGGAAGGAAGGGAGGGAGGGAGGAAGGAAGGAAAGAGGAACAAAGGAAGGTAGGAACAAAGGAAGGGAGGGAGGAAGGAAGGAAGGGAGGAAGGAAGGAAGGGAGGGAGGAAGGAAGGGAGGAAAGAAGGAACAAAGGAAGGGAGGAAGGAAGGAACAAAGGAAGGAAGAAAGGGAGGGAGGAAGGAAGGAACAAAGGAAGGGAGGAAGGAACAAAGGAAGGAAGGAACAAAGGAAGGGAGGAAGGGAGGAAGGAAGGGAGGGAGGAAGGAAGGGAGGAAGGAAGGAAGGAAGGAAGGGAGGAAGGAAGGGAGGGAGGAAGGGAGGGAGGAAGGAACAAAGGAAGGAAGGAAGGGAGGGAGGAAGGAAGGAAGGAACAAAGGAACCAAGGAAGGAAGGGAGGGAGGAAGGAAGGGAGGAAGGAAGGAACAAAGGAATGAAGGGAGGGAGGAAGGAAGGAAGGGAGGAAGGAAGGGAGGGAGGGAGGAAGGAAGGGAGGAAGGAAGGAAAAAAGGAAGGAAGGGGGGAAGGAAGGAAGGAAGGAAGGAAGGGAGGAAGGAAGGAAGGGAGGGAGGAAGGAAGGGAGGGAGGAAGGAAAGAGCAAAGGAAGGGAGGAAGGAAGGGAGGGAGTGAGGAAGGAAGGAAGGAAGGGAGGGAGTGAGGAAGGAAGGAAGGAAGGAAGGAAGGAAGGAACAAAGGAAGGGAGGAAGGAACAAAGAAAGGGAGGAAGGGAGGGAGGGAGGAAGGAAGGAAAGAGGAACAAAGGAAGGAAGGAACAAAGGAAGGAAGGGAGGAAGGAAGGAAGGGAGGGAGGAAGGAAGGGAGGTAAGAAGGAACAAAGGAAGGGAGGAAGGAAGGAACAAAGGAAGGAAGAAAGGGAGGGAGGAAGGAAGGAACAAAGGAAGGGAGGAAGGAACAAAGGAAGGAAGGAACAAAGGAAGGGAGGAAGGGAGGAAGGAAGGGAGGGAGGGAGGAAGGAAGGTGGGAAGGAAGGAAGGGAGGAAGGAAGGGAGGGAGGAAGGTACAAAGGAAGGGAGGGAGGAAGGAAGGAAGGAACAAAGGAACGAAGGAAGGAAGGGAGGGAGGAAGGAAGGGAGGAAGGAAGGAACAAAGGAATGAAGGGAGGGAGGAAGGAAGGAAGGAAGGGAGGGAGTAAGGAAGGGAGGGAGGGAGGGAGGAAGGAAGGGAGGAAGGAAGGAAGGAACAAAGGATGGAAGGGAGGGAGGAAGGAAGGAAGGGAGGAAGGAAGGAAAAAAGGAAGGAAGGGGGGAAGGAAGGAAGGGAGGAAGGAAGGGAGGGAGGAAGGAAGGAGCAAAGGAAGGGAGGAAGGAAGGGAGGGAGGAAGGAACAAAGGAAGGAAGGAAGGGAGGGAGGGATGAAGGAAGGAAGGAAGGAAGGGAGGGAGGGAGGAAGGAAGGAAGGGAGGGAGGAAGGAAGGAAAGAAGGAAGGAATGGAGGAAGGAAGGAACAAAGGAAGGGAGGAAGGAACAAAGAAAGGGAGGAAGGGAGGAGGGAAGGAAGGAACAAAGGAAGGAAGGAAGGAGGGAGGGAAAAAGGAAGGAAGGGCGAAATAAAGAAATAAAGAAAATCATCGGTCGGTCGGATTTGAGCCCACGATTTAGGATCAATATGTCAGCATCTAATCAACTGAGCCACCCAGACCGAATAAAGATGCGTATGTACATTAAAATGTAGTACATAGAGAAACAGGTGGAGATGAAGGACATTGTGGTTGGAAGAAAAACACGGACAGGAAAGTCGTGGCAGGAAGGGAAACCACCGCAGCATTCGCGGGGAAACTACAAAAAACATGGGTCAGAGTGGACTAATGCCAGGGATCGAACCTCGAACCTTCCAATGTGAGTCACACACATTACCGCGGCGCCACCGGTGACGAAACTGCCTTATGTACCCTCTTGAGCGCCATTCCTGGCATCCAGGAGACTTAGAGGAATTTCTTTAGACGTGGCGAATGGCTTATACCTGCGCAGTGTTATATGGACGAGTTTACTTTTGCATTTGTAACACCATAAGGATGTCAGTTTAGTATCTCTCCGACTTCCGTGCAGTAAACATCGGGACAGGACGTGATTAAGCACAGTGCTGGCTTGCATTATGAGCAGTGTCATGTTTATTTCCAGGAATGAAACAGAGGCTTTACCCCCACCGTCACTCGCACAGGTACTAGCAAGGTCATTCACCACGGCTTAAAGTACATCTGTAAGATGTAGGTAAGGAACCGATATAATGCAACTTGTACAGGGAAACAATAAAAGCATCCTTTTCAAGAGGGTTGCACCATAAGCCTAGGTTAGGTTGACGTGCTGGAGGTTAACAAAATCCGCCACCCAAATTATCTAGTGTAAACTACCTCCTCTAATATCCCTAACAAACGCTAAAATCAAATTTTCATACCCTGCCTTTTTTACTGTGAATATCCAACAAAAAGTAAGAAATCCATTTTCTATTTCGATATTTAAACAACGAAATACCTACTAACTCGCACACTGTATCTTGAGCTTTGGAATCTAGTGCTACGAACGGTCCGAGTTAAGAAGGCCCCTGCTTTGCCAAAGTAACAACTGAACACCGTTGTCAATATTCCAGTGTTACCACTTGTGCGTGTGACTATATCGTGTTACATTTGTTGCTGTTCTTTTGCTTTATCATACCGGTTTACCTTTGTGCTTAACCAACTCAAACAGTAATTTTAAGTAATAAATACCTGAAGCAGATCCAGCATCGACACCACAAACTCGTGTAAATAATAACAGAAGTAGCTATGTGTTTGGCCTTTTACTTTAGCCGTTGGACAACCTGGAGAAAACAATTGCAGAGGCTACTACTTACATCCTTCTATGGCATTATTTAAAGCACGACCACATAAACATATGAAAAGTCCTATTGCCATCTTCGACAGCAACGCCATCCGAGCTCAAGATAAAATGTGCCAGTAGTACATATTTTAGTATTCAAACACAGGTTTCCAAATCTTACACAGTTCACATGAAACAAAAATGAAAGGTAGTGCAAAATACAAGAGTGGAAAATAAAATTGATCAAACTAAAGTGTTCGGTTTCCATAATAATCTAACCTAGTATATTATCTTGGAGCAAGAAGGTTCAAAGTTCGTTCACCCCAGGACAGCTGAAACTAGAAACATATTGACCTTTGACGGTTATGAAACTTCAAGTCCTAATACGAAAAATAAACACCACATAGTATTTGGAGACAAAATATCTTCTGGCCCAATCTCTACTGCCTTTCTGTTCTCATTCTGAAGTTCACAGTGTTTTAATACTATACCGGGTGTCTAAAAAGTATCCCATATTGCAACAGGAGCTTGAATTGGTCAAAGCTAGAATAAATGTTGATATAAACATATGTCCGGAAACAAATACTTGTTGAGATTTATTGTCGCTCTCTTAGTAATATCGACATAACATGCAGATGTTACCAAAGAACAAAATGGCAGAAATCATCAGAACTCCTGTTTGGTGTTTATGGATATTTACCAACAATTATTGTTCTCTTAAACGTTTGTGATAGTGAAGTATTCACTAGAGCTCGCTTGTTGGATGAAGCCCATTTTCACTCAGCACGAATGTTTTCAGACATACGTTTATAGGAACATTTATTCTAGTTTTGACCAATCCTAACTCCTGTTGTAATATCAGACTCTTTTTTAAACATCCTGTATATGTATATACCTTATAAGATGTTATGAAATTACTTATATGATTTGTTTTAAATTGCGGAATATCCAAAACTGGCAGATTTAAGATTTGGTCGAGTGTTACCAATTAATTTTACCATGGCTTTTGAGGTTAGGTATTGTTTTATAAATAAGCAGATAGTACGTGGTACGATACGCCTAGGATGGATTTGTTTTTAATCAGAACGTCATCAAAAATTACTTGCAAAGTTACCTGCTTGATGGACTAAAAACCTCTTCTGATAAGTACACCAGAAACAAGAACTGTTTCTCACAAAATAAGCGAAACAGTTGATACGTTAGACATGAAATGTTCGTTTGTTTTTATGTCCGCTATGAAATTATCGAAGCTTTCCATATGTTTAGTTTACATCCTATAGTAAAAACTCTTAAAAACTTTATCGATACTTAAAATTAAGGGAAATAGATACAAATTAAAGGAAGTTTATACGAAGATTTTCTAAACATTAGGCAGGTTAGGTAAAGCACTGCATATATGTATGTATGTAAACGATTTGAGGTAAGGGACATTTTTGACACAGGTACACAGGTGAAATAAGGGCATATTTTGTGACAAATAAGGCGAAGTGAGGCAGTTCCGGAGCTGAAATGTTTCATGTTGTAAGAGTTTGAAGAGCACTTGTCTACATCTCTGATATTGACCTGGAATTGATATAAAATTGAATGTATAATTTACTTGGAGAGCGTTTGAATTGTAAAGGTTAATTCCTCATAATATCTTTAGTACAAATTCATGTAAAAACGACGCATAACAGAAACTATTAGGTAAAAAATCTGATGTGTTGCACTCACATGACTTTCTCTACTCTTGTACTAACCATTCTTACAAACTCTTATTCCTATATCTTCTTCGTGTTAGTTAAGATAAACATTTGTACAAATTATCTTATTGGTTGTTTCCTTGTAGGTACAAGGGGAATATTAGAATACAGTAGGCTTTGTGCGATAGTCAAATGTTTGAGATTCTGTTGTCTTTGCACACTTAACATATAAAAAAATGAACAACGATGTTCCATTTCACGAAAGTTCTAAGTTTTCCGAAACTCACACATATAACAAGGAATATCTCCGAAATGGTTCACCCTACAAGAAAATTTATTGAGACATAAATTCTGTATTTTAGCAATATCTACATTTTTTGTATAGTATAATTTGGTCTATCTCTAACGGTTTACCAGTTATGCAAAAGTCGTCCAGAGTAAATACAACTACAAGGGCTACAGCCAGAAAATTCAAGATATACATTTCATTTGTCATAAAAATATCTCAAACATATGGCATTTTAGTCAAAATCGTTAGAGCCATTTTCAAGAAAATCAAAATTTTCGAAAAATCTTCCATGTAAAGGGTAGTTTAGGGTGGGGTTATTCTTTTCAAAATCTTGGTGTCGCATCCTTTAAAGACATTAAACTTAAATACCAACTTTGGTTTTTAACCGACTTTTCGTTTTTTAGCTATGCTGTCCACAGACTGACACACAGACACACACACGGACCTTTTTCTAAAAATGCTTTTTTGGATCCAGGGGGTCTCAAAACATATATTTCCGAAGAAATCTCGACATCGAATTTTGGGGTGGAATACAATACTTCCCCTACTTACCAGTAGAGAAAGTAAAAAGCATGCAGGTGCTTGAAATTATGTTATTTCGACCAGAACGGAATGATTATGATACTGACGACGACCACAACAACAACAACAACAACAACAATAATAATAATAATAATAATAATAATAATAATAATAATAATAATAATAATAATAATAATAATAATAATAATAATAATAATAATAATAATAATAATAATAATAATAATAATAATAATAATAATAATAATAATAATAATAATAATAATAATAATAATAATAAACATTCATGAGATACGACAAAAACTGTAGGTAAAGAATTTAAATTTTAACCAGCTGTAAGAATAAAGGCATGTTCTGGTGTTCACTGATCAACTTTAATTTAATCCAAATATGTCGATATGTTTTCTGTTTTCTTTTGTAGATTGTTGGTCGTGTTCCATTGAGATTGTTACTTATTAGTAATAGCTTGACATCGTTCCAAACGTTCTGTGACAGCATTTTCGTATTATTTTGCTTCGCCGCCGCGCGAACCGCCAATTCGTGCCCCTTTAACTCATCGTTAGATGACGTCATCCGCCGCAACTCGATGCGACATCACTCTTTTTGAAAGCATGGCAGTCTGGCCGCTCACCACTTCCTAAATTGACAGAGCTTTGAGGGTTGGTTTTGCAAGTTTTGTGGTTTAAAGTTATAGTATGTGAAGTTCAAGTTGAAACATGACCATTGTGCTACTATCTGGCGATTCTAGGAGGGGCGGGTGCGCTAATGACGGTCCAAGTGCTGAGTCACCTTTAACTGCCTAGTCTCACAATCAGTTATACTCTTCAAATATGGATCAGTTTCCACATAAATGCAGAAAATATTCTATGTTTAGTCGCCCTTGCTTCTCTGTCTTTAGTAATGTTATAAGCTGGTGTTGGGAAGAGGAATTTAAATAGTAAACATCTTAAGATTAGGCAGGCAACGATTAATTATCAACTGCCACATGGAACATAATGCTATCTCTTTCTACTTCCCATGTTTCAACTTAAACCAAATAGACAACACCAAGTATTTCACGTTAGTTCACAACCAACGGCAACAAGAACGGGAAGCAAGGCAACACTCCACGGTTTGATTCACAACAGCCCGGAAACGAGAACGGGAAGGGATTTTATCTATCGGCTTATCGATAGAAAGTGGAGGTCGATACTACGCATTGGGAATTCATCTGTTTCTAACTGACCAATGATATTTTTTCTAGTTTGCGACTAGAGAGAGCTTTAGTGGCTGTTTCATGGCACGGACGCCTTGAATAATTTTTACAGCGAAAAGTGAGAAATTTAAAACTTGGGCAAGTGTTCTTTCCCGTTCCTGGGGCCTAGGAAACCTCCTATTTGGTCTATCTCTTGCGGTTTACCAGTTATTCAAAAGTCATCCAGAGTAAACAGGACTTCATAGGTTATAGCCAGAAAATTCAAAATATACATTTCGCTTGCCATAAAAATAACTCAAACATATGACATTTTAATCAGAATTGTTAGAGCCATTTTCAAGAAAGTAAAACATTTTCGAAGTAAAAGGTAGTTTAGGGTGGAGCATTTTTCTTCAAAATCTTCGTGTCGCATCCTTAAAAGATGTTAACATTAAATACCAACTTTCACTTTTAACCGACTATTTGTTTTTGAGTTATGCTGCCCACAGTCTGACACACACACACACGAACACACACACACACACACACACACACACACACACAGACTTTTTCCTAATAATGCTCTTTTGGATACGCGGGGCCTCAAAACACGTATTTCCGGTGAAATCTCGACATCGAATTTTTGGGTGGAATACAATACTTCGTCTACTTTACTTTACGCAGTAGTTAGATGATTGATTCAAAGACTCCATGACAACTTCAGGAGGTGGACTTAACATCTCGACCGTAAGGCGAGTCCTGTGTATATGCCCCTGACTGGGTACCCGCTGGGGGGATGGATGAGATGAATGCATCCGAAGGGCGGCCGAAGGAGACCCGGAAAACAGTCCAACCCGGGGATGAGATTTCCGGAGTGCACTTTTTCTCCTTGCCGTGCTACCTCCGCGACGCTCGCCGACGCTTCCAACCCTTAAAGAAACCTAACGGGATGGAGGATAAAGTGAAATAATTAATGTAACGAAATGGAGAGACGAAATTCGGAGGATATGGAAATCCTTTCCAGCATTCGCCTGACGACCCGGGAAACCTCCGAAAAAAACCCATGGCCAGGAAGTTCGGCCACGAGGATAGAACCCGCGACTTCCCGAATGCGGGCCACAGACATTATTGCCTTAGTGATCCCGCTCGGTTTTAAAATTATTACCTAACATCCTTCAACAACCAGGCAGGGAATATCTAAGAGTGAATGAAAGACATTGTTGAAAGCGCCGCCTGCAGTGACAACGCGAAAATAATAATCACCTCTGTTGGACTCGAGCTACCGTGAAAGTTACAAATACATTATGGATCAACATAACAACTTAAGGTAATCGTATATGTGCCTTATTGTTTCACCTCTCAATATAACATTGAGTTCGGCGCACGACAAAGGACGGACGGGGCCGAGCTACTTCACCAGGCCGGCGAGCAAAGGCGCAAGGTCAAGCTTCACCATAGCACTCACACAAAAATGGATTCTCTCAGGAACCTTCGAAAAGATCTGACTGCGGCACAGGCGGAGCATTTGTGGAGATCGAGAAAGGTCCTATGAGGTTACCCCCTCTATATAAGGGGACGAGGGAACAGCAGATGAATGAGTTAGAGAGTTAAAATTACACACATCAGCCGGTTAGTGTGTCATTGAGTACGAGACAGCTGTGTGTGTTCTTCTGAAAGATACGTACACATCGTGAAGAAGATTTCAGGATCGTGGACTGATTGCATCGTCGTAGTTAGCTTATGAGAGACAGAGAAAGCGAAGATACTGAAAGGACTGAGGCAAGGTTACGAGAAGTGAAGGTTGTAAGTTGTGATAGTACGAAAGTTTGTGGACTATGTTAACGACGAGAAGAAAATTGTATATTTGTGATAGTTTTTTTAGAAGACAATAAAGTGACAGGAAAATAACGAACTGATTTTTTCGTTTAGTTACAATATTTTGTCCTAGGTGTGTTTACAGTTTGGTAGCCTTGTACTGGCTGTAGCAGGTACAGCCCGCTTCAAATGTTTTCCGAGTAACATGCTCCTAGCCGCGGGGGGAATCTAGGATGGCTTATCGATTAGTTATGCCAGGTGGTCTCAAAGGTCGACTTGCCAGCTCATAGCTGTCTACAAGACTAAGGGACGTAGTGTGTTTGTAAGTCCAAAGAGAATATCATTCCAAAATTTTCCTTACACTTGGTCGTAAGAAAGTAATCTCTATGTAAAGAAAACATAAACGTTATAAATCCAGAAGGAACTCGCAGCGAGGATAAAAACTAAATATTCGACATTAGAGACGTCATATCACTCTATAATGAAATGAAATTTTAATATACCGCGTTTTTTAAGCTATTCATGGAGACACACGCATGCACGTAGTAAAATTACCAAATTGTTTTTATTCAGCGAACATGAAGTGGTGTATTTGACTTGAAGTTTCACATCGATGTTTAAAACATTGAATAGCTGTGTCGGAATAGCAGTACTTCAAAAGGAAAATGCAAGTTTAGTGTAACACAAGTAATAGAACTACTGCAAACAGCAAAAGAGTATGTTCAAAAAAACTCTGAGTTATCAACCTTTATAGGTTACGATTTAGCTTTTGCCCTTCAGCTTTCTTGCCTATCACCCTTTAATTCTGAACAGGTTTATCTATTATTGTTTATTATTATTATTATTATTATTATTATTATTATTATTATTATTATTATTATTATTATTATTATTATTATTATTATTATTATTATTATTATTATTATTATTATTATTATTATTATTATTATTATTATTATTATTATTATTATTATTATTATTATTATTATTATTATTATTATTATTATTATTATTATTATTATTATTAAAAAGAAGAATACATCATACGCATTATCTTTGTGTAAGATGTAATTCATATGAAAAATTTTCATCTCTTTCCCTTACTCCCTCTCGTCTATAGGAATGGAGCCGGGTGTACTAACTGGCAGGGATTTGGATTATCCCCTTGCCCCTCCACGCAGCACTAACCTACAGAGTGAACGTTCACAAAGCGTTCACTAGTGGTGTTGCAAACTTTAGCCCCCTTCTTCAGTGTCTGTGGCTTCTTGTTGTTGCTCCTTGAGGAATAGAAACAATGACTGAATTTGGAGTATATACAAACAATTTAAAATACGTGTTCCTCCCCTTTTTAAAGTAGTGCCATGGAGCCGCTCGTGTAAATTTCTAAACTCAGGCAATTGCAGACAGCATAAGCTCATTCAACTGCATCTACAATACACCTTACACCCATACGCAGTTTTGTCGTCTCAGTCGCAGGAAAAACAACACTCGGGCCAATAGAAGGCGGAGTGAGTTCCTGAAGGTTGTCTGTTATCACCCACGCTTTTCAGCACTTTCATGGTTGACCTTGCTCAGTATGCTGATGATGACAACCTTCAACCCCATGTATCGACACCTCTGCCTCGCCTCGCCTCTTACAGCCGTTGGCGTCCACGTATATTCACCGAACCCGAGCGGGATGACCCAGGCGGTAGCATCAATGGTCCACATTTCGGAGGTCGTGGGTTCGACATTCCTGACCAATGGGTATTTTCGGCGGTTCCCGGATCGCCATGCAAATGACGGGAAGGATAATTACATATCTCGAACTTCCTGTCCTTCCATCATTTCAGGGTTCTATGTGTCGGCGGGAGTTTCACCGTGCAAGGCGGTCTATAAATCCTCGTCCTCCGGAGCGGGGGAGATCTCCGTTCCCCAGGGGATGTGTAAGCCCGCAGGGGGGAGGGGAACGAGTATCTGAACCGCCACCGGAGAGTTTCAATGTCCTTGTTCATCCTCTATACATGTCTCCAGTTTTATTTATTCTGTTCAATTCTTTCTATTAAGTTAAATATGTTCAATTGTTCTCTTATTTCCTCATTTGTTTTATAGTCTAGCAGAAAGTACGCAGCCCTGATCTAAAAAATCTCGGCGGACCTCGTAGCTCAGTCCGTAGAGCACGTGCCTGCTCTCCAAGGGGTCTCGGGTTCAATTCCCGGCTGGGACGTGGGAACATTTCTCTAATCAAAATTATTCCCTATCCTTCCCAGAGTCTGGAACATAGATGGGGAGAAATTACTCAATTAGTCACTTCCCCTACATTTCTGTTTTAACCCTTTCCACTATCTCACAGCGGTTAGCTACCAGACCACGCCCCCGCTACTGTCAGTCTGCCTCAGAGAACCGCCCAGTCCTTGAAATGTTGTCAGGAAAGGGAGAGGGTAAATACTCGACTTCATCCCTGACACCCCTTTTCCCCATGAGTAGTCTGGAGGTATTACTGAGAGTGTGAATATATGAGAATTTAATGTAAAAAATCTGGTGTGTTGCAGTCACATGACTTTCTCTACTCTTGTACTAAGTAATCTTAGAAACTCTTATTCCTATATCTTCTTCGTGTTAGTTGAGATAAACATCTACAGAAATTATGTTATTGCTTATTTCCTTCTAGGTACAAGGGAAATATGGGATAGCGATAATCAATTATTTTAAAGCTTTCAAGTTCCGTTCTCTTTGCACGTTTAACATATAAAAAATGAATAACCATGTTGCATTTGACAAGTATAAGTTCTCCAAAACTCACACAAATAACAAGGCATATCTCCGAAATGGTTCACTCCACAAAAAAATTATTTGTACATAAACTGTGTATTTTAGCAAAATCTACAGTTTTTGTATAGTAAGATTTGGTCTATCTCTTACGGGCCGCGCCGTAGCCGAGTGGTTAGACCATTCGCTTCTCACCAAAGCGGCCCGGGTTCGATCCCAGGCAACCACATGTGGGATTTGTGGTGGACGAAGCGCCACTGCCGCGGGTTTTCCGGTTTCCCCCGCCAGCTCATGCCACCGGTGCTCCATCTTCATCCATGTATCATTGGTGTCACCGCCTGCGGTGCCGTAGTAGTAAAAGCGGGCGTTAAACACTACAAAAAATATCTCTTACGGTTTACCAGTTATGAAAAGTCATCTAGAGTAAACACGACTACAGGGACTATAGCCAAGAAATTCAAGACATACATTTCATTTGTCATAAAAATATCTCGAACATAGGGCATTTGAGTAAAAATCGCTAGAAAATAAAAATTTTCCATGTAAAGGGTAGTTTAATGTGAAGGTATTTTCTTCAAAATCTTTGTGTCGCATCCTTGAAAGACATTAAACTTAAATACCAACTTTGGTTTTTAACCGACCTTTCGTTTTTGAGTTATGCTGTCCACAGATTGACACACAGACAGACAGACACACTCACGAACGTTTTCCTATTTTTTTTTTTTTTTTTTTTTTTTTTTTTTTTAAATTCAGGAGGCCTGAAAATATATTTCAGGTGAAATCTCGATATCGAATTTGTGGGTGAAATACAATACTTCCTCTAGTTTCCTCTAGTTTACTATACGTAGCAGAGAAAGTAAAAATATTCTAAGACTGAAGACGCACTGTTTGACGAGTAACACCTTGCCGATAGGAAAGTCCGCCGATATGACCTTTGGAGTTGAAGACGGGATATAGATGGAACTATTAAAATATCATATCTGCTGATTCTATTTTTCTTTTCTGTTTAATGCCAATGTTTTACTTGAATACAGGGACTGCCATTGTCTTATAAAATTTAATTTGTGTTTCCCTTCCAGTTTTCCTTCAAACGGTTATCTTTATTGCGCCGTACATGAGACTGGATGTATTTAATTTCTGGTCAACACTTTCTCTTCTAATGCAGCAGTTAATTCTGGTCCCAAGCAGTTAAATGTTGCCACCTGTTCTACAGTTTTCTTATTTATTACATTTCTTCTTATCTAAGATTCTAATATTCTACTTAATATGTGTGCTTTTATCCTCTAATTCTGGAGTACTTGGTCGTCAGCATATGATCTAGTGTCTATTGCTTGTCCATTAATATTAAAATGGTTACTAAAACTATTCTGTCAGTTACTGATCGCATCCTGTACGTAGAGATTAAATAATATTGGAGACAATGGCTATCCTTGTTTAACTCCTTGATTTACGTTTGATGTGCGGTTGCTAATATTATTCATTACTTACATCCATTTCTATAGTAGTTCCTACATACATTTCCTTTCTTATTTCTACTAAATTGCATTATTGCATTATATCCCATCAGGATTGCCAACATTTAAAAGTAAAATTATCGTACCAGCCACGCAAAATAATAGATTTTGATTCAAAATTATCGTACATCATAAACCAAGTGCTACAACAATAGAAATATCAGTATAATAATTATGAAAATATAAGAGTAATGATGTTTATTATATCCACTTACAAGATCGATGACCTCAACAAATATTACTTTAGCACTCATGTTTCTCGCACTATTCATCTGAAAGTTCAGCTTCCTCAACCGTTGCTGCATTGCACAAATTTGTTGTTGAGATAAACCTTAACATCTTCTCGGTAACTTGCAGATTTTAAGATCTACCACGTTCTTTCATAAGTTGAGGCGGCAAAATGAGTTCATTTACCGTATCTAGCGCCAATCTGTTTCTAACTTTCGTTTTTGTTAAACCCAGTTTAGGGGAGGAAAAAAAAAACCTCTTTCACAACCAGTGCTTCTGTGGGGCAAGGAAACCAGTGATAATGCAAAGGCCGCCAGTTCTTTGAAATCAGTATTTCCACCAAGGTGACGTATGTTTAACAGTACTCCAGAAACTGTCAGGTTCAGGCATGTTCTTTATTTCACACGGAATAGCACGTATTCCGAGTTTTCTTGATCATCAATTTTCTGAACAGTTCCTTCTTCATTGAGATTATCAGACCTGGGCACACTGGCAACAAGAGGATAAAGGGTAGCAGGCTTGGTAGCTATGGGGTGGGGACAGGCAATGAGGGCAAAAGTAGTGTCGCTATTTGTAATTAGTTTTATTTCGCCGATATCGAACTATCATATATTCAAATTATCGTACACCCCCATAATTATCGTACGGGTTGGCAACCCTGTATCCCATACATAATTTCACTGTACACAGTCGAAAGCCTTGTCGTAATATGTGTTTCCAGATTACGTTCTCACTTTTCTTCTATTTGTCGTAGGATATGAATAGAGTCTATACATGACCTACCCTTTTGAAATTCATTTTGACAACGTTGTGCTAGAAGACGAACCTCTCAGCGTCCGCCCATCGACTGGGGGAAACCAGGAAAGCCCATAGAGTGAACGGTAGTCGGGAATGAAACCCGGGAACTCCCAAATGCGAGGGTCAGATGTTAACGCGGAATCGTCTCGTTCCGTAAGGAGTTAGTGCAGAAACACTATCACCTAAGTGTAAACGTGCACAAAGATCTAATTTTTCAGACGTGTCTGGTCCCTAGGGCTATTGCCTCATTGTAGTCATACCATGCACAAAATTTGTCGTCGATTAATATCAGGTTAGAGTCAATTTTTTTAACGCCCGTACATATGTGAGTAAAATTCTGTCCCCACTTTTTAGAGAATTAACAGAGAGGGAGCATGATTTTACTTTTTCTCAACAAGACTCTGCATACAGGCAATTTTTCGATGAGAACAATTGAATGTGTGTTTCAGGATAAATTATTAGTAGAGATTTGTGGTCCCCCGACCTAATCCCCTGCGATTTCTATCTTAAAACATAAAGTGTACAAGACAAACCCACACACACACACACACTGGAAGAATTAAAACTAAACATCCGATCGGAAATTGCCAGAATTTCTCAACGTGAACTACGGCGAGTGATGGATAGTTTCCTAAAGAGGTGCCAAAATGTATGAGCAACGGTGGTAGACAGTTTGAGCATCTCGTTTCTTAAAGTTGGTAAGTAAAGCCTTTAAAAGTAGTTTTAACAATGTATGGTTTCATCCGCGCCTTTGTATGATAGCGGCAGACGGCAACGAGCACCGAGTATGACAGGCAGAACACCGCGCAGCCCGTTCAGATGTTTTTTGCTCTCCCGGTATTAAATGTTTCCGAATGTCATATCTTATCATTAAAGTAGGCCCTGTTAAGACTATGCCAAGAAGAAATCCAAAACAGATATAGCAAAAAATTAACAGATTTCATATATCTATCGTGGAGGGTTGTACTTAGTTTTTCAGACTTTGATCTTCTCAGAGTTTCAAGATGTATTTTAAACGACAGTAACTACAGAACTATTTTTATGAATATTTTAGAATTAAAAATTGAAGAAACTGGTGTTCATCTTTTAGACAAGTACACGTATGGTGTGGATACAACGGCCGTTATGAGGAAGATCTGTCACAATTTAGGGAACATTTTGGAAATAATTATATTACGGAACCGCTCCTAGGTGTTCTGTGAAAAATCCTAAGGAATTCGATCCGCTTAAAATATTTCTTGCAAACTGAACAAGAAATGGTGAATTTTTATTTACTTGCCGTCATGGGAGAATCAAATAAAATATATTTCATCTTATTAGGATAGCTCTTTGAAATTTTATCCCAAGTAAAGAAGATAGTTTCTCTTGGTTGTTGGTTTAAATGTGACTAGACTAGACTACCAGATGGCAGCCTGAGAACAGCCCGAGGTGTGTCATCCGTGTACCTGCCCTTTTAGGGCTTAACCACTGCATGACGGGATTAGGAAGTTATAGGATGGCTGGTGAAGAATGAGGATTGAGGATTGTTGGGAGGTAGCCTTTTTATGCTCCTCGTCGGATGTTATTTTCAGCTTGCAATTGCCGTTGGGCACTGCTGGTGGGTGGTCCAAATATGGATATTGGCGAAATGTTTTGGACTTCCAAACTGCTCTTGGAAGGACTGTCAGGAGTTCAGCTTGCGCTGTTGATGGGGAAGCTCCTGTGTTACCGGGGGTGCCCGCAAGCCATGCGGGGAACCCGGTGTCGCACAAGCGTGCGTTCTCTAGGGATATAGTCCCCAAGAGACCTAACCAGGGCGCTCCGATGTTGTGGAAACTGGTCGTAGAATTTTGTTGCCCGGCGCCTAATTTCGTCCTCCACGTACGGGAGGGACGAGGCTTCGTGCAGTAGTCTCGTGGGGAATCTGCGGTATACAGAATAGATTACACGAAGACCTCTATTCTGTATACGTTGCAGACGCAGGAGATGGGTGTCTGCAGCCATGCCCCAGATTTCGCAGGCATACAGGAGGATAGGGATAATGAGAGCCCGAAAGAGACGCAGCTTTAAGGGGATTGGCATCCCCGACCGCAGCATAGGGTACAATGAGGCAATTGCCCCACTGGTCCGCGCTGATAGGTCGTTGATGTGTCCCCGAAAAGTTAGGCCCTTGTCGAGCTTTACTCCCAGGTAGGTAAGGGAATCTACCCACTCAATCCTTCGGCGAAGGTATGTGAATGTGGGGAAGTTGGCGGGAAAAATGTGAAATTATGTAAATTATAATTATACAAATCACTGGAGACTTTAAGAATGAAACATGCAAAAAAATAGGACTGTTGTGAAAATAAAACGATATTGTTTCCATGAAAGATTATTATACTTATTGGCAATATTCATCTAATACCAAAGTATGCAAAGAGTTTAATTGTGAGTTTCTAAGACTATATTTTTGTTTCATTTCCTCACAAGAATGGAAAATAAAGCCTGTAGTGCCATCTACATTTGAGAAGGGAACAAGTTATATCATGGCAGGACCTTCTAGATTAACGGACCTGACACTGCCATCTAAGTTGTACAAAAATGGCGTCGGCTGGTGGGATTTATTTCTGAGGTGTTTCCACACGCTGTTTTTCATATTATTTTCTATGTCTTCGAGTTATTGTTTCTTATAATAATTCCTATGTAAGTTTGTCTTCATATCAGCAAAGCGAGTGTTTCAAAAGTTTTATTTGGGCAGTATAGGAACAGGAATAAATGTAATAACGTTTTGACTGTGCCGTGTGCTATCCACGTGTTCATGTTTATTGTGTTCCATCTAGGACTATGGCTACATTAGCCGTATAGTGTGGTTAATTTATCTGTTTGCAAGTACAATTTGTGTCACGATTACAGTGGTGAGAGGTTGTTGAAGAAAAACTGTTCCAGTAGTGTATATTAATGTTGCCATACTACAACCTAACCTCAAACACGACAATGCACCGTAACTGTTGCATTCCCGGATCCAAATTAAAAATCAGAAACTTTCAGTTAAAACAAAAGGTAAATTACAACATAAAGCTTCTAAATTCAGTATTTAATTACAATAAATTGCAGCGTTATGTGTATTAGTTGCCGGTGTGTATATAACATGGTGAATAGTGTGAATAGTGAAAGACAATAATTTCGAGTGAATTCAATTAGTGGCATCTGCAACACCAACAGTTTGTTTCATGTAAGTAGTATGCTGCTCATATTTGTACATTATCTTTTGTCTTTGTAATTTAAATGTGTAGCTGTAGTTTAGAAGAAATGTGTTATGTTGCTGCATGTAAAACTGTAGACTATAGCAAAGTTTGGTAAATATTTACAAAATCGTCCGCTCGAGAAAACGAATGAAACATAGTGCAATGGATGCAGTTTTTATTGCTGATTACGATCTTGTAAGTTTTATTGTGCGCTCAAGCTTCGTGTTTTATTTATGAGAAAATTTCGTACGGTCGATGAAGTGGTTTTATTTCGCTTATGCGGCGGATATTTAGCTAATAAATGTGCATAAACGAGTGTAATATATGCTACAATGATTGATTAATGCATTTACGTTGAAATGATTGCATAAACACTACCCAAATTGTAAATATTTCGATAACACAGGACCCTGTCACCCCACTCATATGCAAAACTAACCTAACCTAAGCTAACACAATGTTGCTTTACAATACTGATTTAAGATTACGTATTTCATGTATTTCATTTACAGTGCTGTTTTACGGTTATTATTTTTAATATTTCATCTGCTTTTGTGGATTCCCCCTGTAAAATAAAGTGTCCTGAAATGCTGAGTATAATATGTTGTTGCAAACTGAGTAATAAGTTCTCAGTAATAGTGAAAGCAAAATTTCACCCTAAAGGTTTTGAATTCAGTAGGTAGCTTTAGGTCATTCTAAATAGCAGCATTTGTATATCAGCCATCCAGTATAGTATGTTTTGTGTAGGTATATAACATTCTGCACATTGTACAAATGTGAAAAACAGTGTAAACAATGATTAATAATTCTGAGTCAACTCACTGTCAACACTTCTGTTTTATTTAAGTAACATGCTGCTTGCAGTTTTGTCTATCTTCTTTGTAATTTGAGTGTGTAATGCAGTTACATAATGGCATGTAAACCTGTAGATTGCATGAATGATATTTGAGGTTATATATTTCATTGCCCATGGTTTATCGTTTAATATTAAATGTCATTCTTTTTTGTTTACTTGAGTTTATGTTTAAGACAGTGTTTTTGTGTTTAACACAGCCCATATTCACAAAATAGGCGTGTTATTACACCACATTTTTATTTTACTGCGTTGAAATCGTAGCCTGTAGACGAGTTGTTTACAAGTAGTTCCCACCACATAGGCCGCCATCTTGAATCACAGTGTCAGGTCCGGTATTTAGGAGGTCCTGATCATGGAGGAATGTAAGTAGCATTGAAAGAGAAATTGATGTCACTGCCATCTATCAACACATGTTGAACCACCTGGTTATCATTTTCTGTCTCTGTCTCTGCCACGTAGTACATAGGAACAAAGCTATTGCGTTCCACCTAAAAATTCAATACCGAGATTTCAGCGGAAATATACATTTTGAGGTCCCCTGAATAAAAAAGAGAATTTAAAATAAAAAAAATTCAGGTGTGTCTGTGTGTGAACATGACTCAAAGAAGAAAATTCGGTTAAATACCACATTTGGCAGGGTGGGGGGGGGGGGGTTTATCACCCCGCCCGAAAATTTAGAAATTACTAAAGAAACAAGTATTAACATTAATTCAGAAATACATTCAAAGAATCTGAGCATTTTCTACGATAATTATTTTCATTAAAGTAGGTACTCTAATGAAATATCTAAATAGGTATCTAATATATAATTATAATATGGTGTCAACATTACGGTAACTGGAGACCTATTTGAGGAGCATCATGGGAGCAGACAGATCGAATGGACTAGCGTTAATGTATATACATAAAATGTGGAAATTAAAACTCAAGAAGTACCGGACAAATGCACAAAAAGCCTTCTCAGTTTCTTCTTTAAAATTTGTAATTGTATAACTGTGTAAGAGTGATTTTCTAACTGTAGCACCTCATCAATCGCCCCCCCCCCCCCGCGTCCGCTCCTGACATTTGGTATTTAAGTTTAGCATCTTCCAAAAATTAAAAAGAAAATATTTTGTTTTTCTAGAAATGTCAGTCTCACAAGTTCTCTGCATTCTGAAGGCCTTTTGCATAACTGGTAAACCGTAAGAGATAGATATATAAGTACATAAGAAATGTACATACTTCCTGTCAAATACATTAGGGGGGGGGCGGTTGGGGGGGAGTGAACCATTTCCGAGATCTTTCTTGTTATTTGTTCGAATTTTCCAATACATATAGGACCAGATTTAAAATATTTCACTATCGCCTAAAGCCTTTTGTATTTGCTTGCACCTGCAAGAAAATTAGCAATAAGATAATTTCCAGAAATGTTTGTCTCGACTAACATTAACTAGATAGAGAAATTAGTTTATGCGATAAACATTGTCATTAGTGACTTCTTTGCTACTGCTTACGTTTAAGAAGTCTATCAATATTTGGCGACAAAGTCCAAGTGCATACTCTTAGAAGATACACCAAGTGATCGTCGCGTAATATATTGCGATATAGACTTTTAATATAGTTCAATTTGTAGAAACTCTGTTCACAAATATTGTTGTTAGCTAATGCTGGATTTCTGACAATGAAGTCATTAATCCTCTTGCTCTCCAATATTTTTCACTGATGGATGGGGCACTAGAAGTGGCCGGGCATATTTGAAGGTGGTCTCGATCTATTTCCTCTTGCAGATCACATAGAGGACAGAGTGGTGAAGAATATATCCCAATTCTGTTTAAATGTTTTGCCAGACAATCATGTCCTGTAATCAACCTGAAGGTTGCAACTGCTGTTTTTCGAGGATACTCAGGAATTACTTTTTGAATGTTTGGTAGTTCCCATCTTTTATTCTTTGATTTTTCATAGTAATATTTTGCAATAATTTTTTTGAATTCAGAGTTGACTAATCTTTTAGCTGCATAAAATGGTAGATTAACTATAGATTTTTGTACACCGCTGGTACCCTTTTTTCCAAGAAAATCAGCTTTCTCATTACCACGCAGTCCACAGTGAGCTGGTATCCATTGGAAGACTAGGTGTTTTTGAAGTGCTGTTAGATGGCTAAGGATTTCCCAACATTCTATAATTGTTTGGTTTTTTGGTGACAACTTGGAAGTTGTTCACAAATATATGTAGTACTATACCCACTCATATACACACTACTCTTGTAAATGTTTATTTCTCTATCGACTTCTCTTTAAATGACGTTAAACGTAATAAATAAATGAATGAATAAATAAATAAAAAAATAAATAAAACTAAGGTTACATCAATGGCTTTGACTTTGGAACAATTGCTTGTCGATAGTTTACTCATTTAGAAAAAAAAAATTATTTTCTTGTTTAACGACGCTGTTAATTGCCAGGATCACATCAGCGTCGCCGGTGTGCCGGAATTTTGTCCCGCAGGAGTTCTTTTACATGCCAGTAAATCTACTGACATGGAGCTGTCGTTTTTAAGCACACTTAAAAACCATCGGCCTGGGCCGGGTTTGAACCCGCGACCTTGGGATCCGTAAGCCAGCGTCTAACCAACTGAGCCACCCAGACCGACTACTCATTTAGAGTTTATGTACTTCATTGAGTTTTGTATTATTAAGGATTTTCTTAAACATTATGCATATACATGGGTCATTCAATAATTATTAGTGGCAACAATGTTTGTATGTGGCGCTATCATCAGTAAATAATGCAAGCTGATAACAATGAGAAAGAAGAACATCTGATGTGTGTTATCTGCGAGTTTGAACACAGTTATCTTATACCCAGCGTTGCTCCTGGTTTCACGATTTTATCGCTACAACTTTTAGACTTACGTTGGATTCTATATATATATATATATATTTAAAAAAAAAATTAAAAAAAAATAAATAAATAAATAAAAACGTCTGGAAGACAATATGCAAAGGCACTGTTGAGCAACCCTAAATATTACAGGAAGAACAGTGAGTAGAGAAAGCTGTATGAATATAATACGCTACATTTCTATGTCAATCATATAGAAAATTGTATGAATTCTTTGTGGAAGAGGTAATAGAGAAACAAGTGTAATTGTGTTTCGTAAAAGAAACGTGAGTAAAGATAAGTGTGTGAATGTAATGCGTTGCATTTCAATTTCAAACGTATGGGAAATTGTATGAATTCTTTGTGGAAGAAGGAGTAGAAAAAGAAGTGTGATTGTGTTTCATATAAGAAAATTGAGTAGAGAAAATCATGAGAATATGTGCTGCATTTTGATTTCCATCATAGAAAATTGCATGTTGAAGGGGATTAGAGAAAGAAATCTGATCGTGTTTCGTAAAAGAAAAGTGAGTAAACAAAACCGTGTGAATGTAATGTGTGGCATTCCTATGTCAGTCATAGAAAATTGTATGAATTGTATGTTGAAGAGCGAGTAGGGAGGGAATGTGAATTTATTACCTAAAAGAAGAGCGAGTAGAGAAAACCATGTGAAGGTTACGAGTATAGCAAAACGGATTGCGTACAAACCAATACGTGCCGAATTTCCAGCTGATAGGTCAAGCGGTTTAGGACTGCATAGAGGACAAACATTCATTTGTTCATATATTCATATGCCAGACTCGGGTATATAACCCAACGAATATTGTAAAATTCGTTGAAATATGACCCAGCCTAAACAAAATTGCCCTTCGGAGTTTTCATCTTTTATCATTATCTGAAAGAAACGTTGGATAATATTATGAGCATGATTCAAAAGAGAAACTGCTTGTCTCTCAGAACTTACATCTGTAAATCAAATAAACCTCTCTTCGACATTTCCGTCAACATTTATGTAACAAGCGGTACAGAGTTGTTCTTCACTATTAATGTCTGGAGTTTCATCTGATATTAATGACACAAAGAAGGCATCAGAAATATCTTTCTTAATTCCATACGTCATGACGGCAGTCACTCGAAGTTAAGGGGACAGGGTAGTGATTTGGGCTCAAAAAGTCAATTTTTTTGTTTTTCATCTTTAAAAAAAGTAGAAATCTTCCTCTTCAAAATGATATATACATTGTAAGGGTACCGGCATATTTAAGGCTTTAAATTACGCCATTTAAATATGGCGGAGTGCTGCGCCACACTGGGTAAAGAGGGCTTCAGAGATGACACACTTTTCTTTAAATGTAGTTTTCTGTAACTAAATCTTATGGCATTTTCTTCTTTGATCAGGCGATTTCGAAAAAATAATTGGTTTTTGATCCAAATTGGATGCATAATTCCACAAGAATGTACAAAGATAACATTGTTACTTGTAAGATGCGTAGAGTAACTTATTTCTGACATAACTTCGGTAGTAATTATGGGACATCACATAGGGTTTCCAAATAATTAATCACTTAAAAGACGTGAAGGAATGCTCCGAGCGCCTTTTTCAGCCGCGAGGTATGTCGACAACGTTGCGTTGAGGTTGGTCAGGGAATTGACCTGGTTTCCGGATGTAAACAGATCGAGCACTTTCCCTTTCGTCTGATGTTTTGGCAGGTAGCGGTTGTGATTGGCCTACATATTGAAGGAGACGTTCACGAGAGACTTGGTAGCAGTAGTGACGCCTGTTCGTTTAGGTACTGAACCAGTGAAAGTGACACAATCTGTGGTGTCGCCAGCTTGTTTTCGACAAAACGATCTCCGTAGGAAATGGTCAGAGACAAAAACGCAAGATACAAAATGTGTTCCAAATACCGAGATCTAACACTGGTTTAAATTAATGTAATGACTTCCCTTCCACTCAGTACAAGTACTTTGATGTTAAAATACCTTATACATTTTTAATGTTCGTCATAATACCGAGTGTGGGCTTTGGAGGATCTGCTTTAATTATATATTGCTTTTCAGAGAAATTTTCATGTTTTGGAGGTTCTTACGTTGAGTTTGTCGATCATGCAACTGTTTATTTTGACTTTCGTTACAACAACGGCACGGAAACGCATTTGTGTTTATGCTCTAGCTCTGATTCGTGTTGTGAGGCATGGATGCAACTGTCTCTCTTGCATACCTTCTCCCGGAATCCGCGCATATCTTAACCTAAATTTTGCTTTAATAGTAAGTAATCAAATGTCCAAATCATGCTCAAATGTCTACAATTGATGAGCACACATTCAAGAAGTAAAATAAATCACGAATTACTTCCTGATCACGACTTTAAATGTAATAATGTGAACACCATTCTTAACATGAGATGTGGTCCAACCCATGACATACTTGGATACGGTTCAAATACTCAAGCCTCTTCTAATTGACAACAGATAACGTAAACCCGATTAATACTTCCGAAAACACTGTTACAGAGACCATGAGTTGGAAATTTTGAGGCTCCGACTAATTAAATACATAACTGGAGATCTTAAGGATGAAACACATGCTAAACATTAGCATTACTGTGAAAAGATAGCAATCTGCTGCTATGAAAGATTATTACTCTTAT
This sequence comes from Tenodera sinensis, assembly GCA_030765045.1. NCBI lineage: Eukaryota > Metazoa > Arthropoda > Insecta > Mantodea > Mantidae > Tenodera > Tenodera sinensis. Next base: position 16,525,879 of record CM060961.1, read on the forward strand.
TAACAATATTTTTCTAGTAACCAAAATGTGCAAACAATTTGATTTTCAGTTTCAAGAACTATATTTTTCTTTGATTTACTCACATGAATGGAAAATAAAGCCTGTAGTGGCATCTACATTTGACAAGGGAACAAGCTATATCATAGAGGAATATAAGTAGCATTGAAAGAGAAATTGATATTACTGCCATCTATCAACATATGTTGAACCACCTGGTTATCATTTTCTTTCTCTACCACGTACTAGGAACCAAGCTATTGTATTCCACCCAAAAATTCGATGCCGGGATTTCAGTGGAAATACACATTTTGAGGTCCCCTGAATAAAAAAGGAATTTTTAAAAAAATGTACGTCTGTCCTTGTGTGTGTGTGAACATAACTCAGACGAAAAGTCGGTTAAATACACATTTGGCAGCGATGGATCCAAGGGGGTTGTATCCCCAGAAAATGTAGAAACTATTAAGGACGTAACTAAAGAAACAAATATTAACATTAATTCACAAATATTTTCAAAGAATCTGAGCATTTTATACGATAGTTATTTTCATTAAAGTACTCTAATTAAATATCTAAATATATAATTATAATATGGTGTCAACATTACGGTAACTGGAGACCAATGTATTTGAGGAGCTCCATGGGAGCAGACATCGAATGGACTAGCGTTAATGTATATACATAAAAATGTGAAAATTAAAACTCAAGAAGTACCGGACAAATGCATAAAAAGCCTTCTCAGCTTCTTCTTTAAAATATGTAATTGTATAACAGGGTAAGAGTGATATATACAGGATGTCCCAAAAACACCGACAGCGCTTAGTATGTTGTGTGGGATGGCAAACTGATCAGTTTTCAAATAGGAATCCCTGTCCGGGGTTTCTATTTGAAAACTGATCAGTTTGCCATCCTACACAACATACTAAGCGTTGTCAATGTGCTTTTTTTTTGGGGGGGGGGGGGGACGACCCAGTATATGTAGTGTGTGTGTGGGTGTGGGTGTCTGTGTGTGTGTGTGTCAGTCTGTTGGCAGCATAACTCAAAAACGAAATGTCGGTTAAAAACCAAAGTTGGTATTTAAGTTTAATATCTTTCAAGTATGCACCACGAAGATTCTGAAGCAAATTGCTCCGCCCTAAATTACTCTTTACATGAAACATTATTCTAAAACTTTTACTTTCTCGAAAATGGCTAACGATTTTGATTAAAATGTCATATGTTGAAGATATTTTTATGACAAATGAAATGTATATTTTGAATTTTCTGGGTATAGCCCTTGTAATCCTATTTACTTTGGATGACTTTTGAATAACTGGTAAACCATAAGAGATAGACAAAATATTACCACCTATACAAAAAATGTAGATCTTGCTAAAGCACACAATTCATGTCCAAATAATTTTTTATAGAGTGAACTATTTCGGAGACATTCCTTATTATTTGTGTGAGTTTTGAAAAACAAACATCGTTATTCATATTTTTATGTTAGGTGTACAAAGAGAACGGAATTTGAAAGTTTTAAAAGATTCGACTATCGCTCAAAACCTACTGTATTCTCATATTCCCCTTGTACCTACAAGGAAATAAGCAATTAGATATTTTCTGCAAATGTTTATCTCAACTAACACGAAGAAGATACAGGAATAAGAGTTTGTAAGAAAGGTTAGTACAAGAGTAGAGAAAGTCATGTGAGTGCAAGACATCAGATTTTTCAGAGAAGTGGCATATTCTGATACTTAAGCAAACTGAAAATAAATTATAGTCTTTCAAGTTGATATTACTACTTGCACAGAAATACATTTTTATAAAGTTGTTAGTGTTAACATTCTTTTTCTGTTTAACATAAATTATTTTTTGTGAGCTAATGAATAAAGCAATCATCGAAGGCATGTTTGAATAGTTAGAAACACGTTTCAAATCATTTATGCAAATCTGCATACAAATGAGAGCAAAACTGAAATGTAAGGGATTAATTTTTTACAAAATAGAAAACTGGAAGAGCGAAGCACCATTGTGGTTAAAATAAAGTGCACGCGCGACTTAAACACGTCGCCGAACTTTTAAAAATAAGGTCGAGAAAAATGTTTGGCCAAAATTATTCTCGTGTCTATAGAATGTTTATATGATATAGGTAATTCAAAAACTGAAAGTGTTATTTTCAGCTAAAACTTTAGTGCTGGGGTTCTTATCATATAGCACTACTTGGTGGAACAACAAAGGCGAACGCTGCACACGCACACACACACACACACACACACACACACCACACACACACACCACACACACACATACACACACACCACACACACACACCACACCACACACACCACACACCACACACACACACATACACACACACCACACACACACACATACACACACACCACACACACACACACACACATACACACACACCACACACACACACCACACACACCACACACACACACCACACACACACACCACACACACCACACACACACACCACACACCACACACACCACACACACCACACACACACACACCACACACACACCACACACACACACCACACACACCACACACACACACCACACACACACACCACACACACACCACACACCACACACACACCACACACACACACCACACACACACACACCACACACACACCACACACACACACCACACACCACACACCACACACACACACACACACCACACACACACCACACACCACACACACACCACACACACACCACACACACCACACACACACCACACACACACCACACACACACACACCACACACACCACACACACACACCACACACACACACCACACCACACACACACACCACACACACACACCACACACCACACACACACCACACACACACACCACACACACACACCACACACACACCACACACACCACACACACACACCACACACACACCACACACACACACCACACACACACACCACACACCACACACACACCACACACACACACCACACACACACCACACACACACACCACACACACACACACACCACACACGCACACGCACACACGCACGCACACACACACACACACACACACACACACACACACACCTTCCTGCTATGTATCAAGGTAACTAGAGAAAGAAGGTAGGTCACTCCGGCACAATTGCTGCCATTGGGTGCAAGCAACATACGTCACATGGAGGTCTGAGAGCGCGCGCAGTTCAGACGGCAATAGAAAGTGAGCGCTTTAAACCCATTTCGACATATACCATTTAAAGCATTGACTGACAGTTCCAGTGCGTAAACACTTAAGCAATAATTAATAAAGTGTAGAAAAGTACAGTGATATGTGATAGAAAAGATACCTTAACTGAAAACACAGAAACGTTCGTCAATACATTCTACTAATTACAAACCAATTTTACCACCGCCACTGAAACTACAATCAAAATAAGAAGTAACAAATTATTGTTTGATCTTACAAGTGGACTTACATTTGGTCATGTTGCAGAAGAAGTAGCTGACGCCCACTGCTGACGCTTCCTCGCGTTCGTTTTTGTCATACTTACAGCTTTTAGTTTGTTATTTAAATGCCATATCCTAATGAAAGTGTGGGTCCTGACGTATAGGGAAACAATTTCATCCAATTTAGAGCAAATCATGTCAGTAAGCGCTTTCATCACTCCAGCACATTTTGAAACGTTAAAGCCATGGAATCTCGCAAATATAACTTCAAATTCCTTCACTTTTTGGTACCACTGTTCAGTCGGCCGAACAAGTTACCCAAGTTAAAGATATTATTTAAAATATTGTTCTGTGATTCGTCGAAGTAATTGCATAGGCGTGACTTCAAGATGTGTTTTCCAGAAAATACGAAAATTTCTGTCTTAGAAATTAGTGCGTTAACACGTACCACTAAATGCATCTCATAGGGCAATTCGGCACGTTTTATGCTACTTTGTGCCATTTTAAATGCGCCATGGCTGAGACAGAATGGCTCCAACCCTTTTAAGATAAACAGAAAGATAAAAGGAAGCGAAATACAATGACCTTTGTTTTGTCAATGGGTGTACACCGCCTTATCCCAAACCGTGCTGAAATTCAGGTATAACATGAACGAAAGGCTAATGACCCTTCCTGTATAGCTATGCAGTGCTTCTTTCACATTCGGGAAATACGGACAATATTTTCTTTCCCATTTTAAAGAAAAGGAGCAATCGGCCCGTGCTGGAATAACCTTGCAATTATACAATACTTTGATGATATTTCACAAATAAACGTAATTTGCAATTAATCACATTATTTTACAGCCTCAAATCAGATTTTCTCTAGTTTTGATCACTGAAGTCATCTATGAAAACGCGCAATATGTATAACTAAAATTATTTATAGTTTTTTAATGTATTAAAATATGCACAGCATATATTTCAATGATAAAAATCTGATGTGCTATATACAAATGATTTTCTTTGCTCACTCTTGCGCAAAGTATTCTTACCAAGGCTTATCCTTCTATATATTCATGTTAACAGAGATAAAATTGCATTATACATTATAAAGGATTCATAGGTGAAAGCGATAGACAAACCTTCCTCCCCCCCCTCTCTCTCTCTCTCTCTTCGTTTCAAATATATTGGTATTTTCAAAAATGATAGCTGTCGTAATTGTGTTATTTATTTCATTTTCCTCTGCGCTGCATTTTCATATTGTTGAAAAACAGTGGCCACACAGCTATTCTTAGAAGAATAGCTCAGTCAATAAAATACTGTCTTAATAGGGAAAGAATGTCAGTATCACATTCTGTTTATTACATTGCTAAAAGACCTTTTAGTAAGGGCTACGTTGCAATTATAACCTAAATCCTAAAGAAAGTGAAAAAAGCGTGTTGAAAGCTCTTAACAAAGTATTAATTGCACGATTATGTGGCACACTGTTGTTCCTTCCTCCTACAGATAATTTTCATTTCTGTTTTACGAAATATTACACAATGAGAGCTTTGTTTTTGTTCAATTAAACGCCTGCGTTGACATCTCATGTCAGAAAACAAGGAAAGTAGAGTAGAGATACTTAGATAGTACGATGGGATTTGAATTACATATATCGTAAAATGTAAGCCGCACGTGTGAGTATCGGTACTACGTTACTCCCGTGTGATGTCATCAGCAGACAGCTCTAGGAAGAGCAATTGCGCGGGAAGCGGCCCCCCTGGCTATGTATGTGATGGCTAAGGAGGTTGGTAAAATGCCCCGTGGAGCATTAAAAACAGAGCATTCTTGCTAACTCCAAGCAGTCGTGTCCATACGGCACATTTCGGATACACTCGGGTGGGTATAGCGGCATGGGATTCCCAAGCCTGCTTATTCCTGCACTCCTCCGGCTCACCCCTCCATATCATATCATAGCGAAGGCTGCGGCAGCATCTGTTCAATGGTAGAGAAAGGGACATATTCCATCCTAGTGCTAATTCTTTATGAGGGAAACTGGCTAGTATTGATGTTATTAATATTATTAATTTCTAATTTACTTTAGATATGGGCTCCGGTAGTAGCTTTGGTAGTCCAGAACATACGCTGCTGGTTTCAACTTAAACCTCACATACCATAGCGTGATGAGCAACAGATCGCACGGACAGTCGCGTGAAAAGAGTTAAATTACATGTAGAATGCGCTGCAGTGAACTTTTACTATACAAGAGCGAGCGGGTATATTGCGTCGCCATTTTGATGGATGGTCAACATTGAAAATGTCGTTAGTGCAATGGGATTACATACTGTGAAAGAAACTTAGATATGTCTGCTCAATGCGTCGCATATGAATGGAGATATAACCAGGCACGATGCGCAGTTGTTTTAACTTGAACGTCGTTGAATTTAAGTTTCTAATTTTAAGTTCTTGTATAACAACAAAGCATATGAAATGTCCTTAATAGTTATGTAATACAACTATCAATTTAAGCTTCCATTTAACAGGTTTCCCTCACAACAAACCAGACATATTAAAGCAATGTGGCATTGTTTACCATCAATATTGCAGACAACTGCTTGCATCTGGAACACACGGCCAGCTATCCATTTGCATACATATAAATCGTTCGTCGCATGTTATTTATAGCTGCCTATCAATGCGCGCTTATTTAACTGTAGAGGCACCTAGTGAATATACGTAAAAACGAGTGTACTCTTACCTGTTTTAAGCAGTCGTTGTTCCGTCTTCAATTTCGCTTCTTTCTCTATGGATTTCTGATTTTCTCTCTGAAGGTTCGAAAACAAAAGACATGAGCTGTGTTCAGGAGCAGCATGTTCAGCATTTTACATAATATGTTGAATCATTGTATGGTTCTCGGAAACTGTAGTGTTACTTGAAACCACCTGTTAGGCTATTCAGATCGGTCACACCTGCTTTTGTGTCGAGTCAATCTGAATAAGAGGAACTGTCCGTATGGCCGATCTGAATGCAGAGGTCCTGGGTTCGATTATAGACACCGAGAATGTTTATATAATTCAGGCTCTTCTCTAGAGGCTGAAGACTAATAGTGTAAAATCAAAAGTAATAAGGTTTAAGTGAATGCCTCGGTAGAGGTCCTGGATTGAATTACGGGAGACGTAATTTTCATTCTCTATCCTCCGCAGAATGTTGGAATGAACATGAGACTGTTTAATAGTAAACTGTATTAAAAACCGACGTTAACAAATCCCGCAATTAAACAAGTGATAACACCGTCATTTGCTTCTTAAGTAAAATCTCCCGATATGTCCATAGAAGCTAAAGGAAGACTACATCAATGAACGGAGAGAAACAACAGAAAAAATATGGAAAACAAAATCTGATGTGGAAATTAATTGTTCTTCCACACTAGCCCTGTGTAGGACAAGGTAGACTGAAAAACTCAATGCCATAATTGGGATTTGAACCACGGATCTTCCGGTCTCCGTCTGGTTGCTCTTACCACGGAGCTACTATGGCCAACTCAAATTCTCCAACTCACTTTCATTTTCCCAGGGAACCACACGAGATCTCAAATACATGAAATGACATACCCTAATGGCGACTTACTATGCTGTAAGTACTTAAGTTTCAGGCTTTATAGTTTAATTGGTTAGTTGAACAACAAGAAGAATGAGAAGAGGTGGAGGAGAAAGAGAAAGAGGAGGGGAAAGATGAGGAGAAAGAAGAAGAAGAGAAGGAAGAGGATGAAGAAGTGTAAAGTTTGCTAATGATGTGGCACTACTATAAAAAGACAAAACAAACCACTAGGATATACTATGGCTAAGCGACGCAGGGACGAATGTATTAACCTTGGTTGTCGAGCGCTGCGATCGCTTCTTATCTTGTTTACTAGAACAGCGAAACATTAGTAACTTGTCAGTAATGCTATGCAAATGAACGATCTCTCGCGCCTGAAGATATTATTGCATTTGAACAGAGTGTACATACGCTGTCTCGCTGTGTTTCTGCGATAAGCTCGTGTAAACAACTCCGCAGTTTCACATTCTTTCCGATACGTCCCATGGCCTTGCCAGGTAGCAGAGGCTACATGAATGTAAACAAGATGACAGCGAGTAACAACAACAGTGAGGAGTGCAAGATGAAGATAAAAGTCAATGGTTATTGGATGAAAATCAAAAGGAATTGGAGATGAGGTACCCGAGTAAGTGGACAGTTTCAGATACTTAGAGTTTACCACAAGCAACAAACGTACCATCAAGCAAGAAGAGAAGAATAATAATAAAATGAAGCTTTTAATTAAAGAGAAAGGTATTTGAACCCTTTTTATTTGGTTTAGTTCTTGTTTACAACCTGTGTTTTGTGCTTTGGGTATATCTCAGGATATTTAATCTCAGAAATATCGTATATTTATACCAGGTGAGTCAGCCGCCCCTTATATTTTGGAAACTAGGCCACCCATCAAAAGCCATGTGCGCTTTAGTCCAGTTTTGCGCTTACTGAATCGTATTGCTTGACGTTCTTAGAGAGAGGAATGTGCTGAGAGGAACAGCGGTTTAAGAATAGAAGGTACTCCTCACTAAATTACACCTCAAAAACATACGACTCGTTTACTGAGAGCGAATTCCGGTTTCCACCTGATTTTACAAACTTTTTATTCGAGTGTACATAGCAACGTAATTCCGTAAACGTCTCTGAAAAAATGGACGTATCATATAAGTGCACTAACGCACCTAAAAATAAAATGGCGGATTCTTGTACTTAGAGCAGGGGTTGGCTGCCAAAAATTAGGGACACGCCACATCCACCATGGACCCGTACAGTCAAAACGGACGTATTATTAAATAACTGTTTATTTGAATTGTTGCATAAACTATCTCCCGTGCGGGTGGTGGCGTGGTGGTGGTGGTAGTGGTGGTGGTGGCAACGGTGGTGGTGGTGGTTGCGGTGGTAGTGGTGGGGTGGTTTCGGTGGTGGTGGCGGTGGTGTTAGTAGTGGTGGTGGTGGCAACGGTGGTGGTGGTAATGGTGGTGGTGGTTGCGGTGGTAGTGGTGGGGTGGTTTCGGTGGTGGTGGCGTGGTGGTGGTGGTGGCAACGGTGGTGGTGGTAGTGGTTGCTGTGGTAGTGGTGGGGTGGTTTCGGTGGTGGTGGTGTTAGTAGTGGTGGTGGTGGCAGCGGTGGCGGTGGTAGTGGTGGTGGTGGTGGGGTGGTGGTGGTGGGGTGGTAGTGGTGGTGGTGGCGGTGGTGGTGGCGGTGGTAATGATTGTGGCGGTGGTGCTGATGGTGGTGGTAGTGGTGGTGTTGGTGGTGGTGTAGTGGTGGTGGTGATGGCGGTGGTGGTGATGGTGGTGGTGGTAGTGGTGGTGATGATGGTGATAGTGGCGGTCGTGGTGATGATGGTGATAGTGGCGGTCGTGGTGATGATGATGGTGATAGTGGAGGTGGTGATGATGGTGGTGGTGTAGTGGTGGTGGTGGTGATGGCGGTGGTGGTGATGATAGTGGTGGTGTAGTGGTGGTGATGGCGGTGGTGGTGATGATGGTGGTGGTGGTAGTGGTGGTGATGATGGTGATAGTGGCGGTCGTGGTGATGATGATGGTGATAGTGGCGGTCGTGGTGATGATGATGGTGATAGTGGCGGTCGTGGTGATGATGATGGTGATAGTGGCGGTGGTGATGGTGGTGGTAGTGGCGGTCGTGGTGATGATGATGGTGATAGTGGCGGTCGTGGTGATGATGATGGTGATAGTGGCGGTCGTGGTGATGATGATGGTGATAGTGGCGGTCGTGGTGATGATGATGGTGGTGGTGATGATGGTGGTAGTGGCGGTCGTGGTGATGATGATGGTGATAGTGGCGGTCGTGGTGATGATGATGGTGATAGTGGCGGTCGTGGTGATGATGATGGTGATAGTGGCGGTGGTGATGGTGGTGGTAGTGGCGGTCGTGGTGATGATGATGGTGATAGTGGCGGTCGTGGTGATGATGATGGTGATAGTGGCGGTCGTGGTAATGATGATGGTGATAGTGGCGGTCGTGGTGATGATGATGGTGGTGGTGGTGATGATGGTGGTAGTGGCGGTCGTGGTGATGATGATGGTGATAGTGGCGGTCGTGGTGATGATGATGGTGGTGATGGTGGCGGTGGTGGTGATGATGATGGTGATAGTGGCGGTCGTGGTGATGATGATGGTGATAGTGGCGGTCGTGGTGATGATGATGGTGGTGGTGGTGATGGTGGCGGTGGTGGTGATGATGATGGTGGTGGTGGCGGTGATGATGGTGGTAGTGGCGGTCGTGGTGATGATGATGATGGTGGTGGTGGCGGTGATGATGATGGTGGCGGTGGTGGTGATAGTGGCGGTCGTGGTGATGATGATGATGGTGGCGGTGGTGGTGATGATGATGGTGGCGGTGGTGGTGATAGTGGCGGTCGTGGTGATGATGATGGTGGTGGTGGTGGCGGTGATGATGATGGTGGCGGTGGTGGTGATAGTGGCGGTCGTGGTGATGATGATGATGGTGGCGGTGGTGGTGATGATGATGGTGGCGGTGGTGGTGATAGTGGCGGTCGTGGTGATGATGATGATGGTGGTGGTGGCGGTGATGATGATGGTGGCGGTGGTGGTGATAGTGGCGGTCGTGGTGATGATGATGATGGTGGCGGTGGTGGTGATGATGATGGTGGCGGTGGTGGTGATAGTGGCGGTCGTGGTGATGATGATGGTGGTGGTGGTGGCGGTGATGATGATGGTGGCGGTGGTGGTGATGATGATGGTGGTGGTGGTGGTGGTGATGATGATGGTGGCGGTGGTGGTGATAGTGGCGGTCGTGGTGATGATGATGGTGGTGGTGGCGGTGATGATGGTGGTGGCGGTGGTGGTGATGATGATGGTGGTGGTGGTGGTGGCGGTGGTGGCGGTGATGGTGATGATGATGGTGGTGATGGTGGTGGTGGTGGTGGCGGTGGTGGTGATAGTGGCGGTCGTGGTGATGATGGTGGTGGTGGTGGTGGTGGTGGCGGTGGTGGTGATAGTGGCGGTCGTGGTGATGATGATGGTGGTGGTGGTGGCGGTGATGATGATGGTGGCGGTGGTGGTGATGATGATGGTGGTGGTGGTGGTGGTGATGATGATGGTGGCGGTGGTGGTGATAGTGGCGGTCGTGGTGATGATGATGGTGGTGGTGGCGGTGATGATGGTGGTGGCGGTGGTGGTGATGATGATGGTGGTGGTGGTGGTGGCGGTGGTGGTGATGATGATGGTGGTGGTGGTGGTGGTGATGATGATGGTGGTGGTGGTGGTGATGATGGTGGTGATAGTGGCGGTCGTGGTGATGATGATGGTGGTGGTGGCGGTGATGATGGTGGTGGCGGTGATGGTGATGATGATGGTGGTGGTGGTGGTGGTGATGATGGTGGTGGTGGTGATGATGATGGTGGTGGTGATAGTGGCGGTCGTGGTGATGATGATGGTGGTGGTGGCGGTGATGATGATGGTGGTGGTGATGATGATGGTGGTGGTGATAGTGGCGGTCGTGGTGATGATGGTGGTGGTGGTGGTGGTGATGATGGTGGTGATAGTGGCGGTCGTGGTGATGATGGTGGTGGTGGTGGTGGTGATGATGGTGGTGGTGGTGATGATGATGGTGGTGGTGATAGTGGCGGTCGTGGTGATGATGATGGTGGTGGTGGCGGTGATGATGATGGTGGTGGTGATGATGATGGTGGTGGTGATAGTGGCGGTCGTGGTGATGATGGTGGTGGTGGTGGTGGTGATGATGGTGGTGATAGTGGCGGTCGTGGTGATGATGATGGTGGTGGTGGTGGTGATGATGGTGGTGGTGATGATGATGGTGGTGGTGATAGTGGCGGTCGTGGTGATGATGATGGTGGTGGTGGCGGTGATGATGATGGTGGTGGTGATGATGATGGTGGTGGTGATAGTGGCGGTCGTGGTGATGATGGTGGTGGTGGTGGTGGTGATGATGATGGTGGTGGTGATGATGATGGTGGTGGTGATAGTGGCGGTCGTGGTGATGATGATGGTGGTGGTGGCGGTGATGATGGTGGTGGCGGTGATGGTGATGATGATGGTGGTGGTAGTGGTGGTGGTGGCGGTGGTGGTGATGATGATGGTGGTGGTGGTGGTGGTGGTGGCGGTGGTGGTGATAGTGGCGGTCGTGGTGATGATGATGGTGGTGGTGGCGGTGATGATGATGGTGGCGGTGGTGGTGATGATGATGGTGGTGGTGGTGGTGGTGATGATGATGGTGGCGGTGGTGGTGATAGTGGCGGTCGTGGTGATGATGATGGTGGCGGTGGTGGTGATGATGATGGTGGCGGTGGTGGTGATAGTGGCGGTCGTGGTGATGATGATGATGGTGGTGGTGGCGGTGATGATGATGGTGGCGGTGGTGGTGATAGTGGCGGTCGTGGTGATGATGATGGTGGTGGTGGTGGCGGTGATGATGATGGTGGCGGTGGTGGTGATGATGATGGTGGTGGTGGTGGTGGTGATGATGATGGTGGCGGTGGTGGTGATAGTGGCGGTCGTGGTGATGATGATGGTGGTGGTGGCGGTGATGATGGTGGTGGCGGTGGTGGTGATGATGATGGTGGTGGTGGTGGTGGCGGTGGTGGTGATGATGATGGTGGTGGTGGTGGTGGTGATGATGATGGTGGTGGTGGTGGTGATGATGGTGGTGATAGTGGCGGTCGTGGTGATGATGATGGTGGTGGTGGCGGTGATGATGGTGGTGGCGGTGATGGTGATGATGATGGTGGTGGTGGTGGTGGTGATGATGGTGGTGGTGGTGATGATGATGGTGGTGGTGATAGTGGCGGTCGTGGTGATGATGATGGTGGTGGTGGCGGTGATGATGATGGTGGTGGTGATGATGATGGTGGTGGTGATAGTGGCGGTCGTGGTGATGATGGTGGTGGTGGTGGTGGTGATGATGGTGGTGATAGTGGCGGTCGTGGTGATGATGGTGGTGGTGGTGGTGGTGATGATGGTGGTGGTGGTGATGATGATGGTGGTGGTGATAGTGGCGGTCGTGGTGATGATGATGGTGGTGGTGGCGGTGATGATGATGGTGGTGGTGATGATGATGGTGGTGGTGATAGTGGCGGTCGTGGTGATGATGGTGGTGGTGGTGGTGGTGATGATGGTGGTGATAGTGGCGGTCGTGGTGATGATGATGGTGGTGGTGGTGGTGATGATGGTGGTGGTGATGATGATGGTGGTGGTGATAGTGGCGGTCGTGGTGATGATGATGGTGGTGGTGGCGGTGATGATGATGGTGGTGGTGATGATGATGGTGGTGGTGATAGTGGCGGTCGTGGTGATGATGGTGGTGGTGGTGGTGGTGATGATGATGGTGGTGGTGATGATGATGGTGGTGGTGATAGTGGCGGTCGTGGTGATGATGATGGTGGTGGTGGCGGTGATGATGGTGGTGGCGGTGATGGTGATGATGATGGTGGTGGTGGTGGTGGTGGTGGCGGTGGTGGTGATGATGATGGTGGTGGTGGTGGTGGTGGTGGCGGTGGTGGTGATAGTGGCGGTCGTGGTGATGATGATGGTGGTGGTGGCGGTGATGATGATGGTGGCGGTGGTGGTGATGATGATGGTGGTGGTGGTGGTGGTGATGATGATGGTGGCGGTGGTGGTGATAGTGGCGGTCGTGGTGATGATGATGGTGGCGGTGGTGGTGATGATGATGGTGGCGGTGGTGGTGATAGTGGCGGTCGTGGTGATGATGATGGTGGTGGTGGCGGTGATGATGATGGTGGCGGTGGTGGTGATAGTGGCGGTCGTGGTGATGATGATGATGGTGGCAGTGGTGGTGATGATGATGGTGGCGGTGGTGGTGATAGTGGCGGTCGTGGTGATGATGATGGTGGTGGTGGCGGTGATGATGGTGGTAGTGGCGGTCGTGGTGATGATGATGATGGTGGTGGTGGCGGTGATGATGGTGGTAGTGGCGGTCGTGGTGATGATGATGATGGTGGTGGTGGTGGCGGTGATGATGGTGGTAGTGGCGGTCGTGGTGATGATGATGATGGTGGTGGTGGCGGTGATGATGGTGGTAGTGGCGGTCGTGGTGATGATGATGATGGTGGTGGTGGTGGCGGTGATGATGGTGGTGGTGGTGGCGGTGATGATGGTGGTAGTGGCGGTCGTGGTGATGATGATGGTGGTGGTGGTGGTGGCGGTGATGATGGTGGTGGTGGTGGCGGTGATGATGGTGGTAGTGGCGGTCGTGGTGATGATGATGGTGGTAGTGGTGATGTTGATGATGATGGTGGTGGTGATGATGGTGGTAGTGGTGATGATGATGATGATGGTGGTGGTAGTGGCGGTCGTGGTGATGATGATGGTGGTAGTGGCGGTCGTGGTGATGATGATGGCGGTGGTGGTGATGATGATGGTGATAGTGGCGGTCGTGGTGATGATGATGGTGGTGGTGGTGATGATGATGGTGGTAGTGGCGGTAGTGGTGATGATGATGATGATGGTGGTGGTGGTGATGATGATGGTGGTAGTGGCGGTCGTGGTGATGATGATGGTGGTGGTGGTGGTGATGATGATGGTGGTAGTGGCGGTAGTGGTGATGATGATGATGATGGTGGTGGTGGCGGTGGTGATGATGGTGGTCGTGGTGATGATGATGGTGATGGTGGTAGTGGCGGTCGTGGTGATGATGATGGTGATAGTGGCGGTCGTGGTGATGATGATGGTGATAGTGGCGGTGGTGATGATGGTGGTGGTGTAGTGGTGGTGGTGGTGATGCCGGTGGTGGTGATGATGGTGGTGGTGGTCGTGGTGATGATGATGGTGGTAGTGGCGGTCGTGGTGATGATGATGGTGATAGTGGCGGTCGTGGTGATGATGATGGTGGTGGTGGTGGTGATGATGATGGTGGTAGTGGCGGTAGTGGTGATGATGATGATGATGATGGTGGTGGTGGCGGTGGTGATGATGGTGGTCGTGGTGATGATCATGATGGTGGTGGTGGTGATGATGGTGGTAGTGGTGATGATGATGATGGTGGTAGTGGCGGTCGTGGTGATGATGATGGTGATAGTGGCGGTGGTGATGATGGTGGTGGTGTAGTGGTGGTGGTGGTGATGGCGATGATGGTGGTGGCGGTCGTGGTGATGATGATGGTGGTAGTGGCGGTCGTGGTGATGATGATGGTGATAGTGGCGGTCGTGGTGATGATGATGGTGATAGTGGCGGTGGTGATGATGGTGGTGGTGTAGTGGTGGTGGTGGTGATGGCGGTGGTGGTGATGATGGTGGTGGCGGTCGTGGTGATGATGATGGTGGTAGTGGCGGTCGTGGTGATGATGATGGTGGTGTAGTGGTGGTGGTGGTGATGGCGGTGGTGGTGATGATGGTGGTGGCGGTCGTGGTGATGATGATGGTGATAGTGGCGGTCGTGGTGATGATGATGGTGATAGTGGCGGTGGTGATGATGGTGGTGGTGTAGTGGTGGTGGTGGTGATGGCGGTGGTGGTGATGATGGTGGTGGCGGTCGTGGTGATGATGATGGTGATAGTGGCGGTGGTGATGATGGTGGTGGTGTAGTGGTGGTGGTGGTGATGGCGGTGGTGGTGATGATGGTGGTGGCGGTCGTGGTGATGATGATGGTGGTAGTGGCGGTCGTGGTGATGATGATGGTGATAGTGGCGGTCGTGGTGATGATGATGGTGGTGGTGGTGGTGGTGATGATGGTGGTAGTGGCGGTAGTGGTGATGATGATGATGGTGGTGGTGATGATGATGGTGGTAGTGGTGATGATGATGATGATGGTGGTAGTGGCGGTCGTGGTGATGATGGTGGTGGTGGTGGCGGTGGTGATGATGGTGGTAGTGGTGATGATGATGGTGGTAGTGGCGGTCGTGGTGATGATGATGGTGATAGTGGCGGTGGTGATGATGGTGGTGGTGTAGTGGTGGTGGTGGTGATGGCGGTGGTGGTGATGATGGTGGTGGCGGTCGTGGTGATGATGATGGTGGTAGTGGCGGTCGTGGTGATGATGATGGTGATAGTGGCGGTGGTGATGATGGTGGTAGTGTAGTGGTGGTGGTGATGGCGGTGGTGGTGATGATGGTGATAGTGGCGGTCGTGGTGATGATGATGGTGATAGTGGCGGTCGTGGTGATGATGATGGTGATAGTGGCGGTGGTGATGGTGGTGGTAGTGGCGGTCGTGGTGATGATGATGGTGATAGTGGCGGTCGTGATGATGGTGATAGTGGCGGTCGTGGTGATGATGATGGTGATAGTGGCGGTCGTGGTGATGATGATGGTGGTGGTGATGGTGGTAGTGGCGGTCGTGGTGATGATGATGATAGTGGCGGTCGTGGTGATGATGATGGTGGTGATGGTGGCGGTGGTGGTGGTGATGATGATGGTGATAGTGGCGGTCGTGGTGATGATGATGGTGATAGTGGCGGTCGTGGTGATGATGATGGTGGAGGTGGTGATGGTGGCGGTGGTGGTGATGATGATGGTGGTAGTGGCGGTCGTGGTGATGATGATGATGGCGGTGGTGGTGGTGATGATGGTGGTGGTAGTGGCGGTCGTGGTGATGATGATGGTGGTGGTGGCGGTCGTGGTGATGATGATGGTGGTGGTGGTGGCGGTGGTGATGATGGTGGTAGTGGTGATGATGATGATGGTGGTAGTGGCGGTCGTGGTGATGATGATGGTGGTAGTGGTGATGATGATGATGGTGGTGGTGGTGGCGGTGGTGATGATGGTGGTAGTGGTGATGATGATGATAGTGGCGGTCGTGGTGATGATGATGGTGGTAGTGGCGGTCGTGGTGATGATGATGATGGCGGTGGTGGTGGTGATGATGGTGGTGGTAGTGGCGGTCGTGGTGATGATGATGGTGGTGGTGGCGGTCGTGGTGATGATGATGGTGGTGGTGGTGGCGGTGGTGATGATGGTGGTAGTGGTGATGATGATGATGGTGGTAGTGGCGGTCGTGGTGATGATGATGGTGGTAGTGGTGATGATGATGATGGTGGTGGTGGTGGCGGTGGTGATGATGGTGGTCGTGGTGATGATGATGATAGTGGCGGTCGTGGTGATGATGATGATGGCGGTGGTGGTGGTGATGATGATGGTGGTAGTGGCGGTCGTGGTGATGATGATGGTGGTGGTGGCGGTGATGATGGTGGTAGTGGCGGTCGTGGTGATGATGATGATGGTGGTGGTGGCGGTGATGATGGTGGTAGTGGCGGTCGTGGTGATGATGATGATGGTGGTGGTGGCGGTGATGATGGTGGTAGTGGCGGTCGTGGTGATGATGATGATGGTGGTGGTGGTGGCGGTGATGATGGTGGTAGTGGCGGTCGTGGTGATGATGATGATGGTGGTGGTGGTGGCGGTGATGATGGTGGTAGTGGCGGTCGTGGTGATGATGATGGTGGTGGTGGTGGTGGCGGTGATGATGGTGGTGGTGGTGGCGGTGATGATGGTGGTAGTGGCGTTCGTGGTGATGATGATGGTGGTAGTGGTGATGATGATGATGGTGGTGGTGATGATGGTGGTAGTGGTGATGATGATGATGATGATGATGGTGGTGGTAGTGGCGGTCGTGGTGATGATGATGGTGGTAGTGGCGGTCGTGGTGATGATGATGGTGGTGGTGATGATGATGGTGATAGTGGCGGTCGTGGTGATGATGATGGTGGGGGTGGTGGTGATGATGATGGTGGTAGTGGCGGTAGTGGTGATGATGATGATGGTGGTGGTGATGATGATGGTGGTAGTGGTGATGATGATGATGATGGTGGTAGTGGCGGTCGTGGTGATGATGATGATGGTAGTGGTGATGATGATGATGGTGGTGGTGGTGGCGGTGGTGATGATGGTGGTAGTGGTGATGATGATGGTGGTAGTGGCGGTCGTGGTGATGATGGTGGTAGTGGCGGTCGTGATGATGATGATGGTGGTGGTGGCGGTGGTGATGATGGTGGTAGTGGCGGTCGTGGTGATGATGATGATGGTGGTAGTGGTGGCGGCGGCGGTGGTGGTGGCGGCGTTGGTGGTGTTTACGGGTGCGTGGACAACTACGTCTAGGAGGGGAAACATTGGAAGCACTTGAAACGTGGATATGGAAAAAGGAATGGGGCGTGTGACGTGGGTGGACAAAATAATTAGTGCAGTTGTTTTACAAAAAAGAGGCGAAGGATGAATAATAATGAAATTGATGAAAAAGAAAAGTTCTTTGGGACAATGAATGAAAAATAATTGCCTGCTAGCAGTACTAGAACTATAAGTACCGGAACAAATGGCGAATGAGGAATCATGTGGAACAGAAAAACCATATCACACATTGAACAATCTTATCAGTGGTAAATCATGATAATTGGCGCATATGAGACAAGGAGGAACGGCGAAAAGAGGGAAAACAAGAGGAAGCTGGGTCTATATGAAGAACATGCCCTCGGGTAGTAAACTTAGGAATATAGGAAAAGTACTTGCCAGTTGGAAATCAAAGCCGGAATCTTGCAATCACAATGTAGTATCTCAGATGTGGCGATTACATTTATGGGACATGGTGTCTTTCTACCTCTAGCCGGCAGTCGGCCGCGTTTCCAATTCTACAAGTATTTTACCTGTGGCTTAGTAAAGTTATCCATGTTAATATCTCAGCAACTCAACGAACGAAAGTGTTTTCTACATATGCGATGTAGAAAAACGTAAAAACGTTTTCAAACAACGCGGAATATCTGCAGACTGAGTCGTGTGCTTTGTCAACTTTGGTATAGATTGAGTTTTCTCCATTTTATCCTGATAAACCGAAGATAATCTACGAAATACTGCGTATCTCCTCTGCTTCATGACGGAACGTAGAAACAAAATCACAGAAACGTGGAAACCGACCAACGCAGAGCGGAATGTTGGATGGCACGAACTTAATCGCTAGTTGTCACTCAGAAACAGTTACAGAAGAATCCTAACGGAATAAACACCGTTGCTGTACTGTATCGCTTCCTATTCAACTGGCACGGGTTCGACTAGCGTCTGGGTCATTATGCCATGGAGTAGGACTGACAAAAGTAACTTGTAATATGATTCAGCAACTAATAAAACAAAAGCAGCGAAACAGAGGACAATCGAATCTGCTATAACGGTACATTTACACTCATTAAAATGTTTTGGAGTGGGCAGATCCATTTAGCCGGTATTCTTTCCAGGTGACTACTAGAAACAGCGACTGGCAAGAGCTGTTCCTTATGAAGTAGTAACGTTTCTTATAAACTAGCCGATTAATACTCATATTTCGGCTTTAGCTGTTATGTTCAGATTTTGTAAAGTTTTATAATAACCAGCGGGAAATCAATGTTATAAACTTTTTGGTGAATTGTTATTTATCTATGCCGACAAGCTTATTGCTGGTGTTTTTAAACACACAAGCCGTGTGTGTGGCAATGTTTAAGAGGTTGAATCAGGACTGAAAAATCCAATGCCATAGCCGGGATTTGAACCACGGATTTTCCCCTTTTGGCGAATGTGTATTCTTTTGTTGCTCTGAGAAAGGCGTCGTAAAATAATATTTAGTATCGATCTGCTTATTTTCGGACTTCTTTATAGTTTAACGTCCTTTAATCTGGGAGGTTATACACCGATAAATGAAATGATGTTCAAATGAGCCCAAGGTCCAAAGAGCTTAGAGTTACCCGGCGACATTTGTCTTCTACGGATAAGGGAAAACCACAGAAAGAATCTTATTAAGGTAAATCACCCTAATCGAGATTTGAACTCGGACCCTCTTGAATGTGATGTAGACATGCTACCCATACACCACAGAGGCGGGGAAGGGAAATTTTTAACCACCGCTTCTGTGCAATAATGTGCAGCGGCCTGTCTCTGTGGTGGAGGGGTAGCGCATGTCTCGCGTTCAAGAGGTCCCGGATTTGAATCTCGGTTAGGATGAATTTTCTGGATAAGTTTTTCCCAGGTTCTCTCTTATCCTGAGAGTCGAATGTGAGGTAAATGTAAGCTTTGTGGATCTCGCATCTTTCATGCAACATCGCATATGAGCTAACAGGTTAATGGGCGTTAAACTTGAAAACGCTGGAGTATTCGATGTCAAACACATTCCTTACAACCACATACTCGTGAGAGGAACACAGAGTTAAGACATCATCGGGAGCTGCCATGTGGTGGTCTCCCTTCCCTCTCCAGGTAATAGAACACCCCTCTGCGTTTTCTCGTCAGAGGCCCATAGTATAGTAAACAGCTTTACTACTCAAAATTAGACCGACAAACTTAAACCAGAGAAATGGCTGGTGTGTGTACCAGAGTACGGCTGAATAGGGCACGCCGATGCACTCTTTGTGTTAATCGCAATGGGCGTGCGTTCCAACACTTACTTTGAATAGTAAAGCTGTGATAAACTGTAAACAATGAGATGTTTGTGTTTTGTTTCTGTGTTTGTTTTTTGGATTAAGATTGTGTACCTTCCTAAGTTAAATGCAATACTAATTTGCATTGTTGATTTTGCCGTAAATACTTAAACTGGGTGGGACGCAGTAATCTATGACATTAACTCGTCTAGCACTTAAACAAAGCATCGCAGCAAAAAACTTTCCTTCATAAAAAGTGTTTAAAATAATGTTATCTCTCAGCTCCCAAAGTTTGTCGGTCTAATTTTGGGACACCCTGTGTAAAAATTATTTCAGCCAGCATAAAAATAAAATGTACGCTTAAAATATGTGAATTCATGTATCTAGCTTTTTCTCAAAGTATGAGAGGTAGAGAGTCGAAATTTTCAGTACATGTGTACAACACATAGGCGATCTTTTTGAACCACAATAATAATTTTATAATATATATTAGTTATATTAAAAAAGTAACAAAATTGCAAATTGCCCAAATTTATACTTTTTTGACTTTACAAATATTTTTTAAATTTTTTATATATACATAGCTAAATAATTAGGTTCTGAAGATAGCTGATAATACTAAGAACTCGTATGCAAAAGTGTGATTATGTATTGCAAGTAGTTTCAGAGAAAAGCGTACCTACATAAACGTACATGTTTTAAGAGTAAATATTTTTCTACTGGGGAAATAATTTTATACATTCAGCCACGTAAGCTATCAATGTAAATGATCACTTAAAATAATTGTCATGGTTTATAGAATAATTCATAACAATTTCACAGAAAAAAAAAAATTGAGAAGTTTAAGAACAGTGGCAATTTAACTCACTCAGGTGTAATTTCTGTATGTTCAGACTATCTTGTCCCCTTAAATCTGCAGCATTTCCCGATTCCGCTAGTATCTACAAGGGAACACAAAATAAAACCATTTCCACAAATGTTTATCTCTATTAACACAAATCAGATAGAAGAATAAGCTTGCTTAAGAATATTTTGTTGAATAATGCGCAGAGAAAGTCATTTGAATGTAAAACATCAGAGTTTTATTTTCGTTTTAAAGATCTTGGGTATTATTTCTGGTTAAATAACTATATTTGACTGTGTACGAATATAATAATATTGATGAACGCAAAATAAATATCTCTAAAAGTACGAACAAGGAATTATGACGTATTCACACGGTGAAGAGTAAAATGTTCTTCACTGGGTGCTTTTACACAACACTGCTTTGGTGTAAGTAGTTAGCGAATCAAAAACAGACGGACAGGAAACAAAGAGCAGCAGACGCCATCTATGAGATGAAGTAGAGGCAGACGTCATGTGGAAGGCTATAAACCGCCCGCCCGTCCGCCCGCCGAACATAAAAATGTCAGCATATGTTGTGTTTTGTTACGTCACCTACGAGTATTGTTACGAACCGTCTGGGTCTGGGTCGAACCAAGGCCGCAACGACCCGCTTCCTGTTTCATGGTCCGGCAAGCAGCCACAACTCAATTAAAAATCTTGTGGAACCGCCACAACATTGCTTCAGAAGTGGGAGGACCGCTTCTAGAACAACCCACTGGGTATCGGATCGGCATACTCGTATATCAGAGATAGAAATCCACAATTTTAACGTACTGTAAATATGGAACTGTTTTAGTCCCTCCCCCTCAATTATTTGTTCAACTTCTACTTTTACTGAGCTAGCCCCCTGGGTTAAATACATGCCGCTTCTACTGCGTCATGGGTCATTTTATCAACCTTTTCAGCTGGCGGGTACATAGCAGGGGGGGGATTTGTTGTTCGGCCAATAAGTGGTTATGTTAGGAACTCTAGGACTATATTTTTAGGCGGGAATGATATTTCCAGAGGCTCCAGAGGCAGTTCGAGTCGAGCGGGTGCAATTTTATTTGCCCCGTTCGAGTGTCATGTCCGCAGTACCTAGCCGTTATACGGCTTAACCTGCGCGATGGTTTCGATGGTGTTACTACAGGGATATTTGTTACACTGGGAAATGATTTTTTTTTTTTTTTTTTTTTTTTTTTTTTTTTTTTTTTTTAAATGTTCATGGGTGAGAAGTTGGTAGGATTCAAAGGAAGGGTTGTTGGAGTACCGCGTCAGCACCTCCGTTAGTATATGTTAGGATACAAGCTGCCGCACATAGCGGGAGCGCGAAAAGGTAGGGTCCAGGACATGGCCATTACACGAGGCACTGGTCATGACCGTGGGGTTAAAGGTGAAGGTGGGTAAGAGAAGTAAGAGAGAGTGTTGAGGGGGAGTTAAAGGTGAAGTTCTTTATTTGAGTTGGGTGTTCATTTTTGTGTTTCCTTGGGAAGACTGTGTTGGTGGCTTCGAGGGGCCGCTGATATAGGGCAGGATGTCCGCATGTGTTAGTCCGGTGCCGCTACAGAGCATGGTCCGGCACTTGTTGACACATGGATGTCCTGTGTGGCTGAAGTAGCCTCTCCTCTGGACAAGTGAAATTTGCTCTGGTGTCAGTTTACGTGGTTGAAGAGTGTCAGTGTGGTGATAATGGGTTGCAGCGTTTGTGGCTGGCTGGTGAGTTTGTTGCTCGCGGTGCTGCTCTCTGGTGAGTGGAAGTGGAGGTGGTGAGGTCTGCGTACATGCTTCATGTGTAGTGGTTGACGGTTTGTTCTCTATTCTGTGGAGCTTGCGTTGAATTGATGCCAGTACTTCAGTGTTGTCCAGTTCTATTGATGCACTGCGTAATTCCTCTAGTAGTTTAGCAGCAGCATTGAAGCCGGTGGTGTGAACTAGCAGTTGTCGTGTGATTGGTGTAAGCTGTTTGCGGTGAGTCCGACGTAGTGTGTTGATGTTCTTGCTGAGTTTCTGTATGTCTCGTTGTAGTGCTGTGAGTCTGGTTGTTGTTGTGTTGTGAAGTTCACGTCCAGTAGTTATGGCGGTTTCAACTTGTGTCTTCACGGAGGCCGTGGAGTTGGCGATTGTTGTCACCGCGGCTGTTAATTGAAGTACTGAGTCCTCAAGCTTTTCCAGTCGTTTGTGGAGGCTTTGGATCTCCTGGCGGATGTCTTCGGCCTCGTTCCTGGGCAGTGGCGTTGTGGTGGTGATAGTGGCGTAGGTTGGTCTGGTCTGTTGCGTTGTTGATGCTTCTGCGTTGGTTAGAGCTGGTCGGCGGTGTGGCTGTGTGGCTGCGGTGGCAGGTGCAGGTTGTGGGGCCTGGGCCCGTGGGTAGTAGGGGCACTGCGCTTGCCCCGTGAAATGGCCTATGCCATTGCAGGTAGCGCAGTACCGGCGACGACGGCGGAGATCGTGGCTGGTGCACTCACTAGTGAGGCCGTAGGCCCCACAGTAATGGCACCTTGGTGCGGCGCTGCAGGTGGTGGCGTCGTGCCCATATCTGCAGCATCTGCGGCAGGGCACTTGTCGTGTAGTCCTGGCGGGCTCAGCAGGCAGGCGCCGCCCAAGTAATGGCAAGCCCGTCCTTATGGCAGCTTCTCGGTCTGCTGAGTCGGCGATGATGATCCTCATCAAGTGCGTTGGTCCGCGGGAGGTGACGATTCGGGTGGCCCTCAATGCTGATGGCCACTCATGTTGTGCTGCGCTCAGTAGATGCCTCGCTGGGAAGTCGCGAGGAACTCCTCGGATAATAACACTGGCCCCCGAGGGGGGACCGGTGTGTGCAGGCGGCGGTGTGTTGGCCGGGAGATGTTCCGTGGACGGCGGTGGTGGAGCCGGCAATTCCGGGGTTGGCACAACTGCCTCTCCCGGCGAGTTAGCCTCCTGCCCACCTGCCTGAGTGGCAGTGGCCGCTCGACTGGCTGCCTCTCTAACTGCGGTGAAGTGGTGTCAGCGCTAGTGGCGCTCGGCGCGGCGGTGGCCGCAGCTACGGCGACTGTGTTGGTTGTCTCGGCGGTGGTGATGTTTTTGGGTTCCGGGTCCGATGTGCTTCCAGAGCCCGGCGTTGGCGGCGATTTTTTTTTTTTTTTTTTTTTTTTTTTTTTTTTTTTTTTTGGTGTTCATGGGTGATAAGTTGGAAGGATTCAGAGGAAGGGATGTTGGAGTACCGCGTCAGCACCTCCGTTAGTAAAGGTTAAGATGCAAGCTGCCGCACATAGCGGGAGCGGGAAAAGGTAAGGTCCAGGGCATGGCCATTACACGAGGCACTGACCATGACCGTGGGGTTAAGGGTGAAGATAGGGGAGGGACTTGAGAGTAATTTTAAGAATTTTAATCATCTGTTTAATGTTGGTTCTGCCGTCTGTTGCGAGCCATGGCAAGGCGCAGTGGTGCTTGTTCTGCTGCTTCCCTCAGTTCCCTGGAGATCTGAGACACTGAGGGTAGCGTCTGTAGGCTAGGAGGGTTGGCCAGCAATGTAGTGAGACTGGCGTGTGTCGCTTCCTGTTGTTTGTGGAGCGAAGTAATAGATGAGTGGAGAGAGTGCAATCGTCGCTGAGCGTCGTTGCTGGAGAGTTGAAGCTGAGGGAGAATGTCCTGGACAGTTGTGTCAATGCTGCGAAGCTGTTGTTGTAGTTCCGGGACTGCGTCGTTGGTGGCCTGGGTGTTGTGTTGTATGGTTTCAGCGTGTTCTCGGAGTCTGGTGATGAAGTCTTCGTAGGTGGAAGTGAAAATCTGGATGAACTCTGCAAGATGCTTCTCGATCGATGACAGGGTGCTATTAATGGTGTGGTCGTGACGTTGTAGCAGCTCGGCGAGGTTGGAGCCTGTCTCCGTGGCATTACTTTCGGTGATAGCCTCCAAGCGTGATCCAATATTCAGGACCTCTGAGTGGAGGTCCTGAACGGCGTCTCGCAAGAAGCTATCTGCGACGTCTGGTGCTGGGGCTGCTACGTTCTGCATGTGTTGAGGCGATGCGTCAGCGACGACTGGTGGTGATGCTTCTGAAGCATAAGGAGCCGTTCGTGAGTAGGGCCGTGGATCTGCGCTGGTAGGTGCAGGAGTGCGTGTATGCCCGCGCCGGGGATACAAAGGGCACTGTGCCTGTCCCGTATAGTGCCCGAAGCCACCACAGGAGGCGCAGTACCGGCGTCGGTGGCGTAGGTCATGCGCTGTGCAAGCGCTCGTGAGGTTCGGGGCGCCACAGTAGTGGCACCGTGGAGTGGCGGCGCAGCGGGTGCTGTCATGACCGTAGGCACAGCAGCGGCGGCAGGGTATCTGGCGTTCCGCTCGGCTTGGCTCTGCGCGCAGGCACCGCCCTAACAAGGGCAGTCCCGTGCTCAGGGCAGATTCGCGGTCGCGTGTGTCTGCGAAGACAAGTCGCATGAGACTTGAAGGTCCTCTTCGAGTGATGATGCGAGTGACCCTCATTGCTGAGGGCCACTCGTGCTGTGCGGCGGAGAGTATGTAGCGTGCTGGGAGGTCTCTGGGAACTCCGTATATAACAACGCTGCGGCCCGGTTGGGACAACAGTGGCGCTGACTGCGGTGGAAGGTTGGTAGCGGCGTTGTTTCTGCAAACAGGCGCGTTGCCGGAGCTTTCCAGTATCCTGGGCGGGGACGGCGGTGGATCCGTGGCAATGTCTGGGAGCGGCGCTGCCACCGCCGCTTCCACAGCACTGCTATTGCGTGTGGCGGAAGTTGCTGCAGAGATCTCCCTAGATGCGCAGGTCTGTGTATCAGTAGCGCTGCTATCGGCCGATGCTGGAGCAGTCCCGGCAGGAGCCGGTGCTGTGCTGCGCGGTTTCCTCTTTGCCATTGCAAAGAACCGGTTTCTGGCGCGCTCGCAGGTAGATCCTACCTGATCCGCTGCCAGGTGCAGAGTCGGCGGCGATTTCCTGCGTAGCTTTCTTCTTCCCATATCCGGCGATGGCGACCTTCCGTGCGCTGAACGCTGCAGGGCTCGGGAAATGATTATTTTTTTTTTTTTTTTTTTTTTTTTTTTTTTTTTTTTCCTATTGACTAAAATTTTTACTGTGGTGACTCTGTTTATTTGTTTGATCGGGGTGACGTGGGGTCCGGTACCGCTTGAAGCAAACCGGATGATTGTGAGTGCATGTTCAAATGGGTGGTGAATGAAGGCAGGTCTAATGCCATGGCGAATGCCCTGGCACAGACCTACGACTTGGGGTAGTTATTGCTTGCATTGTCATTGGGGGAGCTATGGGGTAGCGTGATAAACTCATAGATCTGAGTTCGTGCTTGATCGCTGTAGTTTCTTTTGTTGTGTCGTGTGTGTTGTCTTCGATCCTGGACAGCTTGCGCTGTATGGATTCAATATCATCAGCGTTGTCGAGCTCTATGATGGCAGCACGGAGTTGGTGAAGTAGCCGAGCTGCGGCGTTGAAACCTGTGGTGTGATGCGTAAGCTGGCGGGCTATCGCAGCATGGCGCTTGCGGTTGACCCGTCTCTGCTTGTTGACATTCAGGTTCAATGTTGCTATTGCCTGCGTAAGTGCAGGAACGCTCTCTGCGGCGGTAGCTCTGATCTCCTCCATTACAGAGGTGAGTTCTTGGTTGATCCTGGTGTTAAGTGATGATATTGAGTGAGTGAGAGCTGGGACGCTCTCTGCGGCGATATGTCGAACCTCTTCTATTGCAGTTGTGGTGTCTTGTAGTTCGTTGGTCACGGGTTGTGGTTGAGTGGTGACTGCTGTAGTTAGTGTGGAGACTGCGTGGGTGAGTTGTTTGCAAGCATCTTCAATGCATCGAAGACGGTGATCGAGGCCAGAGACCATAGAATGTAGTTTCTGGGCCTCGGTGCTGTGAAGCTCTCCATGTGTTGCTGCTATGGCGTAGGAAGTTATTCCACGTGGTGTGGGTGCGTCGGCGGAGATAGGTGTTGATGTGTGTTGTGTCGGTCTGGCTGCGCTGGCTGGTGTTGACTGCCTGGGGTAAAGTGGGCACTGCGCCTGTCCTGTAAAATGACCATGTCCATTACATGTGGCGCAGTACCGGCGTCGGCGGCGGAGGTCGTGATTGGTGCACTGCAATGTGAGGCATGAGGCTCCACAGTAATGGCACCTTGGTGCAGCGGTGCAGGCAGTGGCGTCGTGCCCATAGCGGCAGCATCTGCGGCATGGCACTCGGCGAGTAGTTCGGCTGGGCTCAGCAGGCAGTCGCCGCCCAAGTAAGGGCAAGCCCGTCCTCAAGGCGGCTTCCTGGTCTGCAGTGTCGGCGAAGATTATCCTCATGAGACTTGTGGGTCCGCGTGAGGTCACTATACGAGTGGCCTTCATAGCTGACGGCCACTCGTTTTGTGCGGCGGTGAGTAGATGCCTCACTGGGAAGTCGCGAGGTACTCCTCTGATGATAACACTGGTTCCCGAGGGGGGACCAGTGTGTTCCGGCGCCGGCGGCGGTGGAGAGGCGGCCGAGGGTAATGCGGTGGCCGGCGGTGGAAGAGCCGGCAATTCCAGGATAGGCACTGCCACTGCCCCTCCCGGGGAGCTGACCTCCTTCCTGGATGGCGGCGGTCGCTCGACTGGCTGGCGTGCTGACTGCGGTGAAGTGCAAGAGCTGGCATCGCTGTTGGCGCTCGGCGCGGCGGCAGCTGTAACTACAGTGGCTGCGCTGGCGGTGGTGACTGCGCTGGGAGGCTCGGCGATGTTTTCCTGTACGGGAGCCGATGTGGCCCGAGAGCTCGGCGAGGTCGGCGATTTCCGGCGATGTTTCTTCTTTCCCATCTCGGCCTGCAAGGGGTTTTTATAGGGGCAGGAGTGGTGGTTGGAGGGGATTGGTCCGCGAGCGGGCTCTGCGCGGTTTCTGATTGGTCGTTTCCGGCCGGTCAGGTGACGCGCTAATCCCCGCTAGGGTTCTGGCCGTCAGTCACTCACTGAGAGGTGAACTGAAACAGGTGTTTTCTCTGTTTTGGATACAGATTGTACTTTCGCCTTTCCCATCTTCAGAGTTAAACCGCCGGGCATAGGATGTCCTTTGGTAGTCTCTTTGATGGTAGTCGGCGTAGCTCTCTCTGGTCGTATTGACCCAGAGGGTTAGGGTGGTTCTGGAGTTTGTTGTACATTGTGCGAGCGCGGGTTTTAATCACGTCGACAATGTACGGGATACCGGAGTGTTCATGTAGGATATGGGCAGGAAATCTTCGGCCTGTATCATAGATCATCCTTAATGCCCGGTTCTGCAACGTCTGGAGTCTGATGAAGGTGGACCTAGCCACCACTCCCCAGATCTCGCATCCGTACAGGACCATGGGCGGGACGATCGCTCGATACAGCCGAAGCTTCAGGCGTAGGGGCATGGTTTGGGAGCTGAGGATGGGGTACAACTGCCGCAGGACAGCGTGGCCTTGCAGTACTTTGCCCCTGACGTGATGTCTGTACGTCAGCCGCCGGTCCAGCGTGACCCCGAGATACTTCGCCGTAGTGACCCAAGGGATCCGACGGCGCCGAAACACGAGGTCCAGCGGGAGCCGGTTGGCTTTCGTATTAGCCAGGAGAATCGCAGAGCTTTTCTCCGGGTTAATGGACATACGCCAGTTCTCGCACCATCTATTGATGGCACAGAGGTGGGCTTGTACTTGTCGGTAACTGTAGCGCGGGTTCTTGTTAGTAGCGAAGATCATGAGATCGTCCGCATACTGACAGATGTGTGTGTTGGGGTGCGTCGGGAGATTCAGAGTTTGAATTATATAAGCATTCTATAGACATCTGTGAATCATTCTGGTTAAGCTTCCCCCCCCCCCCCCCCCCCCAATTTTTAAAAGTCTAGCGACATGTTTAAGTCATCTGTGCGCTTCACTCTCTGGTGCACCACACTAGTGCATTTTGTATGAAATTCATAATTTATTCCTTACATTTCAGTTTTGCTCTCATTTGTATGCAAATTTGCACACATGTCAAACGCGATATCTAAAGATTCAAATATGTATTTGATGAGTGCTTTATTTGTCAGCTCACATAAAATAATTCATGCTGAAATGCCTACTTTTCATATCATCTTCCTCATTCTCATACCTGGTGCTTGGCTGACCACCCGCTTCCAGGTCTTCACTCTGTCCGGTCCATAGGTTCCTGTGCTCCCCGACAGCCATCTGACGCTAGGTACTGGCTTGTAAGTCCTACATAAGGGGAGAATAATCGGAAGAAGTAACTTTGTAGGCAATTTAACAAATAGTAGCAAATTCCCATTTGCTGTAAAAGAGGACTGATTTTCTGGGGAAGGATTTTCCAGAATGCCCAAGTTATCAAGAGACTACCATGGTACATAACTTTCTAGACTTTTTATCTTGGACATTTCCATTTCACAATAGTTAAAAAAGTAGAGGTTTAGTAATGAAAAGCTCAAGATAGAACATGACAAAAGGAAGCATCCTAAGAGATGCAAGTTACTAATCCTAATTTTGTAATAGGTTGTCTATAATATTTTATCCACATTGAGTATTTTGGTATAGATTGTATATTTAATGAAATCTATTTATTGCAGAAATGATATGTTTAGAGAAAGAGTAATGTGGGCTTTGAGGATGAAAGAAAGAAAAAAAAAAAAAGAGACATGCTACATTAACAAAAATTGTTATATTCTGCAATTTTGGTTGCTAGTTTCATATGTGAATTTAAAATGAAAATGAGTGAAGGTGAATTTCACTGTTCATCAGGAAAAATGTTAAAAGGAGTCCAAGATGCAACTATTAATATGCTTCCAGATAAGTCGAGGGAAGTTTATTTATGTAGCCATACACAATTCAAGGACTGGTGTTTGGGCAATGGAGCAGACATACATGAACATTCTTTGTAGGTGAAATTTTATGAGAGGTCAAAAAGTATTAAACCTTTGAGTCTTTGGATGAATATGCCACTTTATTTTTAAATTAACGTCCTCCAACACAGTGTCATATCGGATGGTGAATGAATGAAATGGGTGAAATTATGCTCAAATGAGCCCTAAGTCCATAGAGCATGAATATGCCATGGTGAGATCAACTCAATTAGGGGAGAAAGTTTTGGTTTTGATGCAATTATCAAGAAAAATATGTTTCGATAGCGTGTTTTGTTAGACAATAAGAGTATAGCATTTGTTACCTAGTAACTACAAACTACTGCATCACTGATAACTATAGTGGCAGATAAAATTCATTTACTAATCTACTGAATTGCACTGATCTCAGACAGTGTGTCCCACTCAACTGTATGCATGCAGTATAGGTTAACACCTGGCAAGGATGGAGACAAGAGTGCAGTTATAATGAATATTGGTTACCTGGTGCCAGAGGAAGATAGGCTGGAAATGAAAGCCTTAGTAGCAGTCCACTCCCACCAAAATGTACAAGTAACATTTATGATTATATAGGATTTGTATAAGGTGACGTTGTGGCTGAGCGGTTAGAGCGAGCACCTATCATTAAGGTGGGCTGGGTTTGGTCTCAGTAACCTGCATATGGTATTTGTGGTGGACAAAGCGGCATCTGGACAGGTTTTGTCCAGGATCTCTAGATTCCTCTGCCACTCATTCCACCAACTGATCCATCATCACTTTTCCAATTATCGATTTTGCCTGCATTTCATATCATCCTTTTCCTCACTCTCATACATGGTACTTTGCTGACCACCCACTTCCAGTTCTTCACTCGGTCTGGTCCATAGATTCGTCTGCTCCCCGACAGGCATCTGACCCTAGGCACTGGCGTATAAGTCCTAAGGGGTATAATATGGTGAGGGTAATCAGATAAAGTAGGAAGATTCGTACTTAGGAATTGTTATTGCAGAACTGTATTAATTACACATAACAAATAGTATTACAAAAATAAAAATTGCCTGATATTATAAAAAATGTTACCATTTTATAACAAACATAACACATTAAAATCTCTTACCTTCACAAACACACATTTTGAGTGGCAAATTTCAATTTTATGGCATTAGCAGTCAACTTTTAACAATACTTTCTAAATGGATATGAGGTAAACAGGTATTGCATACAACAATTTTTTAAATTAAATTATTATTTATTTTACAAATTCATTAAACTTTTTATGAAGAGAATCATATATTTTAAACACTTCAATAAAAATCATCTTCTGTCATTTTGTTTCCTCCCTGTTGATTTTTAATCTGCTCCTGGCTTCTATACATATCTGCAATCTGAAATCCATAAAATCATAAATCTTTGCGAATATATAGTCTACTAAACATAATAATCCTAGGGTATCTCCCCTATGCAGAAGGTATCCTTATCACCAGAGACTGGAAGTTTAGGCATAATAAATCACTAAAATAGGCAGGCAAAAAGGCATTATAAATACTAAAACAGATCTTATCTTCTATTTTATCTTATTTGTAATATTGTAAAATTAGTTCTGTAAATCTTATACAAATTGTTCTTTTGATGAAGCCCATATCATGTAACATGATCTAAATGGTGAATAAACATTATTATTACATATTGCCACACTGACAACACAATGGAGTGGACAAAATGTTGTGCTGATATTTCTTTGCCACAGTAGGAATGACATCATTCACCACTTTATATGCTCCATTTTCCAGTTCTGATGAAATCTGGAGCTGGTGAAAAATTGCCCATATCCTAACTCACTCTCCATTAGGATATTTGGACATGATGTACAAAGTGACAGCGTTACTTCCTTGTACATGATGGAAAAGAGCCTTAGTCAACAGCAAGTCCCGGTCATGTAAAAGAGCTGCTGGCATTTTCATGAGACAGCTTTTATTCTCTTAAAAATGGGCTGATGTAATTTGGCAGAAATCACTGCAACATGATTTGGCACATCTGTTACGGTCGGAGATTACAGAGTCATTTTGAGAAATAACGCCTTGGAACACTTGTGGCATACTGCTAATGGATTGACTTCCACAAGGAACAACTGTCAACAGCAGTATGACTCTTGCAAAACTTAGATGCAGGATTCATCAACAATGAAAAGTAAAGTAACTGAAAGAAGTGCTCCTCCAGCACGATATGTGCTACCCCACACCAACAACTCCATGACAGCAAAGTTAACGTAGTGTGTTATGCCACACCCACCATATTTACCGGATCTTGTCCCATCTCATTAAGCCCTAGTCAACAATATGAAGGACTCAGTAGGAGGTAAATGGTTCGGCAATGAGAATTTGCAGGCAGCTGTTCATGACTGGTTAGTTACTATCCCCGAACAATGGTTTCATGATGCAATAATAAAGTTGTCAGGAGGTGGTTAGGATGAATTAATGTCTTTGGGAAGTATATTGAGAGATCCCATGAACATTGAACTATGTTAATAAATAAATAAATAAATAAATAAATAAATAAACAAATAAATAAGATGTAAAAAACTACTGTATATGATTTTAAAAAGCCATGTATGTTTACATATATCAGCCATTTATAAAATTTCTGTCATGACATAATATACATGAAAGGACTTACCTGTGTAGCAGTGGTTGCATCCTCCACAGATTTGTCATCACGGATTCTAATAAATCGAGGGAATCGGAGAGAAACTCCTTTCACTGGATCAGCCTAAACCACAAAGCAAGAAAGGATAGTAAAGCAGCAATACTTAATTCCAAGAACTGTTTCATAACAAATAACAACTAATGCATTTACTTACAATGCCAATTGCTGCATAATGTGCTGGGGAAAGGGATAGATCTGCACATTTTATTTCCCAGACTTGTACAGGCTCAAACCATTCATCAGGTTCATGACTGCTATCATAACGGTAGTAGTTTCGAGGTTTCTCAATCACATGCTGCTTCAAGAATTCCGTATGCTTCTGTAGATCTTCATCACTGAATCCTGTACCAAGCTAATCAAACAAACAAGTTTTTATAACGTGCTGATATAAAGTAAATATCTTCATACAGGGTTCTTCATTTAAAACCTAACGGGCAAATGATATTTCGCCTGTGTGCAATTGGGTGTGCCACAGCTGGCTCTGCTCGTAAATAAGCTCGGCATGTAAACCATATATAACACTTTTCCCTTATAGAAGATGCTGGGAATGTCGTCCACACTTGGCTAAACGAGCATTATATCAGAAGAACACATTCTGATTCACACGATTAAGTTGGGCACTGTAATGTTTCAGATTTCATTTCTAATATTTTGTTTTAGTTCTTCCAACGTATGAAGATTTGTCTCGTTAACTTTGTCTATCTGGTTACCCCACAAGTAAAAATTACATACTGTTAGATCGGGGGAGCGAGAGGGCCATACACCAGCATTAATCACTCTATCTCCAAACACTTCCCTAATTTTATTCATGGACTCCTCTGCTGTATAGGCAGTAGCAGAGTCTTGTTGAAACCACTCATGTGATTTCTCTTCTGTCAATTCATGATAAAATGGGGTCAAAATGTCATTTTGGTACCTCTCTGTATTTACAGTCTGATCGTAGAATATTGGACCAATTATGTATCTAGCGCTAACAGTGCACCAAACTCTAACTTTCCAATCATAATGAGGAATTTCTTCAACACAATGTGGATTTTCAGAGACCCAGTACCAACTGTTATGAGTGTTGACATGACCATTTAGAGGAACCACACCTTGTTGGAAAAGAGCAAAAGCTGTGGATCAATTAAACTGTCATTCACTGATGAAAGAAACCATTCACAATAATGCATTCATGATACTGGGTCAGCTTGTTTTAAAGTGTGAACACTTGTACACTTATACAGTTTCAGTTTTAAAAATTTAGTTGCTTTATATGCAGAAGACTGAAATTTCCACCTGTTGTGCTAATTTTGGGATGGATTTGGTTGGTGAACGTTCAAAACATGTGCCTATTTGGTCTAACTTTTCTCTGTTAAAACTGTATGCTATGCTTTCGTTTTTGTTTGTCACAGAACCAGTGGTTTCGAATTACTTCACAATCTTGTGAATTGCAAATCTGGAAGGAGGCACTTCACCAGGGAACGTATGAATATACACTATGTGAACAACGATGACGAGCTACTGGCAGGCTGAGGTTCAGCCTGTTGGGTTTTTGCTGCGTACCTATCCCCAATACGGTTTAACCGCAGATAGGACTTTTTTATTTTGGGATGGGAATTTAAGGGTGACTTTGTTTGGTTTTAGGTTAGTGTTGTTTTGAAGGAAGCTATTTTGCCCCTTGACAAGTGACTCACAAAGACAGCAATGTCTGCATTCTGCCGGAAGAAAAGTTTTAAAATGAAGTTTTAATATTTGTTGTTAGCTAATGCTGGATTTCTGTCAATGAAGTCAATTAATCCTCTTGCTCTACAACATTTTTCACTCATAGAGCAATAGCAGTATAGTAACCGCTTTTTAGAGAGCACCATATTTTTATGTTTTGGCGGTCATATCGCTCTCTCACAACCCCCAGAATGTCTGGAGGACCACACCTGTCGTTGGTTTACGGGTCTCACCGACCTGACCGGGAGAATTATCAAAATAAATTCACCGACCATATCCTCTGATTACCAGTCAGAGTACGTATTACATGCCATGACAGGTCAGCATGTTAGGGGTTAAGATTTTATAGAGAAATGGAGAGATTGGAAAAATAAAGACTCCCTAGCCCTCGGGAACCCTAATAGCATCGGGGTCGGAAGAGAACAAGAGATGACCAAGGTAAGGTCAGATAGAAAAGTTACAGTGAGGAGCAAAACACCAGTAAGTGGAAGTAATGTTCTGCTCAGCTTGGGTATTATTATTAGAATTTTGTTAAGGGTTTGAATTTTGAGCCGAACAACTCTTTGTTGGGACTATAATTGGAGTTTAGCTTTTGCTGCTGTTGGATTAACTCCTTGGCTATGGGATATGCCCGCAAGCCATGCGGGGGACCCTGTACGACCTAAAGCGGCGTATTCTGGGGTCATATTCCCCAAGAGATCTAACCAGGGCACTTTCATGAGTTGGTAACTTGTCATAGAACTTTGCTGCCCGGCGCCTAATTTCATCCTCCACGTATGGAAGAGATAAGGCTTCGTGAAGTATCTCATGGGGAAAGGTATGGGAACAGAAAAGATGGACCGGAGTCCCCTACTCTGCACCCTTTGGAGCCACAGGAGCCAGCTGCCTGCTGCCATGCCCCACACTTCACAGGCGTAAAGCACGAGGGAGATTATAAGATCCCGGAAGAGGTGTAGCTTCAGGCGAACTGGCATCTCGGACCTCAGCATATGGTACAGTGAGGCAATAGCCCCCTGCATCCTTGCCGAGAGGTCTCTGATGTGCCCGTGGAAAGTTAGACCCCTATCCAGTTTAACTCCTACGTAGGTGACTGTGTGAACACAGCTTGGTGATTCCCATTTATAATAACTTTTTTATGCGAAAATGCATTACTATAGAGTCAAGCGTCTGTTCATGTTGGTGGCCGGTACAGTACTGAGTGCAGTATACACGGCTAGGCTGCAGGCACAACGGCAGCTTGTAGTGCGGGAACAGAGTAAGGTCATGGGAAAGACAAATTGCTGTTAGGTTTTAAATGAAGAACCCTGTACAGATACTCAATATATGTCAAAAGATCTTTTCCATTTTATTTAATGATCACCATATTAGCCCAAATATTTTATTTATTTATTTATGCTAAGCTTAACTTGGTACTTGACTTGGTATTCAGCCCAGTCTCTTAGCCACTCACATTCAACTTTACTAACTTCAACTTGCTTATATTTAGGGCTATTTCTGTAACATTTGTTTCAGGCTTAACAAATTGTTTAAGCTACCAAACAATTGTTACATGCTATTCGACATTCTGTAACTTCAAAACAAAACATTTTGTTATGAATACAGATTTGATTTGAATGCAACAAACCCTAAGAGCTTCTTGTTAATGCATTTGTTATACAATGCATTTGAATACTAGTTGTTCTGATACTGCTATATCAAGGAAGAGTATCGCAGAAAGTTGAAATTAAATACTCACTGTAGAATAAAATATAAATTTAACAATTCTGCTTGGGCAAGAATTACTGTGTATGATAGCATAGGTAAATGATAATTCCAACATACTTTTAAGAGATAAATCAACAGAAAAATAAATACTGAGTAATTTCATATCACAGTGCAATTTGGATAATTCAAGTGTTTATAATTCAAAATTGTCATTAATTCGAAGATTTTCTTGGTCCATTGAATTTTTTGTTGAAGCAATGTAAAAAAAGTCACCTGTAAGTCATATTTCATTTCCCTTAATTTGACAGTCTTTGTTCAGAAATGTCAGTCGAAAATTAATCTAAATGTGGAAATTTAATATAACATGATGAGGCTTTCACGGCCAGCATTAATCCAATAGATGGTAGATTTTGGACTTGTAGGCCGTGGTCCAGTCGATGAATTTTGGGCGAAACATCAGAAAATTCATTGACTGGACCACGGCCTACAAGCCCAAAATCTACCATCTATTGAATTTAATATAACTTCGTCCATGTGTTTCTACAAAAGAGGTCATCACTACGGGTTGTTTGTTTTGCCAGAATGCAGTTGGAATGCTGTTAGGAGGAATGGATAGCTGCCGGCCTTGAGTTTCTATACCTGCCTATACATCCCCTTGTTTAAAACACGTGCACTTTCAGTTGTCACTTGAGCTTCCTACTGTTCAGTGTGTTGCAAATCAATGCCACTGTCTCTTAGTAAATCACATTTCCTGTACAACACTTCAACTTTTGTGGAAAAAGCTGCCGTCATTTGAGAAGTTCAAAACGGTTTGAAGAAAAAATCTGAAATTGCAAAAGAATAGGGATACCATGGAACAATTTGTTGACTTATCTGAAGAATAACAAGAAAACTTAAAGCAGTGCCATGAGTGAAAATGGAGAGTTGAAAAACAGTGAGAAACCAGAAAATTCTGATGGAAGTATGTACCAGTATTGCCAAAATGTGAATTTTAGACTAACCTTTACAATTTGAATTTTTAGATATTATAAACTTTATTGTCTCTTTACCTTCAAATTATCCAAGTTCCACTGTACAATAAAAAGAAACAGTTATTAATTTAAGAGTTTTAAGTTCAAACAGTGATTAATGTTGTGTTAGCATCATCATTCACAAATATATTTGCTTCATTTTTATATTGAAATTACAAACTGAGCTTTGGAAGCCTGTAAAGTATCCTAGCAATCTATTTTAGTTTCCAGAAAAAACAAATTAAGACTTTCCAATCTGTTTGAAGAAGGGCTAGCAGAAAGCTATTTCCCAGTTTTTCATAAACATAGAAAATAGATATGATAAATAAACTGACAAAGTTGTGCACAGCGAATCAAAAATATTGTGATGTGAAGTCGGCATGCAACAAAGGATGGAGCTACCCCATCCCACTAGTGGTATGTGCATCAGACATTCAAGGTCAGGCTGCCTCATGTGACTATTGTGAGCACATGACAATTAGAGCAGTGGAACCAAAAGGGGTTTTCCCGATTATTCAAGAACTGTCCAGCAGCCGACGTATTTGTAGAATTTTGAGAAAGGTTCATGTTACATCATCCTAGTTATATAAGGAGGCGAAGCAATGAGCAGAGTGCATTACTGACAGACATGAGTCACTGGGAGTCAGTCAGTTTTTAGTTTGAGTGTGTTGTTGCGTCGTGAAGGAAGATAGTGAA
This sequence comes from Tenodera sinensis, assembly GCA_030765045.1. Classification (NCBI taxonomy): domain Eukaryota; kingdom Metazoa; phylum Arthropoda; class Insecta; order Mantodea; family Mantidae; genus Tenodera; species Tenodera sinensis. The sequence goes on from CM060961.1 coordinate 16,563,171, forward strand.
GTAGTTATGAGTGTTGAGTGATTGTAGTGTCACCGCGCCCGCCGCATCTAATTGCCGACAACAGCAGTGTCACCCATCGCATTATTGTCGGCACTACCGCAAAGGAGCCGAAGGAAAGAGACAGAGAATGGCCGCATTGTTGGGGCGCTTGCCGAAAGAGAGAAAAGGATAGAAGCTTCTGGAATCTTCCGCTTTGTACTCCAGCGCAATAACTGAACTTTCCAGAATAGTGCCTGGGAGATATAAATAGCGGTAAAGTGTGAGAAGAGTGAGTCAGACGTATGTGAAGCGTTGAGTGGTCGTGCCGACGGAGAGGACAGACGTATGTGAAGGTTGAGGAGTCGTGCCGACGTAGAAGGAACAGTTCTTTGTGTTACGAGTTCGGAGCCGTGCTGTTGCAGAATCAGAAAAGACTTTCTTGTTGTTGCAACGAGTGTACAAAGTTACTGTTTACGGAAATAAAAGTGTTTCTTTATTTCGACTACATCTGTCTTCTTTACTTCACACCCACAACCAAAAGTCACACTGGTGTCAGAAGTGGGATCCGTCGAATTGCTTCTAGTTTCGTTACATCGTCGTTAGAAGTTGCAACGTTAGAACCAAGATGGAGGGAGATTCGGAAACCAGGATGATGGCAATGATGAAAGAATTATTCGCCGAAATGAAGACAGAAATGTCCAAGATGAAGACGGCAAACGACAACCTCGTCGCCGAAATGAAGACTAGAAACGACAACCTCGTTGCCAAGCTGAAAGAGATGAAGACGGCAAACGACAACCTCGTTGCCAAAATGAAGACGAGAAACGACAACCTCGCTGCCAAAATGAAGACGAGAAACGACAACCTCGCTGCCGAGGTGAAAGAGATGAAGACGGAGCTATCGGCGAAAATTGACGGCGAACTGATTGGCGTGACGGAAGACGTGGAACAACTCGGTGAACTGATTGGCATGACGGAAGACGTGGAACAACTCGGTGAACTGATTGGCATGACGGAAGACGTGGAACAACTCGGCGAACTGATTGGCGTGACGGAAGACGTGGAACAACTCGGTGAACTATTTGGCATGACGGAAGACGTGGAACAACTCGGCGAACTGATTGGCGTGACGGAAGACGTGGAAGAACTCGGCGAAAAGGTGGAAGACCTCTGCCAGCATGTGGACGTCGTGGAGGACGACGGGGAACGTCTTGACGCCCTGGTAGTAAGAGTTGATGAGAGCGTCAAAGTACTGGATGCCAGGGGCAGACGGAATAGCGCGGACCCGGGGAGGGAGCACCTAGTGGCCGAGGCGACAGTTGCGCCCGTTTCAGATAACGAAAGTGTGCGTCTCGGGGAAGACAAAGGGGCAGTTCAGGCACGTCGTCGAGGATCCTCTGGAGGAGTGTGTCGGGTACGTAACCAACCAGGATATGACGTGGAGGACGATCAGCAGGGAAGCGCACAAGCAAACGAGCAACACGCGAGAACCGACTTGGCGTGTGACATGGGGGGACCGTCGGAGCCATCTAATCACCTGACACATAGTGCCGTGAACGGAAGAATGGTGGACATCATCTTGGACGGCAGGATACAGGAGAGGCCGTGCCGAGCACGAGTGAACACGAGTGCAGCGGTGGACGCGACTCGCGCGGATGTGGTGGGGTTTGTTGCCGGACCCATCGGAAGCAAGGTGGCTGCGAAGGTGCGCCAGAGAGGTCGGCGGACATGGTACCCAGTGCGCCGTTTCCAAGTGCGCAGGATGGCCCGTCAACACACCAGGAAGAAGGGCAACTGGACGAGGGACCGTCAAGACCGGCGGTACTGTTGCAGAATTTCGAAGCAGGATGGCATACATCGACCTACCCGGACCAAGGGACACTATCCAACAGCGATACCTAGGATCGCGCCTCCTGGAGAAGAGGTTCGATGGGTTAGTCCACCGGGGCGCAAGGGAGATGCCGCAGTGATAGTGCTGGTCGGGACGACCAGCTCTGAGGAGAGAGCAGTGTCACCGCGTCCGCCGCATCTAATTGCCGACAACAGCAGTGTCACCTATCGCATTATTGTCGGCACTACCGCAAAGGAGCCGAAGGAAAGAGACAGAGAATGGCCGCATTGTTGGGGCGCTTGCCGAAAGAGAGAAAAGGATAGAGCTTCTGGAATCTTCCGCTTTGTACTCCAGCGCAATAACTGAACTTTCCAGAATAGTGCCTGGGATAAATAAATAGCGGTAAAGTGTGAGAAGAGTGAGTCAGACGTATGTGAAGCGTTGAGTGGTCGTGCCGACGGAGAGGACAGACGTATGTGAAGGTTGAGGAGTCGTGCCGACGTAGAAGGAACAGTTCTTTGTGTTACGAGTTCGGAGCCGTGCTGTTGGAGAATCAGAAAAGACTTTCTTGTTGTTGCAACGAGTGTACAAAGTTACTGTTTACGGAAATAAAAGTGTTTCTTTATTTCGACTACATCTGTCTTCTTTACTTCACACCCACAACCAAAAGTCACAGTATTGTCAGTTTGTGTTTGAAAGACAGAGAAAGTGAAGACAGTGAGTCAACGTTATGAGAAGAAAACAGTTGTGAGTTATATTATGAAAGGCTAAAGACTGTTAACATCAGTAAAAGAGAACTATAATAGTGAAAAAATTTTGAAGGAAAATAAAGTGACAGAATAGTAAGTGGACTGATTTTGTCTTTTTTGTTACAATATTTTGGCAGTTTCTTCACCTATTCAACTGCCAAATAGTTTGAAGGACCACAACTGTCATTGCAAGGCAGGTTCACTGGACCTAGTGGGAGGTTTGTAGACAAACCCACCAACCACAACTGGACCTAGTGGGACGTTTGTAGACAAACCCACCAACCACAACTGGACCTAGTGGGAGGTTTGTAGACAAACCCACCAACCACAACTGGACCTAGTGGGAGGTTTGTAGACAAACCCACCAACCACAACTGGACCTAGTGGGACGTTTGTAGACAAACCCACCAACCACAACTGGACCTAGTGGGAGGTTTGTAGACAAACCCACCAACCACAACTGGACCTAGTGGGACGTTTGTAGACAAACCCACCAACCACAACTGGACCTAGTGGGACGTTTGTAGACAAACCCACCAACCACAACTGGACCTAGTGGGAGGTTTGTAGACAAACCCACCAACCACAACTGGACCTAGTGGGACGTTTGTAGACAAACCCACCAACCACAACTGGACCTAGTGGGACGTTTGTAGACAAACCCACCAACCACAACTGGACCTAGTGGGACGTTTGTAGACAAACCCACCAACCACAACTGGACCTAGTGGGAGGTTTGTAGACAAACCCACCAACCACAACTGGACCTAGTGGGAGGTTTGTAGACAAACCCACCAACCACAACTGGACCTAGTGGGAGGTTTGTAGACAAACCCACCAACCACAACTGGACCTAGTGGGACGTTTGTAGACAAACCCACCAACCACAACTGGACCTAGTGGGAGGTTTGTAGACAAACCCACCAACCACAACTGGACCTAGTGGGACGTTTGTAGACAAACCCACCAACCACAACTGGACCTAGTGGGACGTTTGTAGACAAACCCACCAACCACAACTGGACCTAGTAGGACGTTTGTAGACAAATCCACCAACCACAACTGGACCTAGTGCGACGTTTGTAGACAAACCCACCAACCACAACTGGACCTAGTGGGACGTTTGTAGACAAACCCACCAACCACAACTGGACCTAGTGGGACGTTTGTAGACAAACCCACCAACCACAACTGCACCTAGTGGGACGTTTGTAGACAAACCCATCAACCACAACTGGACCTAGTGGGACGTTTGTAGACAAACCCACCAACCACAACTGGACCTAGTGGGAGGTTTGTAGACAAACCCACCAACCACAACTGGACCTAGTGGGAGGTTTGTAGACAAACCCACCAACCACAACTGGACCTAGTGGGACGTTTGTAGACAAACCCACCAACCACAACTGGACCTAGTGCGACGTTTGTAGACAAATCCACCAACCACAACTGGACCTAGTGGGAGGTTTGTAGACAAACCCACCAACCACAACTGCACCTAGTGGGACGTTTGTAGACAAACCCACCAACCACAACTGGACCTAGTGGGACGTTTGTAGACAAACCCACCAACCACAACTGGACCTAGTGGGAGGTTTGTAGACAAACCCACCAACCACAACTGGACCTAGTGGGACGTTTGTAGACAAACCCACCAACCACAACTGGACCTAGTGGGACGTTTGTAGACAAACCCACCAACCACAACTGGACCTAGTGGGAGGTTTGTAGACAAACCCACCAACCACAACTGGACCTAGTGGGAGGTTTGTAGACAAACCCACCAACCACAACTGGACCTAGTGGGAGGTTTGTAGACAAACCCACCAACCACAACTGGACCTAGTGGGAGGTTTGTAGACAAACCCACCAACCACAACTGGACCTAGTGGGACGTTTGTAGACAAACCCACCAACCACAACTGGACCTAGTGGGACGTTTGTAGACAAACCCACCAACCACAACTGGACCTAGTGGGAGGTTTGTAGACAAACCCACCAACCACAACTGGACCTAGTGGGAGGTTTGTAGACAAACCCACCAACCACAACTGGACCTAGTGGGACGTTTGTAGACAAATCCACCAACCACAACTGGACCTAGTGGGAGGTTTGTAGACAAACCCACCAACCACAACTGGACCTAGTGGGACGTTTGTAGACAAACCCACCAACCACAACTGGACCTAGTGCGACGTTTGTAGACAAACCCACCAACCACAACTAGGAGATGCTTATACATACCATGACAGATCTGCATGTGAAAATAGCATTTCCTCCATTCTAGATGTAACAGTTTATCACTCCCCTGAACTTCATCTGTAATAAGCAGGATGCACCATGGACAGGAAGTGGATGGGATTTGGACAGGAGATGCATCACATTTTCACTATCTGAAAATGAAACTTCTGATAATCTGGCAAAAAAAGGAAGCAATATCATATTAATCCATTCAAAATTGAAAAATATCATGGTTTTAATAGAGCTTCAAGAAATAGAAGATGGGAACGTCTCACCAGAAGTTTTCTTAAAATTCCTGAATATCCAAGGAAAATTGATATTTTATCCTTTAGATTAATTACAGATCAGGATTGTCCAAATACTCCCACAGAATCAGAATTACTTCTTCTCCACATTGTTCCTTGTGTCTTCTACAAGAAGAGACGGATCAGAATCATCTTAAAAAATCTGATGTGTTGCACTCACATGACTTTCTCTACTCTTGTACTAAACATTCTTACAAACTTTTATTCCTGTATCTTATTTGTGTTAGTTGAGATAAACATTTGTATAAATTATCTTATTGCTTATTTCCTTGTGGGTAAAAGGGGAATATGGGAACAAAGTAAACTTTGAGCAATAGTTAAATCTTTAAAAGCTTTGAGATCCTGTTCTCTTTGCACGCTTAAGATGTAACAAAATCAACAATAATGTTCCATTTCACGAAAGGTTTGTTTTCCAAAACTGACACAAATGACAAGGAATATATCCCAAATGGTTCGCTAAACAAAAAAATTTATTTGCACCTAAATTGTGTGTTTTAGTGAGATCTACATTTTTTGTATTGTCAGATTTTGTCTATGTCTTACAGTTTACGAGTTATTCAAAAGCAATCCAAAGTAAACAGTACTACATAGCCTATAGCCAGAAAATTCAAAATATACATTTTATTTGTCATACAAATATCTTAAACATACAGCATTTTAATCAAAATCGTATTTTCAAGAAAATCAAAATTTTCAAAACATTTTCCACGTAAAGGGTAAGGATAGGACTATTTTCTTCAAAATCTTCATATCGCATCCTTGAAGGACATTAAACTTAAATACCAACATTGGTTTTTAATCGACTTTTCATTTTTGAGTTATGCTGTCCACAGACAGGCAGACAGGTACACACATACAGATCTTTTTCTAAAAATGCTTTTCTTTCTTTTTTTTTGATTCAGGGGGTCTTAAAACATATTTCTGGTGAAATCTCGACATTGAATTTTTGGGTGGAATACAATACTTCCTCTACTTACCAGTAGAGAAAGTAAAAATGTCCTGCTCTTTCATCCGAACACATAATACCTCAAAAATACTGGCGAGCAAGAGAGCTAATGGCTGCATTGCCAAATGGTCAGCATTAGCCCACACCAAGAGACAGGAGAATAGCTTTTTACCACTCTCGCCTTTAATCCTCTTAGAGCAAAGTGGTGTAGTGGCTGCCAGGCATTTAAAACCAGAGCTGATGTGAATGACTTTGGAAGTACGGTGCCTCGGTGCTTGAGCTGAATATATGAGCTTGCAAAACATTATACTGTAAAGATATTTTTGTGACATCTGTGACAGGAGCTTCTCCCAAAAACCATATGTTCGAAGATAAACAGCCAGGATTCTCGGAGTGGGCATTTCAAAGGAATATTTGTCCCCTTAGGTCATTAATTTTAACAAGGGTGGATGTTTTCAAAACTAAAAGATCAGAAATCTATGTGGTCCAGATGAGAAGGTTCAGAGGGAGGCACCAGAGCTAGAATTAGAGGACTTCAGCGGTGTGCCTTGGTCGAGCGAGACATGAATACAGATGTGATAAGAAGACACTGCAAATAGGCAGTGCAATAAATTGTGGGTTTTTTAAATTTAATTTTCACCAAAACCATTGAATCTATTGAAATATGCCAAAGGAAAAAGTTGTTTATTCAATTTTCTATGAATATAGCCATAAATCAAGAACCTTCAAGTAATAAACATTTAGCCAGGTGAGGATAAATTTTTTTGAAAAAAATATTTTTTTCTAGAAAACTATAAACTTCTCAACATTTTGAGATTAGACTCCCCTAGACGGGGACCCCTGAGGTTATATTAGTATTATTGTAGCAAATACAATACTAGTCAAGGAGTATGCTGTGATCAAAGAGCATAATGGAAAAATACTATAATTGTAATACAAAATATATATATAGTGCTTACTTTGGCTTGTATTTCATTAATACCTCAGCTGCTAGAAGGAAATATGATGCAATTTAAATTCATATTTTATTCCTAGTTATGAAAAAAGAGGATATTTATTGAAATTTTAAGTTCTTTGAGTTGATATTAACACTTTTTAGCTTCACTAGTTATTACTTATGTACCTAAGGACATATGTTTGGCAGACACCTGCATCATGAATTCATCTGCTACCTTTAATTATCAGAGTGATTTTCAAAACATACACACCACACAAATAAAAGTTAGTAGAGCTAAAAAGCGTTAATTTCAACTTAAAGTTACTCAAAATCAGATTCTCACTTCACTGTGTTCCACTTCCAGCCAGTTTAATTGTCACATTTGCTGAAATGTTCAAAAATCCACCTGGATGCTTTTTTGTACTACCACAAAAAAAGGACCTGTCCAGGAAAAAAAGGATGTATAGTCCCCTTATTAATATGATTGTACATAACGTTAAGTTATGAATAGCTGGTAAAATAAAGGTCTAATTAGGATGTACTTAATTTATTGGGAATGGCTCTAATAAGTTGTTGGCTTTGTAAAGAGATGCCTTGCAGTCATATGAGGCATGGTGTAAACTACCTCTTAAGGGAAAGGGGGTGGAGGTTTACAAGGATAACACTATCAGTAATTCCCGGAAAGTAGCAGGAAATGTTATTTATTTATGCCAACAAACTTACTGTTGGTGTTTTTAAACACACAAGTTGTGTGTGGGGAATGTTTAAGAGGTGGAACTGGAACTGAAAAATTCAATGCCACAGCTGGGATTTGAACCAAGACCCTTCGCTTACCAGGCAGGTGCTCTAATCATTACGCTACTGTGACAACCTGCCATAATGACATTGAATTCTCCAATCAGTTCATATTTTTCTCGGTAAACCACAAAGGCAGTCTCACGCCAGAGACAATTACCCCAATGGTGACTTACTATTGTAAGTACTTTATGTCCTGGGATTAAATAACCTTCAGATGGTAATTATCATTTATTTATGCCAACAAACTTACTGTTGGTGTGAGCAATGAGGAAACAATTTATCAATCATGCATCCCTCACCTCAGTGAGAGATATAATATACCTCAAATGCACGGGAGGTGAAAGGTCCTCTCTTTGGGGCTCGTGGGTGTTGTTATAAACTTACCAGCAACTAAAGCAGCCACTTGGTGTGCCCATCAAAGAGCTAGAGAGCATTTGTATTAAAATTTTAAAGGAATGGTAAATAATCATTTATACTCATTTAAAATGTCAAACATTGCTATTATTATATTGTTTCTTATTGTTGCTGTTATCATCATCATCATCAATTTTTATTATTAGTTTTTGGATTAATTCTTAAAATTATTTATTGCTTTTTTTAAAATTATTTTTGTTGTAATTCTGTTTCTGTGTGATGCATTTTGGATCCATGTGATCAACCTCACGAAGGACAGGTGATTTTAATAAATATCTATATACATATGTATGTAAATATTACCACTTCATGCCAGTTGTTTCAAATTATTGTGTAATAACAAACTTAATGCAAAAGGACGGAAAAGATTGACAGTGACAAACTCTTAAGTTATATCGTGTTAAGCTAGGTCAATCCTAGATTGCTTCATTTAATATAACATGTCAGACCTTCAAGTTACATGAAGTCCATCATAATCCTGGCCGTAGCCAGCGCACAATGACAGTTCTCTTACCTTGCAAAGACTTTGATACTCTTCATTCTCTTTGTCGTAGCATGCCACCAAGAAACCTCCATAGGTTCCTACTCTCTTTCCTCGCCCAACATATCCACCAATAACCACCACATCTAATGTGTCCCCGACTCCTTCAAGGTAGTCTTTCTTCAGTTTTAACCAATTACGAGAACGTTTTGCTATCTCATATGTTGCATCCTCTTCCAGAGTTTTCACCATCAAGCCTTCACAGTTGCCTGAAATATAATACAAGATTTAAGAAACAGGATAAACAATAGAATGTAGAATCAGAACTACAAAATTCAATGCCACAGCTGGGATTTGAACTACGGAACCTATGCATGGCTTGTGTGTTAAAAACATCAGTAGGTTGGTGAGCATACCAAAATAACAACAGAATGTACTTTCTGGACTTACAAGCCATGGTCATCTAGCGTTTCACTCGTAACTCTGTCGGGCATCTTCAGACAAGTGGCTCTTGGTTGCTTACAACTAGGATGGCGTGTATCCTTGTCTCCTATTGGTTGCTTATTGGTCACCCCTTTTGTGGCTGAGGAAACTGCCACAGAGTTTCTTGGTTTCTTGAAGATTTTAGATTCATATTATCTAGCAATGGCATCCAGGGTTTGTGTATGTGTACTACTTCCTCTTTTCTATTAAAACTGGTTTTTTTTTTGTTCAATGACTTTTTGGTATAGCCATATGTGGTCGTAAGCTGTGTTATCTAGGACTTCAGTTTTATTGAACTTGATGTCATGCCCCATTAGAAACATGTGTTTGGCTAATGCTGATTTTTCCACGTGTCTTACCTGGCAGTTGCTTTTATGTTCCTTGATACAGATTTTTATGTTGCACTTGGTGATGCCAACACAAAACTGGCTGCAGTTATACGTATCTGATAAACTGCTTGCACTGAGAGTGGATCCCACCTGTCTTTAGATGATCTGAGTTGGTGTTTACATTTTCTAGTGGTCTTAAAAATGGTTTTTGTATTGGCTCTCTCCAGCAGTTAGCCTATGAACTTTCGTAACTGAAGCTTGCAAATATTTTTTGTCTTTCAATATCTTCCAGTCTTAACTTGGTTTCTTTTCAGAAACTACTTTGTTACAATTCCCTAGCTATCCATATATTCCCAAAATCAATTTTCATCTAGATTTCTTTATCTTGTTGAGCCAAGTATCCTTTTGATTCTTTTCCTGTACAAATGCACAATGATGTAAAACATGCTCATCTAGATTTCTAATCCAATGTTTCAACACTCTTTTCACAATTTTTCCTCCAGCTCCATTCCAGCTAATTCTATTTGTGCCACTCAGGGTTCCCAACCCATATGATAATTATGGGGGTGTACAATAATTTCGATACTGTCGAAATATCATTTTCGCTAGTTTGTCTCACCAGCGAAATGAAATTAATTACAAATAAGGACACCACTTTTGCCCTCATGGCCTGTCTCCACTCCTCTAAGGCAACAATTTCATATCCTACTAAACCCTACCCTTATCCTCTTATTACCAGTGTGCCCAGATCTGGTAATCTCAATGAAGGCACTGCTCAGAAAAACTGATGATCGATGGAGAAAACTCGGAGTAAGTGACATTCCATGTGAAATAAAGAACATGCCTGAACCTGACAGTTTCTGGAGTGCTGTTAAACACACAGTGGAAATACTGATTCCAAATAATTGGCGGAGGTTGCATTATCAGTAATTTCGTTGTCCCACAGAAATGCTTCTTGTGAAAGAGTTTTTTCTAAACTGGGTTTAATAAAAACCAAAATTAGAAACAGATTGGTTTCAGATACAGTAAATGGACTTATTCTATTGTCTCCACTTATGAAAGAATGTGGTGGGTCCAAAAATCTGCAAGTCACTGAGAAGATGTTAAAGTTTATCTCAACAACAAACTTGTAAAATGCTGCAACAGTTGAGGAAGATGAATAGCACGAGAAGCATAAATGCTAAAATTGTAATACTGATTGAGGTCATCAATCTTTTAAATGGATATTATAAATAAAAATACTATTACATTTTCATAAGTGTTATGCTGATATTTTTATTGTTGTAGCCTTTGGTTTATGATGTACGACAATTTTGAATCCAAATCTATAACTCTGAGTGGCTGGTACAATAATTTCACTTTTAAACATTGGCAACCCTGGTGCCACTTCATTGGGTGAAGCTCTTGGCAAATCCAAGATTAGCTTGCTCATATCCACATTTGCCCATACTTCCTTCAAACCCCAAAACTCTATTCCATAGAGCATTTTAGCCTCAACTATTGCAATATAAACTCTCTCCAACCATTTTATTTGTATTCCTGGAGTTTTGTCCATGTATCTTTAATATCTTTTGACACAAGTTTTCATTTAGCATGTACTATTCTCTTTTGCTAACTTCAACCCCAATTACTACTTAAACTTACTCCTAGATAATCAAATTTATTGACTATCTTAATTTCTCTTCCTTGCCAGCAGTACTTCATCTTTCCTTAACTTGTTATCTTTAGTAAATACCATCATTTTTGTTTTACTTGTACTAATTCTTATACTCCATTTGTTACAAAAAATTATCTATTGCTTCAATTGGTTTAGCTATTCCTACAAGCCAAAAGGTATACGAAATGATATTTTTATTCAGGATTTTAATGAAACAGAACTGGATTTAGCAATAGAACAATTACAGAACAAAAAATCTCCTGGACCTGACAAGATCCACCCAGCGTTTATTAAACACCTTGGCAGGAAAGGAAAAGAAATCCTACTTAAACTGTATAACACGTGTTGGAGAATGACTGTACCTTCCGATTGGAAAAAAGCCATTACCATCCCGATTTTAAAGAAAAACAAACCCTCAAACAATATTAATAGTTTCAGACCAATATCTTTGACCAGTGTTATTGCAAAAGTGATGGAAAGAATGGTGGCATCTAGACTTAACTGGTTCCTAGAATATTACAACTTAATTAATAGTTCACAGACCAGCTTCAGACAGAATCATAGTACAAGTGAAAATGTACTTCTACTAAGCCAAGACATCAAGGAAGCTTTCAATAGAAAGGAGGATACCTTGGCAGTATTCATTGATTTTAAATCAGCATATGACTCAGTCTGGAGAAATAAATTAGTTGAGAAGTTGCAATCAATAGGTGTGAAAAGTAACATGCTTAAGTGGATAACTCAGTTTATTTCACAAAGATTTTGTGCCACAAAATATAATACATACATTTCCAAATATAAACAAACACACTGAGGACTTCCACAAGGTGCTGTTCTGAGCACAACACTCTTTAACATATATATAAATGACCTTCCATCAATAATAAAAACTTTAGAAACCAAAATTGCTTTATTTGCTGACGATGTAGTCATTTGGACTTCAGGCTCTTCAAAAAAACCTGAATTAATTAAAGACAGAATAGAAACAGCTCTAAACAAAGTACTTGAATGGAGCTCCAAAAACCTCATGACTATCAATGTGGAAAAAACAAATTATGAATTATTTACACTAAAATACAAACCAGTTAATATTAACATAAATTATAATGGTAAACCACTCAAAGCAGTTGATGATGCCAAATACTTAGGCATCACTTTCGACAGAAAGCTAAGTTGGAAAAAACATATAACAAACATCTCAGAAAAGGTTGAAAAGAAATTGCAAATCCTGAAAAGGTTACCTGGTGCTAAATGGGGCTGCTCAAGGAGAGTCCTTAACACAACATACAAAATGTATATTAAACCAAACCTCTTGTACTGTTCTGAAGCTTTAATAACAGCAGCAAATGCTAACATCAATAAACTTGAACAAATACAAAATCAGGCTCTTCGCCTAATCACTGGAGCAGTTAAATCCACACCTATTGATGCCATGCTTGCCTTAACACGGACCCCATCAATAATAACAAAAATAGAAGAACAAGCATTGCTCCAACACGAGAAAATGTTACGACTGCCAAACTCTAAATGGACAGAAGAGAACCTCGCCCCTTCAATCCTTAAAACTCATAGTAGTTTCCTAGAAAAGGTAACACAGATTAAATCCAAATTGAACATTCCTAACACCAGAGAAAATCTACTTATAAGAGAAAATCCATTGGAATTATTGCAACCTACCTTCAATTTGGAATTAATAGAGGAAATAAGTAAATCAGACACACCAAAAGAAATACAAAAACTTCTAGCTCTGGAAACAATCAATACTAGGTATCCCACAGAAGAATGGCTGCACATATATACTGATGGATCCTCCAAGGAAAACCTTACTGGAGCTGGAGTTACATATTCACATTTTTCCTTTTATCATTCTGTTGGCAGAGACACAACAAATTATGATGGAGAAATAGAGGCTATATACATTGCTCTCCGACAATTATTAAATCTTCCCTTAAATAAATTTAACAAGGCAGTAATTCTTTCAGATTCTAAAGCTGCAATTCTGGGAATATGTTCAAATACTACAAAGAAGTCAACAAAAATTAGAGAATGCTACAAAATGTTAACACAACTCCATAAAGTTAATAAGACTGTTCATCTCCAATGGATTCCAGCACACTGTGGAGTCATGGGGAACGAAGCTGCAGACTCACTTGCAAAGAAAGGCACAACAATAAAACAAAAGTCTAAATTCAATTTCTCATATTCCTCAATAAAACGCTTGATCATTAAAAATTTTTCTCATTCATACCTACAAGAAATAGAAACAAATGCCAAAGATAAAAAATGGATTACACTACTTTCCAACCCAGATATAATCCCCCAGAGACCAAGGAAAACAGCGGTTGCAGCCTTCCGGCTACTGACAAATCACGACTGCTTAGCAAGTCATCTCTACAGAATAGGTATCTCAGCCTCACCAATATGTGTCTTGTGTAACGATCCAGCAGAAATGAATGAAGAACACTTGAAGACCTGTGAAGCATTAAGATCAGAAGAAACTACAGTTCAAAAGTATTGGAAAGCACGAATGCTAATGGCTTCATTGCCAGATGCAAGGCGCTAGAAAACAACAACAACATTGGATACAGATTAGAGGCCTGCACGGGCCGATTTTTTTAGACCTGGCCCGGGCCCGGCCCGAGAATAGTCTATAGGCCATGGCCCGGGCCCAACCCAAGCCCGATTGTGCAATTTTCTTTTAAGCAAAATTATCCTGCAGTTATTGACAATATTATCATTATCATTATTTATTAATAATATTAATATTATTATTTATTAATTATATTGTATATTTGCTAAAATCCAATTTTTGTCCAAATACTTACGCTAGCGAATGTTGGATACCTGCATAAATAACGTTAGTAGGTACATTAATATTGTTTTAAGATCATGATATTGTGTCGCCAAAGCCTTAGAAATAACCCTTGTTTTCCAAGTTTGAAGAAAAGGTTATTGGTGTGATACTACCATTTCAACAAAAAGTCCTTTCAATGTCTTTGGTCACCAGTATCAAATGCTGACGAGATATTTTTTTCTACATATAACTTGGTTGTAACAGACAGAAGGGCAATGAAAAATGAAAGTGTCACAGCTTGTTGTACGTTGCAATTTGGCGATGCTGGCTGATGGGCAATGACCCTGATGTATTATATATGTAGTGATTCATCTCATGATGATAATAATAAAATAAACGTTTCAATTTGGAGAAATGCTGAACAATAATGTTGTAGTAACATTACTACAGCATCAGCCACAAAACAAACTGTAATTGTATCAGTATAAACATCGATGCTGTGTTTACACCTTACAAAGCAGGAGGAAACACGTGTTACTAGTAAAATAAATAAATAAAAAAAAAATAATAATAATAATAATATCTGCCAGCTATATCCAGATACCTAATTTCTTATATCTGGACGTAGTGTGTGGATATTTTGATTTATTGAAACTTATTGATTACAATTTGTTCACAATAGAATGTGCAGAAGTTACTAACCTAAATTAAACTAAAAACAATAATGAAAATTAGTGATAATTTCAAGTTATATGAGATCTCAGAGTATTCATGCAATTTGTTGTTCCCTACCCGCTGCTATTCGTCTCTGGTAGGCTGTCCAAGTCTCATCAGGCTGTCGTTTTGTCCTCGTTCTTCTCCTTTCTGACTACACTTGTCGTCCAGTGATCCAACGAAATCTTCTTCTGTTCTATGTAATTGTTCTTGGTATAACAGGTTCAGGAGTTTGGGGCACTTGGTTTCAGTTATATTAATTTGACAATCTTAACGATCGGCGGGGTGGTGGTACAACAGTCGCTGGAGGTCTATAAAAATTTCTGAGATTTCCTTCTTGTTCAGTTAGTCTTAAAGGTCTTTCTGTTATACTGATTTGAGTCGCTAACTCATTTAAAGTATTTAGATTTTGCTTATTCCTGACCATTTCCGATAAAGTGAGGTGCATGAGCTTTTCCCTGTTAGATTGTGCTATTTCACTGTATTTCTGACATTTAAACATTACATGCTCTGGAGTATCTTCTGTATTGCATCTGGTGCACATTTCAGAGTTGATATTAAAACGTTTTAAGTAAGTGCCAAATGGCCCACGGCCCGTAATATAGTGTAATGCAGCTTGTAAGGGATTTAGGTGCTTTAGTTGTAACCTTTCTCGTATATTAGGGTAAAACATATAGGTGCGTCTCCCAGTTTGCAGGTTATCCCATTCTGACTGCCATAAGGATATTAACTCAGTCCTTATTTGTCTTTTCATATAGCATCGTTTCCCTATTATATCTTCTATCTTTTGTTGATTGCTTTTCTTTAGCCAATAGTAAGCACCATATAGGCAAACCTGTAGATCTATTGGCCAGGAACCAGTGGCCACAAGAAGAGCCATAGTAGAGGTCGTTCTTGCTGCTCCAGTAAAACGGAGAAGAATTTTCCTCTGGCATTTTCTGAGATCTGCGATGAGGTTTAATTTTTGCATACACTGTGCCAACGCTCCTGCACCATATGTAATGATGGCAGTAAAGATACAATTATGGTATGTTCTAGTATACTAGTATACCTTACTGGCGACTTACAATGTTGTAAGTATGTACGTCCTGGGCTTCTAGTTTAACCAACTATAAGGTCAGTTAATTAACTGGCCTTATGTTGGTTAAACTAGAAGTCCAGGACTTAAGTACTTATAACATTGTAAGTTACTGTTAAGGTATACTATCTCAGAGTACATTGAGATCTCCTTGTGTGGTTTACCGGGAATAATGCAAGTAAGTTGGAGGATTTAATGTCATATCGGCATGTTGGCCATGATAGCTTAGTGGTTAGAGAAGCTGGACAGTAACCGGTAGATCCGTGGTTCAAATCCCGGTCATGGCATTCAATTTTTCAGTCTCACACTACCCTTTCTAATCATGTACTACACATGGCTGTTGAGCGGAAAAACATTAATTACAGAATTTAATGCTGTTATGCATCCTGTGAAAATCAGTAACACTTTGAATCTGCCCACAAGCCATAAAAATAGCTGCTTTGCCATAAAGTTGTAAAAAGACCTCCATTGCCATATATCTTATGGGCAAACCACAAAATTGGGAATTATGAATAACTCTTGCAAATTAGCCATGAAAAATAAGAACCAGAGTAGCTACATACAGATTTGTATGAACGAATTAACTAAATATACAACTCGATGCATTAGTTACCTTTCACTGATTCTTCCAAAAAGTCCTGAACCTCCTCCATTGTTGTGGTATCTAAACTTTTGGCAAAACTGCACTCCCCTTCAACTTCCAAAAAGTTTTCTTTTAGCAGACGTCGACGCTCTGCAAGAGGCTCTTTCACAAGAGAACGGCCATTGAGATACAAGAGGTCAAACATGAACAAACACACCTGCACTTTTATATCTGCCTCATTAGCATCCTGAAATTATAAACACTTTGCTTACTTTCATAGTACAATAAAATTTGGTATACTATTTTGGGGAAATTCAAGTGCAGAAAGTACAATTTTTAAATTATAAAAAATGATAATCAGAATGATGTAAAACATAAAACCAATACAAAATAAGATTTGTAGCTTTCCTGGCGACGAACATATTCAAGATGCTCTCGGGCTTCGAGCCAGGTGTAGTGATGAAAAGACATCAACGTTTCGGGAGTGTACATCTCTCCCATCTTCAGGATGAATGACTAGCAAGAGTGAAGGGACCAGTACTGTCAGCCAGTACGTACCGAGTAGAAAACACCAGTCTAGTGTGGAGGTGGTTCACCGCTTCGTTGGAATCTGTGTTTTCTGAGTCGGTCGATTTCCAATTTTAAGGCTGGTTTCCAAGATGGACTAAACTGCAATCCAGCATCCCGGTTCAGTGTACTCTTCTCGGAGGAGATGGCCAGAGCCTCCTTAACCCTCCGTTCCCATAAACCGCTACATTTTGCCACAATGATCGTTTCTTTGAAGTTGGCTCTGTGGTCTTTTTCAAAGCAGTGCTCTGCCAGCCCTGACTTTTCAGGCTGCATTAATCGTATGGACCGTTCGTGCTCCTTGACTCTGGTGGAAATGGTCCTGCCGGTTTGCCCTATGTACAGCGTCCCGCATTCACAGGGGATACGGTATACCCCTGGTACATTAAGGAGCAGTTTGTCCTTAACCGGCCTCACTAGGTGTTGGATCTTCAAAGGCGGCTTGTGGATGGTTCTGATGTTGTGTTTAGCGAGAATTCTACTGATTCTGCCGGAAAGATTGCCAGTGTATGGGATGCAGGCAGTGGCGGTCGGCTGGTCTGGTGTTTGCTGAGTTTGTGGTTTTCCTCTCTTGGCCTTGGAGATAGAGGCTTCAATATCCTCTACAGAGTAGCCGTTTTGGCGGAATGTGTGCCTCAGGTGCTGCAGCTCTTGTTTTAGGTGGCTGGGATCGGAGATCGACAGAGCTCTGTGGAACAGTGTTGAGAACTCCGACCCGTTGAGACTTATGATGGAAACTGCGAGCATTCAAATAGAGGTCAGTATGTGTTGGTTTGCGGTATACTGCATGCCCCAGAGTATCGTTGTTGATTCTGAGACCAGGATGTCCAAAAATGGCAGATTTCCGTCCTTCTCAACTTCCATGGTGAACTGGTAGACGGTGTGGCAATGGGCTCTCCGTTGTCACCAGTAATAGCAAATTTCTACATGGAACACCTGGAACACGAAATACTGGCCATAGCCCCACTTAAGCCATCTCTTTTCTACCGGTATGTTGACGACACATTCGTTATATGGCCACATGGACGAGAAACTTTGCCGAGCTTTCTCACACACCTCAACAGCCTCCGACCCCAAATTCAGTTCACCATGGAAGTTGAGAAGGACGGAAATCTGCCATTTTTGGACATCCTGGTCTCCAGAAACAACAACGGTACTCTGGGGCATGCAGTATACCGCAAACCAACACATACTGAATGCTCGCAGTTTCCATCATAAGTCTCAACGGGTCGGAGTTCTCAACACTCTGTTCCACAGAGCTCTGTCGATCTCCGATCCCAGCCACCTAAAACAAGAGCTGCAGCACCTGAGGCACACATTCCGCCAAAACGGTTACTCTGTAGAGGATATTGAAGCCTCTATCTCCAAGGCCAAGAGAGGAAAACCACAAACTCAGCAAACACCAGACCAGCCGACCGCCACTGCCTGCATCCCTTACACTAGCAATCTTTCCGGCAGAATCAGTAGAATTCTCGCTAAACACAACATCAGAACCATCCACAAGCCGCCTTTGAAGATCCAACACCTAGTGAGGCCGGTTAAGGACAAACTGCTCCTTAATGTACCAGGGGTATACCGTATCCCCTGTGAATGCGGGACGCTGTACATAGGGCAAACCGGCAGGACCATTTCCACCAGAGTCAAGGAGCACGAACGGTCCATACGATTAATGCAGCCTGAAAAGTCAGGGCTAGCAGAGCACTGCTTTGAAAAAGACCACAGAGCCAACTTCAAAGAAACGATCATTGTGGCAAAATGTAGCGGTTTATGGGAACGGAGGGTTAAGGAGGCTCTGGCCATCTCCTCCG
Source organism: Tenodera sinensis (assembly GCA_030765045.1). NCBI lineage: Eukaryota > Metazoa > Arthropoda > Insecta > Mantodea > Mantidae > Tenodera > Tenodera sinensis. The sequence goes on from CM060961.1 coordinate 16,581,865, forward strand.
AGAAGAGTACACTGAACCGGGACGCTGGATTGCAGTTTAGTCCATCTTGGAAACCAGCCTTAAAATTGGAAATCGACCGACTCAGAAAACACAGATTCCAACGGAGCGGTGAACCACCTCCACACTAGACTGGTGTTTTCTACTTGGTACGTACTGGCTGACAGTACTGGTCCCTTCACTCTTGTTAGTCATTCATCCTGAAGATGGGAGAGATGTACACTCCCGAAACGTTGATGTCTTTTCATCACTACACCTGGCTCGAAGCCCGAGAGCATCTTGAATATAAATATAAAACCAATACATTTGTCTAAGCCAGGATTCAAATCATCAGGCATACTACCTCTACAATGTACAGTAAAACCTTATTTATCTGGATAAGATTTGTAGATTTTTTTAAATTTAATGTTCATGTTAGACAAAACTATGATAGCAAGAACATAACCATAAGTATGCCAAATATTCGCTTTTAAGTTTGGTTCAATGTACGGTTCCTGCATAAATTGTACAATAAATTACAGTAATATGTGCTGTACTGTACTGTAAAATGCTACCTATTGAGTTTAAGAAAGATTTGGTATGTAGTGTGCAACACGGTGCTGACATGGTATGTCTCACCAGCTATAAATAGTGCCAGAAGAAAGCGTTGATCTTGATCACTACCCTCAATACACCTCCCTCAATCTCCTCAGTTTTCCTATTGTTTTCAAACAGTATGTTTATTGTGTGTTTCAACTGGATTGTTTTTGTGTCTCATCAAAGTGTTTGGGAGTGTAATTCAGTGTACAAGTTTAAAATCACATTAAAGAGAAAGAAGGTCGTTGTTTCAATAAATAAAAAGTTGGATGCTATTAATTGAATTGATAAACAAGACACATTGAAGAAAATAGCTGCTGAATTGGGAGTTGTTGCACACCAGCTGACAAACATTGTGGCATACTTGGAGCACCAGCCCGACACCACTCCAGCTCAACTATTAATGATAAAGTGTTTGCGTGACCGTACTTTGTTCAAATGCTACACATGTTTAACATAGAAGACTGGATCAATTCTTTGTTAAGAAATCATGTGATTGTATGTGATTGAGATTTTTAAACTTTTTAATGTCTTGTAAGCAATACATACTATGTACTGTACATAATTTTGTTACAAGATAAGGCATTATAATCGGCACATCTGCTTAATTTAAGCATTTAAGAATTTTGTTTTACTTATTACCCATACACCCCATATTATTTGGATTTTTTACTTTTCAGATTGCCTTTGGTCCCAGTAAACAAGGTTTTACTGTAGACAATGAAACTCGCATAATTTGAATGTTTATAATTCAAAATTGTTGATAATTTTAAGGGTTTTTTTGATCCCTTAAATTTTGTATTAAAGCAATGTAAAAAAAATTACATGTAATTCAAATTTCATTTTCCTTAATTTGAACCTTTTGTTCAGAAATGTCAAGACTACCTTTTGCAGAAAAAGCTGCCATCATTTGAGTTGAAAAGGGGATTGAAGAAAAAAATCTGAAATCGTGAAAGAATATGGGACACTGCCGAGCACTGTCAACTTATCTGAAGAATAAGGGGAAAATTTTAAGCAGTGCCTCGAGTGAAAATGTGCGATCACTGTAGGCCTACAGTATATTATTTTCAGTTGCACTACTTTACTGCATTTACTTTATAGCCTCAATTAGGAATGGATATATGTATGTATTGCTAAACTGTCAATTTTAGACCTAACTTTTGTAATTCAAATTATTGGATATTTCAAAATTTTTTTTCTTGTCCCTTCAGCTTTGAATTATCCAGGTTCCATTGTATTTCATGGAAGTACTAATATATGTTAAAAAAACGCACACAATTTCTGAAGTGGCAACAAACACAGTTGTAACATAAGAAATAGAGAAAATTTGTCCATTATAATCCACAACACACCACTGTTTAATAGGAATTTTAATTTACTGTGGCATTAAACTATATTAATGAGTTACCCAATAAGCTTAAACAGCCACCACAGAAGCCAAATTTAAACTATAAACAAACCCAGCTTCTTTAGAACACTATTTCTACTCCAATAATTTGTGGGATACTTTAGCTAAATGTTTTTTTATTATTATTATTCATATTACTTTCTCTACTAGTAAGTAGAGGAAGAATTGTATTTCACCTAAAAATTCATTGTCAAGATTTCACAGGAAATATGTTTTGAGGCCCCTGAATCAAAAAAAAGCATTTTTAGAAAAAGGTCTGTGTGTGTGTGCGAGCGTACGTGCGTGTGTGTGTGTCAGTCAGTCAGTGGACAGCATAACTCAAAAATGAAAAGTCGGTTAAAAACCAAAGTTGGTATTTAAGTTCAATGTCCTTCATGGATGCGACACGAAGATTCTGAAGAAAATAGCTCCACCCTAAACTACCCTTTACATGGAAAATTCTTTGAAAATTTTGATTTTCTTGAAAATGCCTCTAACAATTTTGATTAAAATGTCATATGTTTAAGATATTTGTATGACAAATGAAATGTATATTTTGAATTTTCTGGCTGTAGCCTATGAAGTCCTGTTTATTCTGGACGACTTTTGAATAACTCATAAACCGTAAGAGATAGACAAAATCTTACTATGCAAAAAATGTATATCTCACTAAAACATACAATCTATGTCTGAATAAATTTTTTTGTAGAGTGAACCACTTAGAAGATATTTCTTGTTATTTGTGTTAGTTTCGGAAAACTTAAAACTTTCGTGAAATGGAACATCGTTATTTGTTTTTTTATGTGTTAAATGTGCAAAGAGAACGGAATTTGAAAGCTTTAAAAGATTTGACTATCACTCAAAGCCTACTGTATTCCCATATCCCCCTTGTACCTACAAAAAAATAAACAATAAGATATTTTCTCCAAATGTTTATCTCAACTACCACAAAGAAGATATAGGAATAAGAGTTTGTAAGAATGGTTAGTACAAGAGTAGTGAGTCATGTGAGTGCAACACATCAGATTTTAATTATTGTGTACATAAATCTTTTCCACATTGCATATTGTAATATTGTTGCTTAACTTTATGTATCAACTGACATGTCCTATACCTGATGAGACAGTCAAAAAATTCTGAATCGACTGCGTGGTTTGCCTGTCTCTGCATCCCTGGGACTCATTGCTGTCTGCTGCTATCATAGAAAGGTGCAGATGAAACCATACATTTTAAGAACTACCTTTAAAGGCTTTACTTACCAACTTTATGAAAGGAGATCATTATTGGAACTCTGAGAAATCTAATATTTATCATGAAGTACCACTTCATGACAAAAAAAATTGATGTATGGTGCACCATTAGCGGAGAAAGGCCAATTTTTTAGAGCCAACAGTTGACGCCCGTACATATGTGAATACAATTTTACCCCTTCCTTTTCTTTCTTTCTTTTTTTTTTTTTTTTGTTTCTTTTCTTTTCTTTTTTTTTTTTTTGAGAATTGACAGGCAGGGAACGTGATTTTGTCTCTTTTCAAAAAGACTGTAACAGCTCATAGAGCCAAACTTTTGATGAGAACAATAACTGAAAGTGTGATTCAAGACAGAATTATTTGTAGAGATTTGTGTTGCCCCGACCTAACACCCTGTGATTTCTAACCTAAATATTCAAAATATTCCATGTGCATGAAAAACTAAAATATCACAAGTTTTATTATTTTATAAACCCTAATTGCCCAACAAACACTATCTATATCTAGCAGGAAGAAAAAATAATTACTTCTAAAGTAATTAACTTCTTTGCTTTGATGGACATTGAAAATACCTCCCACCTTCTTTTTTTTTTTTACTTTTCTGTTTTTTATGTTATTTAATTTTTTTTAAGCTAAACAAATATTTCATTGAAGTTGAAGTCACATAAATGGAACACATGCTGAAAAAATTCCAGGAGCATAACACAAAATTTAATGCATGGAGCAAACAGTGTATTAAAAAATGTAAAGTCGAGAAAAACCAATTTTTCTACACACATGCATCATGATCATGAGTTAGATTATACTTGAATTAATGTAACTTGGGTATTCTGACAGTTCCCTCTGTGTGTGTTATGCATGTGGTAGGGGAGTGGCACAGTGATCTGTTGTCATGACAACCAGGTTTGACCTTGAAGGAACCAATGGACTTCATGGCCACACAATCTCGTCACAAAGTCTATTGGCTACTTCAAGATCAAACCTGGTTGTCATGACAACAGACCGTAGTACCACTCCCCTACCACGTGCATAACACACACAGAGGGAAATGTCAGAATACCCAAGTTACGTTAATTCAAGTACACCTGTTTGTCACAGCTTCCCTCTTTTGTGTAGTAGTCTCTGCTCACATTCACAGCCTTTCCCTTGCGGCAAGATGCCACTTAACCACTCCTTTCCACTGAATTTGGTTGTTTTTGAGCCTTTTGACTTATATTTTGCTCAAATACTGCCAAAAATTTAAGCAGAAAAGAGGTGTTTAAATGTAGCACACAAGGCATTCAAAGCCTGCACTGGACCTTTAGGTAAAAATGGCAGAACCCAAACATTTTAATGCTAACTGAAGGTTTGTGGATATATGCATAAACCTAAAAATTGTGAATTTGATTATATTTTGGTAATTTTTCAGTTCCAATATCTGAAGGTATTAACTAAAGGTTTTCTCATATTTATGTATATGAGTATTATGTCATGATGAAACCAAAAGATTATATCAATTCTAGTAAATAATAAATAAATACAAATTTATTATCTATAATTTAACTAAAATTCATATTTTGACCTGCAAATGTTACAGTATTAACTGCAATTTACATAGCTTCAATAAGATAGTGCATAAACCCTACTGCTAAATGCTGACTTGAACATGCTCACAATTATACCTATATAGTTGAAGTTATAAAATCATACCTTTCTCTTGCGTGTACTGAGTATCTGAAAAGGCAAGATTTGTTTCTTCTCTTTGTCCCAGGCCACAGCTTCACAATCCAGTATACAAGAGGTAACATTTGGTCCCAGTGCCTTCGGCAACCTTGCAATGATATCAGGATACTTGCTTGTGTTATTCTCTTGGTTTCTGCTGTATACACTGGTATCACCATTTTCACTCAAATGTATCTGCAAACATATGTGGAAATGAGACAAACATTTGTGTTGTTTAATGGAATGCCCACAAATCAAAGTCTGAACAACTGAATAAGAAAAGCAATATCGTACTGTCCGAATATAAGATGGCCTCACACATATTTTCTAATTGAATTTTATTGGAGGGCTTTTTAAAAAGCCTTAAAATGCAACCTATTTAAAAATCTATTGCACGATCTTGTCCTATTAACTTTTAGCCAAGAAGCTCGCTGCTCAAGATGAACAAGGAAAAACTACTGACAAGCAGAAGATGGCTCATTCAGTTTTGGAAAATGGTTTGTGAAGGCCTGAGCTCTGTGGTGAACTAAAGCTTCACAATCAGAGAATAGATGAACTACTGATTCATTACTCTCAAGATACCCAGGGCAAGGTCACATCCTGACCAATTTTTTGTACGCATTCTCTAATAGGACAATGTCCTGTTAATAAACCCACTACCAAGGAAACATTAGTCCTGTTTAACTTGAGTAGGTCTTTTGACCTCTTTCTGTCAAAGTACTTAGAGTCTGTGAGTTTTAACTTGTAAGGTACAAAAAAGAAAGAGACAGAATATAGGGGGCATGGCTGAAACTCCTTCCATTCAGCCAGGTTGTTCAGTGGAGGCACATCCTTTATCTTCGTCTGGGAACTGGCCCATTTTCATTGTAGATGTCACAAACTTCAATTACTTCAGAATCTTAATTTTCTTCCTCTGAGTCTGAGTCTCCCAAATTACTAGGGGTGTCTCAAAAGTAAGTTACAGTAATTTTTTAAATCCGCACAGTAGGTGGCAAAAGTCTGGGAGTTCTAGGGAACTTTGGTCTGGGTGTAGTGGCAGCACCGTAAACTTTTTAGGTGCCTACCTTTACCCCTTGGACATTAAAATGGCAGTAATAATGGAGACTCCAGTAGTTCCTACTGCTGATTGCGAAGTTCGCACTGTAATCTCTTTTTTGACGCCAAAAAATAAACATGCAACTGAAATTAATGGCAAGTTGTGCAGTGTGTACAGCAAAGACGTTATGTCAAGACCAATGGTTTCTCATTGGTATCAATTGTTCATTGATGGTGTGGAAACAAAAAGATGAGCCACCTCCAAAAAATACAAACATTGTTGCATCGGCTAGCAAGGTCATGGCAATGATATTCTGGAATTCAAAGGGAGTACTGTTGATCGACTGCCTGCCCTGTGGGACCACAATGACAGGTGCTTGCTGTTGTGAGGTGCTGATGAAACTCAGAAGGAAGATTCAAAACAAAAGGAGGGGAAAGTGAGTAGGAGAGTTTTTCTGTTCCATGATAACGCTCGCCTGCACACCGTTCATGAAACTCAAGCCCTGTTTGAGCAGGGAGAAAGGCACTTCGTAAACGGTGATGACTTAACAAGAAGTAGAAAGATGGCTAGCCAGTTTGGCAGGAGAGTGGTTTGACACTGGATTTAAAAAAAACTGTTATCACCTTACCAAAAATGTTGAGATTCAAGGAGATTATGTAGAAAAAAGTTACTGAATGTAGCTTTCAAAATATACTATTTTTAAAATATTTAAAGGTTTTGTTATTTTTTGAAAAAAGCTTACTTTTGAGACACCCCTTATAATTATATAGTTATTACAAACATCATCAATCAAAATGTCTTCTTCCCAATAAAATTGTTCACGCTTTTTAACGTTTGCAAGCATTTTTCCAGTTTCCACTTTTCCAATAGTTTTAACTCCGGAATGTTAAAAAGAAATGCAAATACAAAAACTTCTAGCTCTGGAAACAATCAATACTAGGTATCCCACAGAAGAATGGCTGCACATATATACTGATGGATCCTCGAAGGAAAACCTTACTGGAGCTGGAGTTACGTGTTCACATTTTTCCTTTTATCATTCTGTTGGCAGAGACACAACAAATTATGATGGAGAAATAGAGGCTATATACATTGCTCTCCGACAATTATTAAATCTTCCCTTAAATAAATTTAACAAGGCAGTAATTCTTTCGGATTCTAAAGCTGCAATTCAGGGAATATGTTCAAATACTACAAAGAAGTCAACAAAAATTAGAGAATGCTACAAAATGTTAACACAACTCCAAAAAGTTAATAATACTGTTCATCTCCAATGGATTCCAGCACACTGTGGAGTCATGGGGAACGAAGCTGCAGACTCACTTGCAAAGAAAGCCACAACAATAACACAAAAGTCTAAATTCAATTTCTCATATTCCTCAATAAAACGCTTGATCATTAAAAATTTTTGTCATTCATACCTACAAGAAATAGAAACAAATGCCAAAGATAAAAAATGGATTACACTACTTTCCAACCCAGATATAATCCCCCAGAGACCAAGGAAAACAGCGGTTGCAGCCTTCCGACTATTGACAAATCATGACTGCTTAGCAAGTCATCTCTACAGAATTGGTATCTCAGCCTCACCAATATGTGTCCTGTGTAACGATCCAGCAGAAATGAACGAAGAACACTTGAAGACCTGTGAAGCATTAAGATCAGAAGAAACTACAGTTCAAAAGTATTGGAAAGCACGAATGCTAATGGCTTCATTGCCAGATGCAAGGCGCTAGAAAACAACAACAACAACAACTTTTCCAATAGTCCTACCGAATAATTCTTTTACATTGCTAGATTTAAAAGATGTTATGCTTTGCACTATTGTTCTTTATCTGAGCCCAGAGTAATTCTATGGCTTTCAAATCACAATGCTACAGAGGGAGCCTTATTTCACAATATCCATACATTTCAGCAATACAATAATGCTTAAGATTGCATTTCATTTTTTTAATTTTACAAGGTCATATAATACTGGTTTAGTAGCTTGTGGGTCAAATTCTATATAATTTTTCCAGAGCCATGCTTGCATTTCTGCCTTCAATGATGGAAGTAGTAGGAGCTTTATTGACCTGAACTGAATGGAAAGAAACATGTCCATTACAATGACATTATAAGAAGTATTACCTTACAATTTACTTATGAACCAATCTTTAAACACAATGCTGTTCGCTTCTTTGTAATAGTTCTTTGTTGAGTTTGATTTGATAGTAAACCCAATGGAACATTCCTACATTAAACAGAAGCTTTCCCAGGCCCTGGGCTGAATTTCAGCTTTCTCATTCTTGCTCCTGGACATAGCATGTTAGATTCATATTGTGCATATTAAGACTTTTCACTGTGGAATTATTCAAGGCAGCCATGCCATAAAACGGCTGCCAAAGCTCTCTCTAGCTGCAATCTAAAAAAATATTATTGTTCAGTTAAGAGACAAATGAATTTCCAATGCGCAATATCTCTATTTTGCTATCAATACTAAGTACTAACTAATCCCCGGCACTACAGGCCATGAAGAGCCATGCCTTACCGCCCAGCCGCTGTGTCCCCCACCTCGGTCCACTACAGGCGTCATTGGTGGGGTGCAGTACTGGAGGGTGGTATGTGGTCAGCGTCCCGATCCCTCCCGGCCAGTTATGCGGTCTTTACGACCAGGGGCTGCTACTTTTCTATCAAGTAGCTCCTCAATTGGTCCCCCGGGACCTAACGAGGCTGACTGCAACCCGTGCCAGACCTCCCAGAGGGGATAAAATCCCCATGCTGGTACCGGGGATCGAACCTGGGCCCTCCGCACCAGAGACAAGCGTGCTACCAACTGCACTATGGAGACGGCCACTTTGCTATCAATATTTTTCTTTTTTTTCTTCTTTTCCTTACCTGATTACCCTCTCCTTATGCAGGACTTACAAGCCAGTGCCTAGGGTCAGAGGCCTGTCAGGGAGCAGAGGAACCTATGGACCTGACAGAGTGAAGACCTGGAAACGGGTGGTGAGCCAAGCACCAGGTATGAGAGTGAAGAAGAGGATGATATGAAATGCAGGCGAAAATAATGATTATCCATTATCATTCTCATTACTGAAGTACTGTGTATCCTGCCTTGGTTGCCATTCTTTTTTCCATTCTGGTTACCATTAACGGGTGGTTGTGAAACAAAAAGTAAGAAATGAGTAGGATAATAGGTGCAAAGAAAACTTACTAATAAGGAAAGAGAATAGCTCTACTATACACAAACAAGGGTGTTATATAGGGTCCATCAATATCTAGCAATTCTTTATACACTACAAATTTGTAAAACGTAATACATGAAATAAAGCACTTGTTGAGATAAGAATAAAGATGATGGATGATGAATGTTTCTAATTCAGCTAACAACATAACATACCTGTGCTCTCTCACCATCATATTTCCATTCACATGTGAACTTGAGATTCTCAAATCTCTGAAGGACTTCATGAACTCCCTTCGTCGGCTGCGCCAACATTGGCTTAAGAGGAATGCCTGGAGTAATGTGACAATGTTCTGGTAGAGCTTTCATGCCTTTCTCTAACAAAACTGGTACTATCTTGTTGTAGTTAGGACATTCACTGAAACCACACAAAATTCAACAATCCAAACTGATGAGTTTTTTACTTTGTGTATTCCACCCAAAAATTTGGTAAAGATTGTTTTGAGACTCCCTGAGTCTAAAAAAAGAATATTTAGAAAAAGTACTGTGTGTCTATGAACAGCATAGCTCAAAAACGAAAAGTTGGTTGAAAATCATGGTAAGTTCAGCAAATTACAAGGATGCAATACAAAGTTTTTCAAGAAAAAACCACTAACCCAAACAATCCTTTACATGGAACATTTTTTGAAAGTTTTGACTCTCTCAAAAACTACTCTAATGATCTTGATTAAAATACCGTATATTAAAGACATTTTAATGACAACTGAAATGTATAAATTAAAATATTTATTTATTATCGTCCACAACTGAAAATAAGTAAATTCTGGTTTTAGTTGTTTGTAATAAGTATTAAAACTTCCTTGAAAAACATTTTGAATTCAAGAACAGAGAACACCGTTCCACCCCCCCCCCCCCCCCCCCCCCCCCCCCCACCAGAACAAAAACTGAGGTGACATGCAAATGCAAACCTGTCTGAAATTTCAAGAAAATGAGTTAGAATATGGAACATGACATGAGGATGAGTGGCATGTCTATGCATTTTGAAATTCAAGCAAAGTTGATCCTGTCCACTGAAATAAGCACGCAAAAATGAAGGTTACAGAGCAAACGTGAACCTGTCCACGTATACATTTAAAGCAAAGAATAATTAGTCCATATGGCCAATAGGAAGCATATGTTCAAATCACATGATACTCAAGTAATGCCATTCTCCCGCATAATGTATTACAGTGCAAGTCTTGTTCTCCGGCGTAATTCCATTGCCACCATTGTTAATCATAGCAGTAATAAGTAGAAAATGGATGAGGAAGGAAATGTTATTGAGAAATCTGTCTAAAGGCCTAAGATATGTAGAACATATTAGTGAAATGAAGTGAATTTTCATTCATAGAAAGGAAGTCATGAGAAACATTAACACTGAAGTGAAGGCAACCATAGAACCTGTCAAGATCAGGAGCTCCTCAATTGCCCCCTCAGGGACCTAACAAGGCTGAGTGCACCTCAGACCAGGTCTCCCAGTTGAAGAAAATCCTCATGCGAGTACCAGGAATAGAACCTGGGTCTTCCACTTGGTAAACAGCATCACTACCACCATGTTAAGGAGACAACCTACAATGGTCACTAATCAGCTCAAACGCAGTATTAACCCTTAAATAGTAACATCCATCTCTTAGGCAGATATAAAATTTCTCAACGTATAGTGGCACATGTGCAATGTTAATTTGATCCTATGATTCAACTATGCTTTGGTTGTGACTTGAACTTGGAATTGAGTGGAGGTCACTGCTTTAGTTCTGCAAGAGTAGTGTTATAAGAGTACACACATAAGCTACAGTGTCCCACTGTAAAGGTTGTTGTTGTTGTTTTCTAGTGCCTTGCATCTGGCAATGAAGCCATTAGCATTCGTGCTTTCCAATACTTTTGAACTGTAGTTTCTTCTGATCTTAATGCTTCACAGGTCTTCAAGTGTTCTTCATTCATTTCTGCTGGATCGTTACACAGGACACATATTGGTGAGGCTGAGATACCTATTCTGTAGAGATGACTTGCTAAGCAGTCGTGATTTGTCAATAGTCGGAAGGCTGCAACCGCTGTTTTCCTTGGTCTCTGGGGGATTATATCTGGGTTGGAAAGTAGTGTAATCCATTTTTTATCTTTGGCATTTGTTTCTATTTCTTGTAGGTATGAATGGCAAAAATTTTTAATGATCAAGCGTTTTATTGAGGAATATGAGAAATTGAATTTAGACTTTTGTTTTATTGTTGTGCCTTTCTTTGCAAGTGAGTCTGCAGCTTCGTTCCCCATGACTCCACAGTGCCCACTGTAAAGGTTAACTGACTAATATTTGGATTTTGTAACTTTTGCATCATTTCTTGCAAGATATGTAAACTGAATCAAAATAATCTTAATAATTTATCAATCTTTTAAATTGTTATTTATTTTCGGGATTCACTAAAGTGGATATGAAATGCAAACTTTTGTTATCTTAAAGTCTCTCAGATGGATTTTATTATTGGCGCCATTTTTTCAGAGTGGCTGATATTTAATTTTATAATTTTTGCATAATTTGTTGCAAGATATGTTGTAAACGGAACAAAAATATTAGCATTAATAATTCATCAAAATTTTAAATTGTTGCATTCGCTAAAATGGACATAAAATGCAAGATTTTGTCATTTTAGTCTCCGAGACGGATGTTACTGTTAGCAGCATTTTTCCACATGTTATCAGTTAAGGGTTAAAACACGTCTTTAATTTTCTAAAAACAAGAAGTAAATTTACTTGTTCACCGACTTCTACTTACCAATATGTAGTCTTTAATATAAGAGCCTCTTCATCAAGACGTGCTTTAAACTTTTCTGCTGACAAATCTTTGGCTGCATTTATTATTTCAGGAGGATAGGGCTGAGCAGGAGGAGTCGTCACACATGCTAATGCTAAAGCCTGTAATACATATACCATTTGTTAGACATTTGTAAAGAACAAATAGTTACCTAATCAGCAAAACTTTGAACACCATGGTTTGTCATTTTGAAAAATTGAGCTTGTTAACCAACGTTTCCTAACAAAACTTTACAATAAGGAAAAATTGAAGCTATTAACAGTGAAGCTACAAGATTCTAAAGTAAGAACAAATTAGAAACTAAAAACTTCACTTATCTTATTGTTTTGGTGCTAACCCTGGGGTTTCAAGCTATGTCCAGCTCATTCTCAAAGCCAAAATCAAATTAATTTAAAGCCCTAGATTGTTTACAAGAAAAACTCTAAACATCGTTTCCTAAATTTCTTAACTGGATATTCTTGCATGTACAAGTTTTTAATTAACAAATTGGAAAACTAACAAGTTTCTATTCTGATATACACCATGTGGAAGGGAAGTCATTACATTAATTTAAACCAGGGTAGATCTCGGTATTTGGAACACGTTTTTTATCTTATGTTTTTGTCTCTGAGTATTTCCTACAGAGATATTTTAGTTTTGTCGAAAACAAGCTGGCAACACGGCAGATTGTGTGAGTGTCACTTTCCCTAGCTCAGTACATAAACAAAAACTGTAACAGTCCGTCCTGAAAACAAACTCATACTGTGCCTTGTCCTTCTGTGTTTACTGTGCGAGTGTAGGTCAATCACAAGTGTTAGCTCCCAAAACATTAAACGAAAGAGAAAGGCCAGACTTGTTTACATTCACAAACTAGATCAATTCCCTGACCAACCTCAATGCAACATTGTCGACTTACCTTACGTCTGAGAGAGCAGCTCGGAGTATTCCTTCATGTCTTTTAAGTGATTAATTATTTCAAAACCTGTGTGATGTCCCATAATTACTACTGAAGCTCTGTCAGAAATAAGTTACTCTACTTATCTTACAAGTAACAAACTGTTATCTTTGTACATTCTTGTGGAATTACGCATCCAATTTGGACAAAAAAATATTTGTTTTTGAAATCGGCTGATCAAAGAACAAAAGGCCATTTGACTTTGATGTTAGCGATGCATCTATGAAACACATACCAATGTAATGACTTCCCTTCCACTCTGTGTATAATGTAGATTCAAATCTTAATGGTGAGTTACCGTATATTTTGATGCACAAGATGACCTTCAGATAAGACATATTAATTTTTATCAAAGTTCTAGAGTTATAGCATGTATCTGTCCCCCAAACTATTAACGGCCTGTAGCGGTTTTTATGAATGGCTCTTAGTGTTGCGGTTTTTATGAATGGTTTTTTTTAACAATGTAGTAATGTCTCATACCCAGGGCGTTATGGGTACAGGTGAACAAATAAGGGCAAGGTATTATTTTTATTTCCAGTAAATATCCAAATTTTCTGCTATGTCAACTTTATTACCATTAACTTGCAACACCTGAACACATTATATTCACTCTTTTATAAGAAATAATGCTTTTAGGTCCCAAAGCTATTGTATTCACGAACTTTGTAGTTTTGTACGAGTTAAATCCTCACTTCTTTCTTTTATAAATATTTTAGGATGCTTACGATATTTGCACATATTGAATATTTACGCATGTATTCAACCACATGTCCTTCTGTGATATAATTTAACATTCTTGGATTGCCAACAGATTCTATTATTCTTCAGTACCAATATATGACCGTCTTTAGCAATGCACATGATTCATTACCTCTCTATAGAGGTAACTGTTTATTCCCCTAGTTACAGGCTTAGCAACAGCAAATTATTGGCTATTTATCGATTTGATTGTGATGTGCTGATCATATGGTCATGATCGACCTCAAACATATTTGCTTTTGTTTCCCAATAGATTTGGGACATGGATTAAGAAATACAATTTTGATAATCACATTGCGTATACAATATTTACATGTGTTATGTCTAAACAACTTGGCATATTCAATATTGGCATTAATTTTTTCTCTGATGCATTTCAACATACAATTTCTGCCACAGGCCTGTGAATTTAGTTTATCTAGATCAATGATCATCACCTGGATAATAATACTGTATAGTGTATCAAAAATTATGTTCCCTTTGTAATTTTGAAAATGAATACATACTATTTACTTGCATCTGGCAGCACTGCCTTGCAATTGTTGAATAATTATAAAAGCGCTGCAAATAATATGGTTGCATGCATAAGGAAAATCCTCCTTCAGCATTGTTACATTTTTGCCTATGGAAGCAAGGGTGAATCACAAATTCAGTAATAGTGCAAAATTTGTGAAGTGTGAATCTAATCTACAGCCAATGAAAAGAAAATATCAAACAAGCTTTTGAGGTGTGTGGTGGCATGTGGTGTGAGGTACCATGGGCTTGTGTGGTGTGTGTGTGTGGCATGTGGGGATTGCGGTGTGGTGGTATGGGGCTGTGTTGTGTGTGTGGTGGCGTGTGATGTGGTTTGTGTGGTAGCATGGGGTTTATGTGGTGTGTGTGGTAGCATGAGGCTACACGTTCTGTGTGTTGGCATGGGGTGTTGGTGGCATGTGTGGTGTTTGGTGGCATGTGGGGTGGGTATAGTGGCTTGTGTGGTGACATGGGATTGTGGTGGCGCAGGAAGTGTGTTGTATGTGGTGGCATGTGTGGTGGCGTGGGGCATTTGTGGTGGCATCGGAGGTTTTGATGTGTGATGGTATGAGTTAATGTGTCATGGCATGGGGGTGTGTGTGGTAGCATGGGATTTGTGAGTGCTGGCGTGGATGTGTGTCTTTTATTAGAAGAGTATTCATACTTTCCAATAAAACAGCAACTTACAAAATACAAAACCTGAGTTCTTACCTGAAGCACTGACTGTTCTGCTAGACCAATACGTAATTTGCCACCCAGTGATCGGATAAGAAACCTTGCCTCAGAATATCGACAAGCCACAAACATTGCCTGAATCTTATCCACCTTCTTGCTCATTGCCTGAAAAATACCATTTATTTCATTTCATTAACATATTCTAAAAATTTATGCGAAAAGTCTGAATGAAAGTGGCATCAGTGCAACATAATTTATGTCTATTACTCCAGATCCTATACTTACTTTTTCTCTTAAAATTCTATCAAACATATTGTTAAAACAACACTCTTAGGACAGATTTCACCACCCAACGTTAAATTTTAATTCAATGTTAAACTTATTTAATACTAAGTTAATGCAAATTGTGTTTCATTGAAAAATGTTAGCTTTAACATACAGTTAAACTCAATGTTAAATTAACATTAGCATACCCCTGAGTTAAGCCATTTGACACATGTTAGAAGTCAGAAAATGGCTGCAGCAAACCAAGCTGTTTATGTGAGTTTGCTGTATTTGACATTTAAGAGTGACATTTCTAATGGAAGAATGGACTTGCATCATAATAAATCTGAAAACTTACAAAAGCAGGAACTTTTAAAGCAATATAGACTTTCCAATGCAGTTGTGAGATTAATTTTACAGCAAATACCTACGTTAGCTTAAAATATGAAATAATATTACTGGCACTTTTAATTTAATGTAAATGTTGGAATTTCCAAAGTTACTGTCTATGGTTTATTTGAATGCTTTCTAAAGCAATTGCTTCAAGCAGCACACAGTATTTTTGTTGGGGTCTGCTTAAACCTTAATCAGTGATAACACATTTTTGTACACTTTGGTTTCAATGTGGAGTGCACCATTCAGGTTTAAACTATTGCAAAAGTTTTTAGCACCCAATTGTTTGGGTGATGCATTTTATGTTGCCATAAAGTAGCCACAGTTGCTTATTGAAATTATAGTGACCAGCAGCTAACTTGGTAGATGCTTGCACAGAGACAGAGCTGCATTGCCATGTTGTCGTATATGCTGCAATTTTGTCAGACTACAGCAAACTTCCCTTCAACAATTAAAGGAAACGGGTGAAACAGACTGTAATATCCATAACTGTGTGTACCCTAATGCAACGTATTATAATAAGTGTGTATATAAATCACATTTATTATACATATTCGTCACATCTTAAACCTTGTTTTTAATTTCTTACAGTAAATGTTTATTTAAGTTACACAGATAGAAATTTGAAAATTAAATAAGGAAATGTTGTTGCTGAGGTCATGGAATCAATGAGTCACCTGTTCTTCAGGAGAAATACCAACTGGTTTGAGAATTTAATGCCATTCTGGCAGTTTGTCACAATAGCTCAATGGTTAGAGCAGACACCTGGTAAGCGGAAGGTCTGTGGTTCAAATCCCAGTTGTGGCATTGAATTTTTAAGTTCCAGTTCTACCTCTCAAATTTAATTAGATCATTAATTAAAAGATAGTAAACCCTGAGTTGGAATATTTTTAACATTGGTTGGTGAAACCAGTCCTAAATGTTCTCTAAATGCAGAGTTATTACCTTTTCTGACTCTTCCAGAGAAAGTGTCATTCCTTTAAGTTATTTGTTGTTCTTTATTGTTCTGTATTAACATTTTTTATTGTTCTTATTTAGTTTTTACTACTGTTATTTTTTTGAGATGTTCAGAGATATTCTGTTACATTTTGTTAAGGCTTAACAAGAAGCATTTTCACTTACAGCTTGCCCAGACATCTGTGCAATTTCTTTTAATTTACTGAACACACTCTGGACAGTAAGTTTGGCAGGTTGAAACATCATTCTTTGGTTACTGCGACTTTGTTCAGCTATAATGCCCAGGTCACCTGTAGCTGCTGCATCGGATTTGATCTGTGCTACAGTTCGTCCTGTGCTTTGTGCAATGGCTTTCATCAAGGATGTTTCTGCTATACCCAACTCAAGTCCTGAAAATAAAAAATAAGTATAATAATAAACAGCACCATGAAAATCATTTGAAAACTGTCTCAAAACTTTTATTACAGAATTTGCTATAAAAAGACTATGCCTAACATGCATTACTATACATAAATATTAATGTGAACAGTTGGAAAAATCTCTTATATTCATTTTAATTTGAGTCCAGAGCTTGTAATATTTAGCATTGGGAAAAAATGCTCTTACCTCTCATGTGCACCCAGAAAATTTTGATTGGATCAACCTTTTTCTTTATGTTTTTGCTGGTTTGTAAAATTAATGGAAATTTCATTTTATAAGAATCCTTAAAGACATGGTAGTACTGCTTCTTTCTGTCATACATGTTAAAATTCTTCAGTACCACAATAAACATGCATTAAATCAAAGAACACTATTTCTTAGGCTATACACAGGTTACTGGAGGACCATGATCCTGATGAAGGACAGACGTACCGAAAAACTCTCGCCTATTATAGCACTGTTTACCAATTCTGTAACACTTTGATGAATCTACCTAGAAGGTCCTTTGTCATAAAATAGCCTCTGCTCTCCTGTGTTTTACAGGTAAACCACATAATAATGATAATAATGATGATGATGATGTGATACCAGACCTGGTGCACAACAAGGATGGCTGGGCTAAGCTACTTCACACCACATACTAACCTGACAAGCAAACAAAGGCATTCAAGGTCAGGCTGCCTCTTGTGTAATTTTGTAGTGTTTAACTCCTGCTTTTACAACATATGACACCACAGGAAGTGACACTGATGATACATGGAATGAAGATGGAGTACCAGTGGAGTGAGATGTCAGGGGAAACCGGAGAACCCAGAGGAAACCCATCCCAGTGCCACTTTGTCCACCACAAATCCCACATGAGGTTGCCTGGGATCGAACCCGGTATGCTTTGGTGAGAAGCAACAGACAACTCAGCAACAGCATGGCCTCAGGCTACCTTGCAAGACTGTTTGTGTGTACATGACCAAACAACAATCAGAGTGGCAGAACCAAAAAAGGGTTTTCTCTAGAGCCTGCATGAAAGATCTGGCTACAGCATCGCCAGCGAGTTTTAAGGACTTTAAGAAAGGTCCGTGTGGCATCATCTCCACAATATAAGGAGGCTAGGAAACAGCAGAGAGAGTTAGGAGTCACAGACATGAGTCAGTCAGTATATCAGTGAGTATGAGACAGCTGTGTTTATGTGGTATGTAGTGTCGAAGTAACGAAGATTTAGTGAGCGACGAGATTGTATCGTTGGCATTAGTGTATGAGAAAGAAGGTGAACAGACACTGTAAAGACTGAGTCAAGGTTGTGAAAAGTAAACAGTTGTGAGTTGTGATATCATGAAAGACTGTAGACTGTGATAACGATTAGAAGAAACCTGTATTTTGAAACAGAAATTCAGTGTACGCGAACAAGGATCACATGAGGACCACAAGGTTAACAGGCCGGCTTCACATGATCAACGGTCGAATGTTTAAAACCTAGGTGGCCCATCAGTATGGTAATGGCAGTACGCTATGAGAGACCGTTGCAACAGTAAGATGAAAAGCAGTGAGAAGGATTATTGGAAGGTAATCGTGGTTGGCTCCTCTGGATGCTGAAAATAAGGAATGCATCGAATAAACATTTGAAAACGAAGTTTGGACTATTCCTTTAATACCCGCAAAGTACCCTGAGAACTTCAAATCCATGCTCTACCAAATTAAGCTGAGGTAATGGCACCAAGAACCTCTTAAAGCATCCAGTGAACCCTCTTTCCATCAGTGGCATATTGAACATCATATATACTTCAAATTGGCTACCGTGAGATCATCGGCTACAGATAGGTGTCCACAATGGGAGGTTACTTCAGCTACAAATCGGCATCTACAACTGGAGGATAATTTCCATTACAAATTGGCATCCACAACATGAAGCTCTTATTCGGCTTCAATTTGCTCAAAAGTTTAGAAGACCTTTTGTCATTTTTGTCACAATAATAATAATTAACAACAATAACAATAATAGTAACAAAGGCATGGAATTAGATGTGAATTTTTAGTACCTTCATATGCTGGAGCCAGTTTGTTTAGACAGAGATATATGCTTGGCAGTAAATCATCAGGACTCAGCACTATCACAGAGCGGAAGTAGTTGGATAATATCTCTATTATTTTCAGTCGAGCACTAACATTCTCAATGGCCTCCAATGTTCTAGCCAGAGCAAGGTATGGAACTCTGCAAATAATAACATTCAAGCCATATATTAACAACCAGCAATTAGTGAAATGACAACAGATCACTTTTAAGGGCAAATAAAAATAAACACACGACATACTTTTCACCTCTTTTCCAGCAGGCATCATCTATGGGATGATACTTTGATTTTGATGGGTTGTAATCCACACAGCTCTCCTTTGATGTATCTTTTGATGAATCACTAACGTTTTTTTTTGTACTTGGTGTTTCTTGTTTCTTTGATTCCTTTTCTGGAGACTTCTCCTTTTTTGCCATTTCCTTTTGGACTTTTGGTGAAGATTCCTTTTCTGGAGACTTCTCCTTTTTTGCCATTTCTTTTTTGACTTTAGGTGAAGATTCCTTTTCTGGAGACTTCTCCTTTTTTGCCATTTCTTTTTTGACTTTTGGAGAAGATTCCTTTTCCAGAGACTTTGCCTTCTTTGCCACTTCCTTTTTTACTTTTGGTGAAGATTCTTTTTCTGAAGACTTTGCCTTCTTTGCCATTTCTTTTTTGACTTTTGGTGAAGCTGGAAGTATACAGAATGTTACAATAAATAAGAGTTACACTGAAAATGGAACTGATCAGAATAACATGTTGACAAACTTCCAAAGTCCAACAGAAAATCCAACAATAACTACATCACGTAAAAGTCATTACAATACCTTTACAGTAAGTGTTAGATAATTTTCGGTATGGATGGGAATCGAGACAGGTAGTTATACTACTTTTGCATGACAATAGTGAAGTGCTAGATTGAAAGGTGTGGTTCCCAACCAAAACTGGTTTCAGTGCACGACCGTAGATAACTGTGTCCTGTTGCAGTAGTGTGTAGCACACATACCTCGATGTAAGATGGCTGTGGCTCAGGTAATTTGTTTTCTTTTTCTTTTTCTTTACCTCATTACCCTCCCCTTATGTTATAGAACCTATACCTTCTAGGACTTACAAGCCAGTGCCTAGAGTCAGACACCTATCAAAGAGCACAGGAACCTATGGACCTGACAGAGTGAAGACCTGGAAGCAGGTGGTCAGCCAAGCACCAGGTATGAGATTGAGGAAGAGGAAGATATGAAATGCAGACGAAATGGGTGATAGGAAAGGTGATAATGGAGCAATTGAATGAATGAATGGCAGGGGAAACTGGAGAAAACCCACCCTGATGCCGCTTCGTCCACCACGAGTACCACATGTGGGACCCTGGGATCGAATCTGGTCCGCCTAGGTGGTAGGTGAATGCTCTAACTGCTAAGCCATGGTGTCACCTCAGATAATTTGAATGTGGCAATTGTCATATATCCATCAAGCAGGTTTGAACTTATTGCTTTGTATATGCAATGAAGCATTACATTCACAAACCATACAAACTAAATGCGTCTGTTCCTGCATTTCTCAGAAAACTTAAACTTAAGAAGTCCATAATTGATTGCCTCTTTAAGTCTGTTAGAACTGGCAACATAGCATTCGCTGCATTTACCTTCTTCTGATTTCAGTGTAGATCGCAGGGAATGTTTGCTTAATTGTATGCAATTGTTTTTTTTTGCCAAAGCCACAAGTTAACACAAAAGCAGTTCAAGGACATAAGGTTTAAAAAAACAAACAAACAGCAGAAAACCTTGTTAATAATAATAATAATAATAATAATAATAATAATAATAATAATAATAATAATAATAATAATAATAATAATAATAATAATAATAATAATAATAATAGATTTTATTGTCATTAGGCCTGTTACAGCAATAGACAACGTCAGTGTAGTTTACATGTTATATATACCAAATAGATTCTAGCAAAATTATATATACATACATATTTACAAATATCAGTTATAAAAATAATGCTACCGATATTCACTATGACCTACTATATATTACTTATAGTACAATCAGTTGTGTTATAGAGCCAAGTATGGAGTGTATATGGATATATCCATTTGTTGAATGGCAATGTACATTTCAAAGATAAGTTACAATAACAGTGCTGTTATACAACAGCATACACAAAGCTACAGTGTTCAAGTTCTGAATATCTCGACATGATCTTCATTTATGAAGAAACGCAGTGCTATTCCCAATCTGCTCAACTGCTCTATGCTCAAACATTTTATAACAGGATTGTGCCAAGCAAATGGTGGACATACGGTGCATTTCCTCTAAACTCTTATTTCAAATTCACATCCTGGAGGTAAGTTCATGGACTGATTGACCACCAACACAGGACCTTGAAAACAGCTTGTAAACGTCATCTGCTGAAGGCACACTCTTGGGTGGAATCTCTCCCTCTTGTGCTGTTAGATATTTGCCTGTAATCAAAGAAGACTTAGGTTGTTCATCGGCTGAATTAGTCTATCATTTGTCTTCCCAGTGAGCTACCTGTTGAGTCCCATAATATCCAATATACCCCAACAAGACTTTGTGAGCCATTTGCAAAACATTATTCGCTTATTAAAACCAGTCACAACTTTTAAGCATGGGAACAGAATTGTTTTCATCTCAAAGGAACTTGCAAAATCTTCACGTGTCTTCCGAGATGCCACATCACCACCACTTGAACCTACTTACCCTATCCTTTAGAGAAATGGATGCAGAAATTCTTTGACGTTGAAATCGATGAAAAAGTCATAAGAATCTCCATAGATTGTTTAAAGCCAGCCTTCATACTCACAGAATAGTCTCCATTGTCTTCTGACTTTTACGAGGCCAAACAAAAGAATTATACAACACCATCCCTATTGTACGGCCAGTGGATCTCCGACTCTGACATTTCTCAATGCCTCATGACGCGGTGTTGCCAGTTCTTTAGTGGGAATTTCAAACAGGGTATTTGGAACATTTCATACAGCTGTAGATCGCATTGCTACTTTGTAAATTTACGTGGACAGAATGCATATAAATTATCACAGAATAGTAGAATATGGAGATAACTGTTATACCGTTTACCTACTGAAAAAGAAAGAAAGAAAAAAAAAAAAAGGGGGGGGCACAAACATCAAAGCAATTGAAACCACATGGTCTTTGTAAAATGGAGTTGGCAATACGGTGCTACATTTGGAAGCCATGCCTAGCAGTGAGACCGCTAAATGGTACTAGCAGAAAGTTTTAACATCCAGTTACTTCCAGTATTGCCAAAAGTAACGGCTACTGCCCATAACAGATATAAAGGTAATATTCAAACAGAATAGTGGTGTAATGAAGGGGTTGCACGAAAATAAAACCAAAACCTGTATTACAATATTTTCAACTTAATAAATATACTTTCATTGTGGTGCGGTTTTTTGTAATTATTATGAACGTTGTGTCTTTGAGCTATTGAGATCTTTGTGATCTCAGGGCTTGGTAACGGATGGAATGAAAAATCACACGATGTTTCTTCACCACAATGTATTATTTTATTAACACTTTATCGATATTTTACATTAAATAATTCCTCTTAGCACCATTCTAAATGATTTAAAATGTTTTCACTTTTCCATTTAGTGGAACTAATGC
This sequence comes from Tenodera sinensis, assembly GCA_030765045.1. Classification (NCBI taxonomy): domain Eukaryota; kingdom Metazoa; phylum Arthropoda; class Insecta; order Mantodea; family Mantidae; genus Tenodera; species Tenodera sinensis. The sequence continues at coordinate 16,604,424 of CM060961.1, forward strand.
TTGATGAAAGTCTGGTGAAAATTCTATGTTCACACTACCTAAATATGTCCTTTCACTTCGATTACACACACGCGAGTGGGCAGATTATGGCATCACCTCACGTGACACCGCCTTTTTCATATACATCTGCGTATGCGTCCATCAAATAGTTCTTTCTTGTTAGGGAAACGATCCCTAACCATCCTCCCTTACTTTTATTATCGAACACATATAATTCTAATATTTATACATATATATTAAAATCAAATATGGAAATATTTATGACGTCTTTAAACTTAGTTGTTTATAACAATGAACATTTGCAACATGTTTTCGTCATTTGATCAATTCATACCAACATCAAAAAACAAATTACACTTTTAACAAATATTCACATAAACGATTTTCTTTTGGGGTCTTCTAATGTTCTGTCTCACATGCCCCTTGTTTTGTTTTTCAAGTTGTCACCTATATTTATAATCTTGAAACACAATACAATACTTCTCCCTACTCCTCTGATACAATCACTTTGTACAATATTTTTTTTTTGTTTTTTTTTTTACAGTCTTCTTCGCTGTTTGTTTTTGTCTTTTGTTTTGGCATGACACAGCATGTCTTTATAAATTTCACATATTCAGTTACTACACAATACATGTTCAGTTATTATACATCACATATTCAGTCATTATACAATACATATTCAGTTATTGTACAACACATTCAGTTATTATACGATACATACTCCTAAGATTTCACATTTGACATTGACACAAATATAATGTAAGTGTATCATGGTTTATTGTGTGGCTTTTGACTTATGTTCCTTGTTATGAGGAGAGAAAAACAGGATACAAATTTTGAGCTAATGATTATGATCATATTGTGACTTTGGTGGGTGTAAAGTAAAGAAGACAGATGTAGTCGAGATAAAGAAACACTTTTATTTCCGTAAAGAGTAACTTTGTACACTCGTTGCAACAGCAAGAAAATCTTTACTGATTCACCAACAGCACGGCTCCGAATTGGTAACACAAAAACTGTCCCTTCTCACACTTTACCGTTATTTATATCTCCCAGGCGCTATTCTGGAAACTTCAGGAAAGTTCAGTTATTATTGCGGTGAAATACAAAGCAGAAAATTCCAGAAGTCTCTATCCCTTTCTCTCTTTCGGTAAGCACCCCAACAATGCGGCCATTCTCTGTCTCTTCCCTTCAGCTCCTTTGTGGTAGTGCCGACAATAATGCGATGGGCGACACTATTTATGGCAATATTTTATTCAGTTCTTTGCCTTCTTTGTCTTGTAAGCTTATTATGTATAGGCATGTCATTGAGTCGGTTCTTAAACTCTGATGTTACTAATGGTATCATTTTTTTTTAATTGGGTTCTTATTCATTATTGTTTAGTTTAACATTTCTTCAAGCTTAGCATTGGCTATATCCATCTTAATTCATGTGCATTGCCTTTCTAGACTATGGTTTTTCTTATTTCACTAATTGTCACCTCTTTATCTCTTACCTCTATAAGAGAAAACTTCTATACTTATAATTATTCTGCAATTGTATTATTTTTCTTCTCAATTCACCCTCGACACCTTTGTGTCAAAAATATTTTATCTTTGTCATCACAATTGATTCCTTTTTATTTTTGTCCCTGACATCCTTATGTCAAAAACACATTATTTTCCGTCGCTATTCACTTCTTTAATGACAATCAGTGTCCTCATCTGTCTTTGTTGACAATGCTCTTTGTGGTCAATATAGCCAATGTCACCGCGCCCGCCGCATCTAATTGCCGACAGCAGCAGTGTCACCCATCGCATTATTGTCGGCACTACCGCAAAGGAGCCGAAGGAAAGAGACAGAGAATGGCCGCATTGTTGGGGCGCTTGCCGAAAGAGAGAAAAGGATAGAGGCTACTGGAATGTTCTACTTTGTACTCCAGCACAATAACTGAACTTTCCAGAACAGTGCCGGGGAGATATAAATAGCGGTAAAGTGTGAGAAGAGTCAGTCAGACGTATGTGAAGGTTGAGTAGTCGTGCCGACGGAAAGAAGAGACGTATGCGAAGCGTCGAGGAGTCACACCAGAGAGAAGGAACAGTTCTTTGTGTTACGAATTCGGAGTCGTGCTGTTGGAGAATCGGAAAAGACTTTCTTGTTGTTGCAACGAGTGTACAAAGTTACTGTTTACGGAAATAAAAGTGTTTCTTTATCTCGACTACATCTGTCGTATTTACTTCACACCCACAACCAAAAAGTTACACTATGTTGATTTTCTTTCTTGTTGTATTTTCTAATCTGAACATAATCTTCTATAAGTAACCCATTAAAAATTATTATTTTCCATCATCTCTACTACTCCTGCCTTACACATTCGTTGACAAAGACTATTTGGTCCTTTCTTTGTATGGCTTTAGTTTGTTTTTATGGTATCTTCCTACCAACTTGCCATTTCTATTCTGTAGCTCATACGTGTGGTCACCCAGCTGTTTTGTTATGACCAGTGGTCCAGTATACAATAGCTCCATCTCTCTCTTCGTGTAGTCATCATGGTGTAGATGTCAATTATAAATTGCTGAGATTTTGTGTTGGTCATCTACTCGATTGGGACGAACTTAGTTGTTGTAATTTTCCTGAATGTTGGTGGCGGTTGTTGTTTCTGTATTCTGTGCAGCATCTGCCCTATTTGGCACATCTTCCTCCTGTTCCTGTTGTCTTATGTTGGCAGTGTTCCATTGGTTTCTGCCCCTTTGGCGTAAATCCCTGTTGTATGACGGTCTTTGGCTAATGAAGTATTCCCTACAGAATCGTATGTGCTTCACTTAATGGGTACGGTCTCCTGGTCTTCCACGATCATATGTATATGTTTGGTGTCTCAATTCACCCCTTGGTATTGTGTCTTGGTACCGCCATCTTGTGTTCTCCATTCTTTCGCCATGATTATGTGGTTATGGGAAATGGTGTGCCCCTCTCCCCCTGTCATGGGTGCTCCTAGTATTTCTATCTTCTCCCTCATTCTGCTTGTTCGTAGCCGTGCTTCGGTTTAAAATGGGTGAGTTTGGGTGACCGTTCCTATGTCTATGCTCATTAGGCCGACCATTTTGTGTTTCGAAGGCTGTCAGTAATTCTATCATGTCTGCAAAATCTACTGGCCTCGCAACACTTAACCCTGTTCTCACTGTGTCTGGGAAATGTCTTGTTATGCTGGTAATTAGCTCTGCTTCCGACAGGTTAGGGTCTAATAGCTTTCCTTTGTTGGCTACTTTCATAAAATAATCGACTAGCGATAACCCTTTGGTTGGATCATATCTACCTGTCGCTAGCTCTACCCTAGTTTGGTTTTGCTTAGCTGGGCCCCAATACCTTGATAGGAATAGATTTCTGAATGAGCTATACGATTCATGACCAGCTAGTGTTAGCCTAAGCCATTCCAATGCCTTGTTTTTTAAGCTTTTCTTAACTATCATCATCCTAAGCTCATTTGGTATCCTTTTCACTTTAAAATACTCTTCCATCTCTTTAACAAAGAGTTTTGGATCGTCTCCCTTCTCCTCGTCAAATGTAGGTGGTGTAATTTCATGTAATATGCTGTTAGTGTAACATGTGTTATGTGTTGTGTCATTGTTTGGTTGTGAACCTCTTTCTCTGTATGGTGAGTCAAAATTTTGTACATTATTCAAATAACTCTCATCTTGTACATTACTTACATCTAAATCATCTTGCCTTTGTAGTGCATTCACAGCATCATTTACATTAGCCAAATTTTCTTTTCCTTTTTTCATTTCTTCACAAATTGATTTTAAATCATTCTTTATTTCTAAGTGACTTTGTTTCATATCATTTATAGCATCCTGTTGCAAATGTACTACATCAGTCATAGTCTTAATTTTAGGAATTACAATTTGTTCTACAGTTTCATTAATAATGTCTTTCTTTACTACCTCAATCTCTTTCCTTAATTCCTCAGTTATTTCTGCTTTTACAATTGTAATCTTACAGTCTACACTTGCATTACATTCTGTTATTCCATCTCTACATCTACCAATTTCTCCTTCTAATACAATCTTATTTTCTCTCATTTCTGATTCTATTTTTCCCATCCTATCTCCTATGATTTCTATCCTAGCTTCTAAGGCTTCCTTTGTCTCATTTAAGTTTTTATGTACTAATTTTAAATTAGTTTCCATTACTTTCATATTTTCTTTACACTCCTGTCTTCCTAATTCTATTTTCTGTTCTAAGTTCTGTCTTCCTAATTCCATTTTCTGTTCTAAGTTCTGTCTTCCTAATTCCATTTTCTGTTTTAAGTCCTTTCTCACTTCCTCCATTTTCTGACCTATCTCTTCCTTATTCTGTTCTAGTTTCTGGCCTATACTCTGACCTAAACTTTGTTCTATGTCCTGTTTTAATTCTACCTTATTTTGTTCCATTTTCTGACCTAAACTTTGTTCTATGTATGTCCTGTTTTAATTCTACCTTACTTTGTTCCATTTTCTGACCTATTTCTTTTTTATTTTGTTCTAGTTTTTGTTCTAGTCTTTCAAACATGATCATTAATAACCTTTGGTCTTTTCCTACTGCTACCTATTCCTCACTTTCTGGTTCTATTTGATAATTAGGCCTATCTGCCCCTTCCCCTACTCGTGTTTCTAGCTCTTTTCGCGACATTTTAGTTTCTTTATTCAGTTCACTTTGGTTTAAAAGTCCCACTATTTTGCCGCTTCGCAGTAACATACAAATAAAAATAAACTGGATGTAAAAATAAAAATTTTTGGTCCTACTTTTTTTTCCCGTTGATTTGTCCAGTTATGTGCGTCTCCTGGGCAGTTGGCTTCGCTAGACGATCTCTGGTGTTTTCCCACGTTGATTATCTGTTCATCGGTGTTCTGATGTATTTAGGTTTCAAACGATGGTCTAATGGCCTCTTCTTTCTTTTTGGCGCGAAGATATGGCGCCACTTGGTATTTCGCGTAAGTTCATTTCCCGTAATTTCCACTCCATCCAAAATTCGTGTTCCACGTTGGGCAAGCCATTTGGTGCGGTTTTTTGTAATTATTATTAATGATGTTGTGTCTTTGAGCTATTGAGATCTTTGTGATCTCAGGGCTTGGTAACGGATGGAATGAAAAATCACACGATGTTTCTTCACCACAATGTATTATTTTATTAACACTTTATCGATATTTTACATTAAATAATTCCTCTTAGCACCATTCTAAATGATTTAAAATGTTTCCACTTTTCCATTTAGTGGAACTAATGCTTGATGAAAGTCTGGTGAAAATTCTATGTTCACACTACCTAAATATGTCCTTTCACTTCGATTACACACACGCGAGTGGGCAGATTATGGCATCACCTCACGTGACACCGCCTTTTTCGTATACATCCGCGTATGCGTCCATCAAATAGTTCTTTCTTGTTAGGGAAGCGATCCCTAACCATCCTCCCTTACTTTTATTATCGAACACATATAATTCTAATATTTATACATATATATTTAAAAAAAAATATGGAAATATTTATGACGTCTTTAAACTAACTTAGTTGTTTATAACAATGAACATTTGCAACACGTTTTCGTCATTTGATCAATTCATACCAACATCAAAGAACAAATTACACTTTTAACAAATATTCACATAAACGATTTTCTTTTGGGGTCTTCTAATGTTCTGTCTCAATTGCTAAGATAATTAGATTATGAATCAAAATTTGTATGCCATTTTGCTTCCCATTTGTGTTTTCATTCTTGAGTTGTAGTGAATCACATAAATCCTAAGGCTTTCATGGTCGGTGTTGTCAATGTGTATGTTTCCCGAGCTTGTAGGCCATGGTCTAGTTGTTTCCTTTTCCAATGTTTCACCGAAAACTGCATCCAACATCCAAAGGGAGGTCAGAGTCAAGTAAACAGCTCCAGAGTCCAGACAAGTTGAGACTGAAGTACTGTGTCTATTGGCACGATAATTATTGATGTGCATGGAGGATGGCCATGTCTTGTTGGGGTGGTGCCTGGTTGTTTCTTGTCTGTCATTCACTGTCCTGTATCTGGTATATGTGTAAAGGGAAGAGCTGCCCCTTGCTCACTCTTTTCAGGGTTGCTGAACTACACAAAGGACAATGGCATCCACACAGGGCAGCAGGTGTCTATGAATACCATGTAATTGTGGTCAAGTATACACAGGCACCTCCATGCGGAGCATTAATACACAGCTCAAAGAACATAAATGACACAGCCATTTAGGCCAGATGGAGAAGTCAGCAGTAGCAGAACATTTCCTGCTATTTGGACATGAAGTTAACTACAGGGGCACTGTAGTCCATTACCACACTTGCTTGACATAATAGTAGTACTAATAATAATAATAACAGAAATGGTGGTGGCGGTGGCGGTGGTGGTGGCGGTGGTAGTATTTGTCAATAGATTTGCTTTCAAATTTCTGACAATGTCCCTGTAACAGTTTTAAATTTACAGAGTGATTTATATAAAATTGGTGCTGTTTTTATAATTAATACGGTGATGGTGATGAGCTTTTCACTCTTTCGTTATCTCGGGTCGTGGTACTGGATGGAATGAACATACATTCGGAGTTAACTTTAGTGAAATATTTTATTCACACCTTCTTGTTCACAGTATTTAAATCGTATTACAGTAGTAAGTCTTTTATTTCAGTGGATCGACTTCCCTAGCATGGTCGAGATTTAATGTCTGAAAATTTAGCGATATTTCGCTAAATGTGTTTTCTATCACTTTACACTTCGTCTATTTTACGTCCTTTCATTTAATTGCACACTTCGTATTAACTAAGTTATTAAAGTTAGCTAACGTTTCACTTATTTTACACAAATTAACAGTCTTTAAACACTTAGTAAATTTACTTTCACTATTTTATGAGGTGCAGCACACATAAAAATGCGTCCATCTACAACAAAGATACAGACGCTAATAACTAGACAATTGGCGCCGCATTACACTTCTTTTTGTGTACATCTGCGTATGCCTTCATCAAATAGTTCCCGCATTGTTAGGGAAGCTATCCTTAGCCATTCTCCCTTCGCTTTCAATATTGAATACATATAATTCTTTTATTTATACATATATATTAAAATTAAATATGGAAATATTTATTACGTCTTTAAACAAACTTAATTGTTCGTAACACTGAACATTAGTAACACGTTTTCGTCATTTAACCAACTCATACCAACATCAAAAACAAATTACATTCTTAACAAATATTCACATAAACGATTTTCTTTTGGGGTCTTACAATATCCTGTCTCAAAATGAACACATTGAAAAATTCATTTATAGTTCTTCTAGATTGTATAAACATCTACTGATAAGGTACATTTTCATATTTGTTTTAAATTCGGACTCTTGTTATTTGTTTGATGACATATGAGAGTTTACTGTATAAAATTAAGCCTTGAATAATTACATTTTCTTACTAAAACCTCTTCTAAAATCAGAATTATGTCTAGTATAATGATGGTGGCTATCATAGTTTTTTTCACTTCCATTTTCTACTGCAAGTATAATTGTTTTATACACATACAGTGCATATATGTCAACAGGTTGTTATTGATGAATGTATGCTTATATGTATCAGTGGGATTTAAGTTGTACGTTATCCTTACACATTTCTTGTGCATTATAGTCATACCAACATCAAAAACAAATTACACTCTTAACAAATATTCACATAAACGATTTTCTTTTGGGGTCTTACAATATCCTGTCTCAAAATGAATACATTGAAAAATTCATTTATAGTTCTTCTAGATTGTATAAACATCTACTGATAAGGTACATTTTCATATTTGTTTTAAATTCGGACTCTTGTTATTTGTTTGATGACATTTGAGAGTTTACTGTATAAAATTAAGCCTTGAATAATTACATTTTCTTACTAAAACCTCTTCTAAAATCAGAATTATGTCTAGTATAATGATGGTGGCTATCATAGTTTTTTTCACTTCCATTTTCTACTGCAAGTATAATTGTTTTATACACATACAGTGCATATATGTCAACAGGTTGCTATTGATGAATGTATGCTTATATGTCAGTGGGATTTAAGTTGTACGTTACCCTTACACATTTCTTGTGCATTATAGTCCTTTTATATGGGTTTTGCAGGAAATACCCCATATGAAGTGACTGAAATATTTAAAAATAAAAACGCCTTCAGTTGCAAAGAAGAGAGGCAACACATTAGCTAAAAGCATGGATCACACCTCAGAAAAGAATGAGAATGAAAGCAGAGCAAAACAAAACTCTTAACAGGATGATAGCCAATAAACAACCAGAGGCCATGCCCACCCTCCACTCACAGTGCACCAACGGATGCAATGCTCCACTCTTGACTTGTCAACTCTGCAGCTACTTGCTTGACTTCAACCTCCCTGAGGATGCTGGACATAGTTTTTGGTGAAACAATGGAGAAGGAAATGACTAGACCACGGACAAGAAGCTCAGAAACATCATACATGTTAACATATTGTGAATCAGCCTAAACACACGCATTTAACTAAATAAACTGAAAGTTGGCATTATTACTGTAGTATATAGTAAATAAACAATATGTCCCAAATAAAATTGGTGAAACTCATATATAATGAAAGTTCATTTCTGCATTATTAGAACTGAAAACCAAATGAGCACCATGGATTAAACTGCTGTTTATGAGACAGTACAAATCATTTTAGAATTGAGAGAACAGACTTTCATGGCCTGTAACATCCATCTCCAGCAGGCCGCCACATAATAGCCTGGAAATAACTTTCAGTTATATTTTAGAATAGTCTGTGAGCTCTACTATTCTCATCAAGCAGTTTACGTATCTCCATAATTGAACTAAGTACTCACTGAAAAAGCTATGAATAGGTTTGCTTTGCACACTTTCATTCATAGGTTCTGTTTTCTCTTTAGCTTCCTCCTTGTTTTCTGATACTTGTGTAGAATCTTCTTGTGACTTTGATTTGTCCTCCTTCACTTTCATTTGTACATTCTTTGTTTCTGTTTTATCTTCCGCTGGTTCTTGCTCTTGCTTTGCAGTTTTAAGTAGTTTGCTTTCAGTCTCATTTTGACTTTCCAAATTAGTTTTATTGGATTTTTCTGCAGTGCTCACATTTGGTTTATCAGGTACTGTTGTGTCCATACTGGAATCTAACTCCTGAAACAACAAACATAAAAGTAAAAGTCTGGTATTATTACACAATTTTCTCTATACACTACTGTTTATTTTCATATAACTTCTACATTTACATTATTCTTTCAAAGCTTACTTTTCTATCAACTTCATTTTAATTGACATAAACCTTTGCAGAAATAAATTTAATTACACATTTAGTTATAGATACAAGAGATACAGAAAATGAATGAATGAATTTATGCTCAAAAACAATACTATGTAATCTACATACAACAAAATAAAATACAACAAATATAATTAAATCTAATATTTCCTACCTATCTCAGCTACTGGAAACCAGCACCTATTCCCTTAGCCTACTAAAAAAAATGTATTTACTATACCCTTACATTCAATTTTACAATATTTTTGCTACATTGTGCGAGTTGTTAATTTTATTCTTTGGCCCACCATATATTCAAACTCTGTGGTTATTTAGTTATGGTTGGGCCCACCCTGGTTACACATTAGTTCGTTCTTGTACTAAACTAGAGTTAATTATGTACAATTCAAATAAAAATGCACAAAAACAATTCTATATTTCATCAGACAAGTTATGCATCATCATCATCATCATCATCATCATCATCATCATCATCATCATCATCATCATCGGGAGCGGTTACATTTGTATCAACTTTTATAATCATATCTATTATACAGCATACTATTATAAAGATACTATTTCACATTTTTGGGGCTATCTAAATCTAAAATTTGGGAACACCTACACTGTATACGCACAAGCTGCCATTGGTGACCATTATGCAATAAAATACAGTATTATGTAATTAGAATACTTATGATGTTGCATGCAACAACCTTGCTAATTTTTTATTGTAATATTTTCTTCTTTTAATTTGCATTCCAGTAATGTATATTTCAGGACTTTCCCCGAGTCATGTGTTTGGATACTCTGTGTGTGCAGTGAAAAACTGCAACACAGAGCAATGGAAATTACCTCTATTCGTCATCTTACATGTACTGCTAACAAGTTCCAGTTTCATGCAAATTATGTGCTACTACCGCTGGTTACTTTCCTTTCTCATGCACTGGCACACTACGTTACGCATCCCCATAACCCATATACAGCAACATTACTAAGTTTTCAAATGAGTGATCCACTTGGATCAGTATGCATGTTAATGCATCTTCCCAGTGAAGTTAATGGTTTATAAAAAAGAATTGTTCCTTATCAGCCATTAGTGATGAAGGGAAAAAGAAATTTCTTAATTTAAACTGATCATGATTGCAAGACTTACCTCATCCGTACTACTCTCATTGTTCCTTAAATGTTGATTCTCTAACACTGCTCTTATTTCTGGTTTTAGTGACTTCCCACCAAGACCGACTGCTGGAGCTATGGAAAACAAAACCAAATCTTTTATCTATACAGGGTGGAAGTGAAATAATCCTGCAGACTGAAGTAGGTGAGGGAGTGGATGTAATAGAACAAAAATATCTAATACTTTTTTGTACTTAAATGCTCAATTAACTAAATAATCACATTTTAAAAAAATCTGATGTGTTGCACTCACATGACTTTCTCTACTTTTGTACTAACCATTCTTACAAACCCTTCATCCTGCTTCATGTTACTTGAGATAAATATTTGCTGAAGTTATCTTATTGCTTATTTCCTTGTAGGTGCAAGAGGAATATGGGAATAAAGTAAGCTTTGAGCGATAGTCAAATCTTTTAAAGCTTTGAGATCCCGTTCTCTTCGCACGCTTAACATATAAAAAAATGAACAACAGTGTTCCATTTCATGAAAGTTTTAAGTTTTCCAAAACTGACACAAATAAAAGGAAATTTATTTAGACATAAAGTGTGTGGTTTAGAGAGATCTACATTTTTTGTGCAGTAAGATTTTGTCTATCTCTTACGGTTTATGAGTTATTCATAAGTCATCCAGAGCAAACAGTACTACATAGGCTATAGCCAGAAAATTCAAAATATACATTTCATTTGTCATACAAATATCTTAAACATATGGCATTTTAATCAAAATCATAGAGCCATTTTTAAGAAAATCAAAAATTTCAATGTAAAGGGTACTTTAGGGTGGGGCTATTTTCTTCAAAATCTTCATGTTGCATCCTTGGAAGACATTAAACTTAAGTACCAACTTTGGTTTTTAACCGAGTTTTCGTTTTTGAGTTATGTTGGACACACACACACACACCCACCCACACACCTTTTTCTAAAAATGCTTTTTTTGGATTGAGGAGATCTCAAAACATATTTCCAGTGAAATCTCGACATTGAATTTTTGGGTGGAATACAATACTTCCTCTACTTACCAGTAGTAAGAGAGAAAGTACTTACCAGAGAAAGTAACAAGAGTATGTGGCAACATGGCACAACTTGTTGACTGAGTAGTCTGCTTCTACTGGCAGCACAATGAACTATTTAAATGCTCTATAAAACCATTTAAGTTACATTGGCCATGTATCAGATGTTTTGTAGCTGACTTGCAACACACCAGAAAAGATTGGGAATGTGGGAATGACATCTTTTGCTTTTGGCAGTGTTACACAGACCACAGAGTAGAAGGAAGAAAACACAAGAAGATGTGCCACAGTCTGCTTCGATTGAACCATCACCTACATAAGTCGGCACATAAACATGCTTTGGAACTCAACATACTGAGGACAACAATGCGAGATTACACGAAAAAAGACCTTAAGGTCAAACTTTTTCATTCAACATTCCTAAACAGGGGTGTAAGAGATAGTGATGTGCCTCTTATAACCTCTCCTATCCAAATCCCATCCTCTTCCTGCTCGTGGTGCACCTTGCTTTTAACAGATGAGGCTCTGGGGACCAAGTCACAGCGGTATAACTGTTTCATCAAAATGGAGGAAATGCCATTTACACATTTACTGCTGACTTGTCACGGCAGTAGGAACGTCCTTTATCTGGCAAGTGAAGGAAAGGCTGGTGATATCTTAATGATTTGCCAAGCCTGATTCGGTGGATCCATAGACCAATGACAGGTGTGTTCCCTCCACATTATGAGGGTTGAGAAGGAACAATTCAACTGCCTACTTGTAAAAAAGAGGTGTCCATAAGAAACAGTTGAAACCTACTAAATAAATAACTAAAGGTTTATGTCTCCTTCTCCAAAAGACTCCGGAGTAATAGTCCCCCGTTTGGATCTCCAGGTGGGGACTGTATTTGGGGATTTGAACATACTACAATGTAATGCAATTGGGTCAAAATAAGAAAGCAGAACTCCATAAGTTACTGCATGAGGAAAACATTGATGCCTTTGGTATCATGGAAGCAAATATTTCAAAAGACCAACTGAAATATTATGAAATGAAAGGATATACAATTTATCTTCTTCCAAAAAGTAGGAAAATTGCTAGTGGAATCTTAGTTGGAGCAAAGAAAAATTTAACATCAAAATGCAAAATTATTAAAACAATGAACGAAAATGATAAAGTTGAAATAGCATATTTGAACTTATGTAAAGGAAAGGAGCGATTCTCGATATACTTTGCTTACAATCCTCCATGTAATGTACCAGAATTGAGTTTTCTGAACCTAACCCATCAACACTCACTCCAAATGTTGGGACTACAAAGATACCAATCCAGCAGGGAAATTAACAGAAGACTGGCTACATTCTAATAATATAGAATTAATTTTTAGTGAGGACAATATTGGTACATACATCCATCATAATAGTTCAACATATAATCCAGATCTCTTGTTTAATCAGACTTGACAGATAGAACAATACGTAATATTTCTGAAAGTATGGGCTCCAACCATAGGGCAACAATTGCTAAAATAACATTGAATAAAAACAAGGCAAAAACCAGCAATAAAAGTTCCTGGAATTTCAAGAAAGCTAATTGGAAAGAATACCAATTGGAATTAGAAAAATTAATGCCCTGTATGATCAAAACTAATAATATTTCTTGTAACAAAATTAATAATAACCTATGCCAGCTTCTACTAAACACTGCAAAAAAATACATCCCTAAAGGGAAAGTTAAAACTTATAAACCCTTTTGGTCTAAAGATTTAGAGATCTTAAAAAATGAATGTGAATTGGCTATAAAATTAGCTGAAACCAACAGAGATCCTGAAAGTATTCTCAATTGGAAAATCAAAGCTGCAAAATTCAAAAGGGAAATTCTATGCGCTAAAAGGAACTCCTATAATAAATTTTTGGAAACTGTTGATTATAGAAAAGATAATAAAGCCATATATAAGTTCATATCAACACAATATAGAAATGATAAGGCTCCTAAACATCCTATTAAATACAGAGATAAAGAATTAACAGATAATCTAAAGACCTATATCATTAACCAGGGTCCTAGCAAAAATTATGGAAAGAATGATTTCAGTCAGATTAAATTGGTATCTTGAACAATACAATCTTCCATCACCCTGCCAAGCTGGCTTTCGCAAAAATCATACAACCAGTGAACAAGTAATTAAACTCAGTCAAGAAATTAAAGAGGGATTTAATAGAGAAGAACATACCCTAGCTGTATTTGTCGATCTGAAATCTGCTTGTGATACTGGAGATGTAATCTTATCAGGAAGCTACAACAGATGGGAATTAAAGATTATATGATTCACTGGATATCAGAATTTGTCTCAGAAAGATATTGTACAACTTCTTATGGTTCAACATTATCCAAATTCAAAAAAACTCAACTGGGTTTACCTCAGGGTGCAGTACTTAGCACCACTCTATTCAATATCTATATAAATGATCTGCCCAAACAGCTTCAACAAACAGGCATCAACACCGCATTGTATGCAGATGACTTAGTAGTTTGGAAATCACTGAAATCAGACAAACTTGAAACTCTAAAGACAAATGTTCAAAATTCTCTAAATACACGTAAACAATGGTGTTCCAAAAATCTCATGAAAGTAAACACTGCAAAAGGTAGCTTTAAGCTCTTTTCCCTAAAAAAGAAACAACCCAATATTACCTTAAGTTATGAAAATACAAAATTAACCAGAACAGAAAATGCTGAATATCTTGGAGTACTGTTTGACAAGGGGTTAACCTGGAAAAAAAAAAACACTGAAAAAATTAAAGACAAAGCAACCAATTGTTTTAAGATATTGAAAAGACTTGCAGGAACTACATGGGGTTGTTCAAGATCTACATTAAATGCCACATATAATGCATACATAAAGCCAGTTCTTAAATATTGTGGAGACATACTGATAACAGTGTCACCTTCAACTTTCGCTATACTTGAGCGCACACAAAATCAAGCTCTTAGATTAATTATTGGTGCTATTAAAATTACTCCTATAATGACCTTACAAGTGTTTACATGTAATTGACCTATAATGACAGATTTAGAAATGCAAGCACTTTTAACATATGAAAAGCTTCTAAGACTTCCAGAGAATAATAAATGGGTAAAACAACGCACATCTACCTTCAACTTGAAAACTCAATCAGGCTTCATACAGTAAGTTCAACAACTAAGAAATAAACTAGATTACCCATCTCAAATAGAACGTTTCATGCTTCTTAACAACCCAGTGAACATCATTGAATTAGAATATTACCTTGATTTAATTGCAGATTTTAAAAAGAAAGTAAATTCATCTATAGAAGCTAAAAATATGCCCTTGAAACCATAAATGTAAGATGAATGGACTCACATCCATACAGATGGGTCTCTTTACAATCAAGAAGATGGAACAGGAGCAGGAACTACCTGTAAATTGTTTTCTTTCTATAAACATGTTGGAATTTACTTAACAAGTTTCGATGGAGAAATTGATGCAATTTATACATCCTTACAAAATCTGTTCACCTGGACAAATAAGTTTTTCAACATAGTCTTCTTATCAGATTCCAAAGCAGCTATGCAAGCTATTATTTCAACTGACTATCCTAAAATGAGTAAAATAAAGGAAATTTATAGTATGATTAAACATCTCCAAAATTTAAATAAATGCATTGTTTTCCAATGGATCCCATCCCACAGTGGAATTTCTGGAAATGATCAAGCAGACATGTTGGCCAAGAAGGGTTCCAAAATTGCTCAAACAACAAAACAAAATATCCCCTATGAAACAGTTAAAACATCTTCACAAAAAAATATGATGAATATCTTGCTTCTTCTGAAAAAACTTAATTGGATCTCCAAAATAAACTTAAAACAATTCCAGATCTACCAAGAAAATCATCAGTTGCAATGTTCAGATTAATCTCAAGTCATGATTGTCTGAGTGGACATTTGTTCAAGATTGGATTAATGACTTCCCCACAGTGCTGTTTATGTAAAAAAAATGACTTAATGAACATTGATCACCTAATTGTATGTGAAATTCTCCAAAATCAAGAAGATCTAGTCTCTAAATATTGGGAGGCAAGAAGAAGAATGATTTTATTATCAAATTCTGAGCATTAGACACACACATTCCTAAACAAGGTACCGTGTAAGACCAGAATGAGTGCGTTTTTGCATGCCATGCTTCATTAACTCAATTTCCAAATGCAATGAAGGTTGCATGCCAAGGCTGTTTTTTCAGTTTTTCAGTGGAAGGCATTGTGAATAGTGTAAATTGACACATGTTACAACCATGGCTAAGGAAGGTTGAGGAAAGAGGATTCACTAAACGTATTTGGCTGCAACAAGATGAGGCACCTCCACGCTATGCTCTTGCAGTGCCTGAATTCCTCACCAGCAACACCAGCTCCCTTGAAACAGCCATCAAGAAGTCCTGACCTCACCATACCTGATAACTCATTATGGGGCGTCATGAAGGTGCATGTCATTATGCTACAAACAACGAATTGCACAATGCTGTCGAGGATGAATTTTGTACTACAACACCAAACATGCTCAAAAATATTTCAAGGACATGGAAGCGTATGGACTGTGTTTACAGCACAATAGGGGAATACATAGATACATTGAACACTTAACACATAAAAACTTGTGCTAAAATAAATAACTCAGCATTCAATACTAAGGGATACAGGTACTTCTTGCCCACCCTATACAGCACCATCAGTTTAAATGGCTCGTCCCTTGCAACAGCAGGGCACACAACATCCATACACCAATACATGTTGATATCTTGCTTCCAAGATTAGTAAAAACTTATTTGTTCTTAGATATTTAGGAAAGTTTGTGATTGATAACACTGCCAGGCCAATTTATTTTTCCCTCGTTCAAGCACACACTACCTACGCCATAGAATTATGGGGCAGTACTAGTAAAGTAAATTTCAATAAAATTTTTTCACTACAAAAAAGAGCCGTTAGGTACCTCGCTAATCATGCTAGCAATGAATCTTGTAGGCACTCCTTCAGACAGTTAAAGCTCCTAACACTTCCCAGTCTTTAATACGAGGGGCGTCTCAAAAGTAACTTGCGCTATTTTTTTAAAAAATAACAAAACGTTTAAATATTTTAAAAAGGGTATATTTTGAAAGCTACATTCAGTACCTATTTTTCCACGTAATTTCCTTGAACCTAAATACATTTTTGATACTGTGGTAACAGTTTTTTTAACCCAATGTCAAACCACTCTCCCGCCAAACTGGATAGCCATCTTTCCACTTCTTGTTTCAGTTCCTCGTCATTTACGAAGCGCCTTCCCCCAAGATGTTGCTGCAACTCCGGAAAAAGATGGTAATCACTCGGTGCAAGGCCAGGTGCACTAGATGGATGACCGAAAACATTCCATCGAAATTGCTCAAAAGGGCTTGAGTTTCACGAGCAGCGTGCGGGCGAGTGTTATCATGGACCAGAAAAACTGTTTTGCTCAACTTTCCCTTCCTTTTGTTTTGTATGGCTCTTTTGAGTTTTCTCAGCACCTCACAATAGCGAGCAGCTGTCATCGTGGTCCCATGGAGCAGGTAATCGATTAACAGTACTCCCTTCGAATCCCAGAATATCGTCGTGATGACATTGACAGCCGATGCAACAACTTTTGCCTTTTTTTGGAGTTGCCTCATCCATTCGTTTCCACAACTTGCACACACTTTCCATAGACACAGATCCTTAGAAATAATCCTGTGAAGCGATGCACGGCTTATTTCAATATACGGAGGAAGTTGAAACAAACCTGCATCAAGTGTAAGGCGCTGATCGGTGTTCACGACTGCTCGAGCCTCGTCAACAACATCCGGAGTGAGGGAAGTGGAGGGTTGGCCGCTTCATTGCTCATTGTGTAATGTTGTTCTCCCTTCAATGAACGACTAGGGCCAACGAGAAACAATTTGTCTTGACAAAACGTCTTTTCCATAAACACTGCACAACTCGCAATGAATTTCAGTCGCACATTTATTTTTTCCCATCAGAAAACGGATTACAGCGCGAACTTCGCAATCGGCGGTAGGAACGAGTGGGGTCTCCATTGTTACTGCCATTTTAATGTCCAAGCAATAAGCTTAGGTGCCTAGGAATTTTACGGTGCTGCTATTACACCCATACCTACGAGGGCCGTTCAGAAAGTAACCTCCGATCGGTCACAGTGCGGGTAGTAGCGACGCCATCTGTGCATTCACGCACTCAGCAGGTCAGTCGGCATCAAGCCGTGGTCGAGTGAATGTCGTACCTGCGCTAGTTTAGTGTTTGTGGCCGTTTGAAATGTGTGCTACAATAGAAAACCCCGCCAAATGTGAAGTGCGTGCTGTTATAAGGTTTTTTACAGCCAAAGGATATTCTGCAGCAGCTATTCATCATGAGCTTTGTGCCGTGTACGGACCAAGAGTTATGAGTGAAGGAGTGGTCTGTGAATGGGTACGTTTATTTAAAAGTGGACGAGAAAACGTTCATGATGAAGAGAGGAGTGGTAGACCATCATTGGTGACGGACGAACTCGTTCAGACAGTTGATGCAAAAGTTCGTGAAAACCGACGTTTCACAATGTCAGGGTTGTCTACTGATTTTCCACAGATTTCTAAGACTCTCTTGTATGAGATAGTGACAGCAAGATTGGGTTACCGTAAGTTCTGTGCACGATGGGTGCCCAAAATTCTTACTGACCACCACAAAACTCAAAGAATGGCCTCTGCATTAGACTTTCTGTCACGTTATGAGGACGAAGGTGAACCATTGTTAAACAGAATCGTGACCGGGGACGAAACCTGGATTAAGTACGTGAGCCCTGAGACAAAAGAACAATCAAAGATGTGGGCACATTCAAATTCGCCTACCAAACCAATAAAAGCCCGGCAAGATTTTTCTGCCCGAAAATTGATGGCAACGGTGTTTTGGGATGCAAAAGGGGTGTTGTTGGTTGAATTCATGGAACGTGGGACGACCATAAATCAAGATGTGTACTGTGAAACACTAAAAAAATTATGACGGGCTATACAGAACAAACGCCGTGGTATGCTGACATCCGGTATCGTTTTTTTTGCACTATAACGCCCGTCCTCACTCTGCCCGCAGAACAACAGCCCTTCTTGAGTCCTTCAAGTGGGACGTTGTCAACCATCCACCTTACAGCCCAGATCTGGCGCCAAGCGATTATCACCTCTTCATGCATATGAAGAAATGGCTCGGGTCCCAGCGGTTTGATGACGACGAAGAGCTCAAAGATGCGGTCACAGGCTGGCTCCAGACACAAGCGGGTGATTTTTATGCAGAAGGAATTTCAAAGCTTGTGAACAGATACGATAAGTGCCTCAATCGTTATGGAGACTATGTAGAAAAATAGTGCAAAGATGTATATATTAAAATATTTTTATTTAACTTGGTGAAATTTTTGCAATCAACCGGAGATTACTTTCTGAACGGCCCTCGTATATACCCTGGGACTTTCAGACTTTTTCCGCCTACCGCGCGGATTTAAAAAAATAGTGCAAGTTACTTTTGAGACGGCCCTCGTATATAAAACCATCTTGTACTTAAATAAATTCAAAATACAAATGTCAGTTAACTCCGATAATTATAATTACAATACAAGAAAAAAGAAGGATTTCTACATTAAGGGTCACAGGCTTCGTCTTTATGAGAAGATGCCTACTTTTATGGGGGTAAAATTCTGTAACACTTTACCAAAATAAATTGAACTTGTAAAAAATGTTTCTAAATTTAAAAAAGGTTTGCAAAATTTCCTGTAGATAGACCCTATTATACTATTGAAGAGTATTTATTGTAAATAGTTGTTTGATTGTTCTATTTTATTTGCGTTTTAAGCTGTAACGCAATCCTATATATATATATAATATTGACATGATTCAATTGTGAGTCTCCTGTATTGAATTGCAATAAATTCTTTCATACTCCACTCCCTGTACAGCCGGCAGTAAAATCCAGAAGGCTAACTTAGAAACATTATTTATTATTATGAACATTTAATGTGTGTCTACATAGCTTACCTTTTTCAAAGATGATCAAAATGTTCTTCTGCTGCACGATAGGCATTACAGTATCTTAACAGGTTTCCATTCACACATCGTAACTCTTCTTGTGATTGACTATTTCTTCCCATGTGTTATGTTGCAGTTCATCTAATGTTTGGGGATTTGTCTTATATACCCCCAAAATTACGGCTCAGTATTGTTCTCCATTATTGGTTTCGTAAAGGAAAGTAGGGCCAATGATTCTTGTTGCAGTTATGGCACACCATAGGATCATGTAGCAAACTTTCACATATAAGTCTCGAAATCACTGTTGCCCAGTAGTGATTATTTTGCATGTTAATGTACCCACCGATATGAAACCACAGTTTGTCATTGCACAACACTACTTGCTAGTTTATAATACTAACAGGCACAGACTCAAGAAACCAAGCACAAAACCTTATTTTAGTATAGAGATCCCTGTCTGCTCTACGACACTGAGCAGGTGATTTGTATTTTATGAAATCAATAGAAATTAATATTTTTTACTCAGTACTAAATCACAGCACAACTCAAGCAAATATACCGATATACAACTGATCAACAACAGAACCAATGCTCCACTGCCTTGGCTGACCTCACATGTGCTTCATATGGCACAAAATAGTTCTTACTCAGTGTTGCCATGTGTGCCAAAGCAAAAGCAGAACATTTGATTTGAAAAAAGCAGGAAAATAGTAGATTTATTTAACTGGCAATTTTGTTTAGTGTATACATATCTATGACATTAATAATAATAATAATAATAATAATAATAATAATAATAATAATAATAATAATAATAATAATAATAATAATAATAATAATAATAATAATAATAATAATAATAATAATAATAATAATAATAATAATAATAATAATAATAATAATAATAATAATAATAATAATAATAATAATAATAATAATAATAATAATAATAATAATAATAATAATAATAATAATAATAATAATAATAATAATAATAATAATAATAATAATAATAATAATAATAATAATAATAATAATAATAATAATAATAATAATAATAATAATAATAATAATAATAATAATAATAATAATAATAATAATAATAATAATAATAATAATAATAATAATAATAATAATAATAATAATAATAATAATAATAATAATAATAATAATAATAATAATAATAATAATAATAATAATAATAATAATAATAATAATAATAATAATAATAATAATAATAATAATAATAATAATAATAATAATAATAATAATAATAATAATAATAATAATAATAATAATAATAATAATAATAATAATAATAATAATAATAATAATAATAATAATACTACAGCTGTTGCAGCCTTCCGACTATTGACAAATCATGACTGCTTGGCAAGTCATCTCTACAGAATAGGTATCTCAGCCTCACCGATATGTGTCCTGTGTAACGATCCAGCTGAAATGAATGAAGAACACTTGAAGACCTGTGAAGCATTAAGATCAGAAGAAACTACAGTTCAAAAGTATTGGAAAGCACGAATGCTAATGGCTTCATTGCCAGATGCAAGGCACTAGAAAACAACAACAACAACATAATAATAATAATTAATAATAATAATAATAATAATAATAATAATAATAATAATAATAATAATAATAATAGTAGTAGTAGTAGTAGTAATAATAATAATAATAATAATAATAATAATAATAATAATAATAATAATAATAATAATAATAATAATAATAATAATATTTGCTCCAAAATTCTTGCACTGTAGAGTTACTGCCACATGCAATGTCACTATTGCACAATAGCCTTCATTTTGTATCTATTTGTTGGATTTCTTCTGCTTTCAACAAATTAGGAAACCGAGAAGCAAGTGGTACCATTGACTGAACTGTTTGGATTTTAGCTGGTTATAACACTTCCAACATTGTAGGAAGAGGATCACTTAATGAAAAATGACTTAGTATTTCGCAAACTGACACAATGTAAAAATCAACACAGTGTAATTTGAAAACTTGCAGGGATGATTTTGTCGATATTTGAACTTTGGCACCAAAATACATGTTTTCCACAGGAAGAAATACTTTTGGGTCTCTGTATTCAACTTTATCTATTTCAGTGGTATTCAAACGTTCAGGTTTAATGTAGCAGTCAAGGATAGTTTGCAATGCAGAAACAACAGATGTGGTATACTGTTTATGTGTAAGGTGATTATATTAATCTTTTATTTTTATACACGAGGGAAATGCCTTGTCTGAAAATCTTTTTGGGAAGAGCGAATTATATTATGTCAAGAAAAATTGTGTTTAAAAATTGAAAAATACATAAAATGCAGGAGATGTTGAAGTGCATTCAGTTTTTAGCACTAGACCAGTAGATTTGCAAAAAAGCAGATCTGCAAAATCAGCAGACCTGGCAACCCTGTTCTTACTGCCGACCAACAGGAAGTGGAGTGTTGCAGACGGACACTGTGTGCCTTGCTGCCACAGTACTATGATGAACTGATGGCATGATATACTTGTTCTGCCATAAGGTTTTCTTCCTTTGTTTTTCTTTTACCCATATGCCTCCTTTAACTGCTTTGGCCTTAACTTGTGGCTTTGGCAAAAACAAAAAAGCTGCATGTGGATAAGTGTACATTCCCTGTGATCTATAT
Organism: Tenodera sinensis; assembly: GCA_030765045.1. Classification (NCBI taxonomy): domain Eukaryota; kingdom Metazoa; phylum Arthropoda; class Insecta; order Mantodea; family Mantidae; genus Tenodera; species Tenodera sinensis. Next base: position 16,626,599 of record CM060961.1, read on the forward strand.
GAAATTAGAAGAAAGTAAACGTAGCTGATGTGATGTTGCCAGTTCTAAAAGAATTAAGGATACAACAAATTATGGACTTTTTAAATTTAATTTACACAAAAACCATTCATTCTACTGAAAGACACCAAAGAAAAAAGTTGTTTTTTATTCAATGTTCTATGAATATAGTCATAAATTAAGAACCTTTAGTCAACAAATACGACCACCTCCGTAGCGCAGTTGGTAGCGCACTTGTCTCTGGCGCGGAGGACCCAGGTTCGATCCCCGGTACCAGAGTGGGGATTTTATCCCCTCTGGGAGATCTGGCATGGGGTGCACTCAGCCTCATTAGGTCCCGCGGGGACCAACTGCTGAAGAGTTACTTGATGGAGAAGTAACGGCCCCAGGTCGAGAAGACTGCATAACTGGCTCGGGGCACTGACCACGTCCCACCCTCCAGTACTGCACCTCACCAATGACGCCTGTAGTGGGCAGAGGTGGGGGACGCAACGGTTGGGTGGTAGGCCTTGACCCTACTGCAGGGTCTACATCGGGCAGACAGGAAGAACCATGGAACAACGCTGCAAAGAGCATGAAAGTTCTATCCATCTTATGTACCCTGAAAAATCCGACCTTGCAGAATACTGCATTGAAGAATGACTTAGACCAAATCTAAAAGAAACTACCACCATCTGCAAGTCTACAAACTACTGGGACCGCTCAATTAAGGAAGCCATAGCCATCGAGAATGAACCCAACAATATCAACAAGGGCAATGGCTTACAGTTAAATAACATCTGGAGCACAATACTTAAAAAACATTTGGAGAACTACACCAGACAGCCAAAAACCAGCACTGGTTTCATTGCTGGCATACCTCTCACAGCGGGCCAATCACAGAGGCACGCCCCACACGCCAGACATGGGTCAATCTTGCGGCGGCCTCTGGCCCGCCCCTTCTACTGCACTGCAGACCGCACATCATTCCCTGAAGATTAAAGCGACGTTAGCTCTTGAAAGCTCAGAATCACTTCCAGAACCTGGCTGATAGCCCGAGAAGAGTTATTTCCATATCACTGCCAGAAGCTTCAAAACTTACCCTTGTTTAGCAAAGTGTAATAATTTTGTAATTACATGAAATTTAGAATGCATAAAATGCTCAATGCAGTAAATTTTATATATAAAATAAATGGGATTTCCATTTTACAGGAATCATTGAAGACCTGCAGTACTGCTACCTTCAATCATACATGCTGACATTTTTTCTAGTACCACAATAAACATGTAGGTACTAAAGTAAAGAACGCTGTCCATATTGTACACTTGCTAACATCAACTATACACAAAAACTGTCAATGTTATAGCCTTTAGCCATAGAACTTATATAACAAGTAATTTACAAATGAGAGTAAACTTTACAAAGAAACATGAGAAATGACCTATTACTAGGAAATGTAAAATATTAAGTCTTCCTCAAAAGTGTACAAAAGTCACATAAAAGAGATATTGAAAATAACTTCCATGAAGTCCAGACTGCAAATAAACTGTGCATATGTCCAGCATGAACATGTTAAGCACTTCGGTGGTTTATTTGAGATTCATATCTTTACAACATATCAGTTTACAAAAATCTGATGTGTTGCACGCCCATGACTTTCTCTACTATTGTACTAACCATTCTTACAAACTCGTATTCCTATATCTTCATGTTAATTCAGATAAACATTTGCAGAAACTATCTTATTATTGCTTATTTCCTTGTAGGTGCAAGGGGAATATGGGAATATAGTAGGCTTTGAGTGATAGCCAAATCTTTTAAAGCTTTGAGATTCCGTCCTCTTTGTATGGTTAGCATATAAAAAAAATGAACAATGTTGCATTTGACGAAAGTTTTTAAGTTTTCCGAAACTGACACAAATAACAAGGAATATTTCTGAAATGCTTCACTCTACAAAAAATTTATTCGGACATAAATTGTATGTTTTAGCGAGATCTACATTTTTTGTATAGTAAGATTTGGTCTATCTCTTATAGTTTACGAATTATTCAAAAGTCATCCAGAATGAACAGGACTACCTAGGCTATAGCCAGAAAATTCTAAATATACATTTCATTTGTCACAAAAATATCTTGAACATGTCATTTTATTCAAAATTGTTAAGAGCCATTTTCAAGAAAATCAAAATTTTCGAAAAATTTTCCATGTAAAGGATAGCTTAGGGTAGAGGAATTTTCTTCAGAATCTTCTTGTCGCATCCTTGAAAGACATTAAACTTAAATACCAACCCTGGTTTTTAACCGACTTTTTGTTTCTGAGTTATGCTGTCCACAGACTGACAGACACACATAGATACATGGATCTTTTTCTAAAAATGCTTTTTTTTTTGTATTCAGGGGGTCTCAGAACATACATTTCTGGTGAAATCTCGATATCGAATTTTTGGGTGGAATACAATACTTCCTCTACTTTACTAAATGTAGTAAAGAAGGTAAAAGGGGCCTTAATCTACTGATAGAGAACTCCAATAAAAGAAATTTACAAATTTATGAACTGTAAACTTGTGATAACATTTCACATTCCTTTCCATTGCTTTAATCATGTTCCTAATACAAATATTATAAATAAATGGCACTTTTCAACAATTTTAATATAAATAATTACAAAACAAACTTCAACCGTCGCAATTATTTTAAGAAATCATCAACTCTTCTAAATATGAGGCCATCTAATTATATTGTCTCAGCGCTATCACCAGATAACTAGGACCTTCTGAATGTTTCTACATGTCAAACCTCTGGAAGCTTTTTTAATTTAACAAATTGGAAGTAGTACACTGTGAAGCTCAATATTAATTTTTATAATAAACATTGGAGTCAAGCACAAAAATGTTTCAAAACCTGTGACTTACCCAGAACCATAGTCACTGTCACGAATGAAGGCAGTTGCGCAGAAGACTAATATCCAATGATATGCCTACAGTTTAACAGTGAAATTAAATAATTCCAAGCAATAAGTTCACTCCATTGTGTGATAATAAGTTTGTTAAGTGTTCCATGATGGCACAAGCAAAAAAAAAAGTGTTATTCACAGTGAAGCCAGAGAAATTATGTATAATGTATACAAATACTTCTTCACAGCTGCAATGCAGCACTTCCTCTATTACCCCTATCTGTGTGTTATGAATCATTTATTGCCATCGTTCCTGACAGCTATTCTAGTCAAGAGGAAAATAGGAAATTCCTATGAAACTGATTCTGCGCAAGTCAGTTTTTGTGTTTGACTCCAATGTTTATTATAGCAATTAATCTGAAAACTTCCAACTACTATATAATCAAGCTTTTTCGCGAGTCTCAGGAGTCTGGCAAATGAATGAGCCTTGCAAAGAGGGTACACTAGTGGATTTCTGGTACAACAGAAAGTGCTGTTCTCCGAGTGAGTTGGTAGTGATGTACAGTAAGTGTTGTTACTTCAAGAGATTAGAGATGGCTTGTGGTCAAGTCCCTAGCGAGCATATTGCCTGGAAGGAGAGCCCTATGTCGGGTCTATTTCGTTACATCTCCATGTTGCAGATGAAAGTGAAGTGAGTGCCAAACAAAGTGAAGTGACAGAAGTAGTGAAGTCTCAGCGAAAACTGAACTAGATTTCGCTGAATGACAGCAAAAACTGATTGAAGGGAAGGTTTAAAAACTGGACAAAGTCACAATACTGTCCACAGGAACGAGAACAAGGAAGTTAAAATTTAATCAAGTGTTCTTTTTCATTTCTGAGAAAACTTTGTCAAACGTGAATCTTTCCATTATAATACATGTATTTTAACTTTGTCATTTTTGTTCTGGTTTTGTTCTCCCTCTGTTGTGAAGAAGTCTAATCTTTCAATTCCAGGGCAGCTAGGCACTGAGCTTAATCTCACAAAGGGGAAGTGAGTAATGGTGTTTAAGGGCCCGTCGACAACTAGGTCATTAGTCCAAAATAAAATCTCACCACTAAAAAGTTAAAACGTGAAACTTAAAATAACTAAAAATGGAAGTTAAAAGGACTAAAAATGACACTTAAAACAGCTAAAAAATTAAAGCCAGTAAAAACTTATTTTACTAAAAAGGTAATCTAGTAATACTGTTAAAAAGCTAAAATCAACAGAAGTAAAACATCCTAAAATTCCAAATCTGCCAATATAAAAAGCATCTTACACTTGCTTATTCGTATTAATTTTGGCAACAAACCGCAGTACTGCAACTACAGCTACTGGGTCATTGCCTAAAACGGAGTGCAGAGTAAGACCCAGGCCAATGGACTGGCGCTCACGAGCATAATGCGGACAATCAAGAAGGACATGTGCGACGGAAAGTGGGACCGTGCATGTCGCACAGACAGGCTCCGGATCACCATGCAAAAGGTGTACATGCGCAGCTCGAGTGTGGCCTATCCTCAGGCAGGTTAAAATCACCTCCTCATGCCTGGAATCCCTGCAAGATGTTTGCCAGGGTTGTACCGTGTCCTTAATTGTCCGTAACTGAGTGCCAGCTAACGCTTCCCAAAACTCCTGCCAGATGGCATATAGATGGCGACAGAAGTTTTTCTGAACATCTATATAAGGGAGCGTATGTGTGGAATACTCTGGCAGGCGACATACAGACTTAGCAGCTGCATCCGCCACCTTGTTGCTGGGAATACCCACATGGACAAAGGGGAGAGAGATGGAAGTGGTGAGGGAGAGCAAAAGACAAGGCAATGGAGAGTGACAATGGAGGGGGAGGGAGATAATATGTAAGAGAAGAACACAACTGAAAGATACTGATAAGAACTCTACGACTAATGTCATAATGTAAGTAGAGCCACAGATTGGAATAGTTTGAAACATAAGTATTTTAAAAAGTATTAACACATGGGCATTTGACTTGGCATGAACTTACCCAAAACATATGAATAAATATTGCTGGAACCAAAATTTTGATTCAATATCTTTATTTTTTCTCTATTTCTTTTGCCACTTTAACTTGTAATTATACCACGATGGATCTGTTACGAGATACTCATAGAGCAATGTGTGGCGGACAGTTAGCCTTCAAGATCTCATACCTGTTCATACCATCCACACCTAACGAGTCCACCTACAGATACTTATACAGTTAGCCTTCAAGGCCTATACCATACCCCCTTGCTTCATCAGTCTATCTACTTACATTATCTGTGAACAGATAGCACAGCAGTCGCATTACCATCTATTTTTTATTTATACTATTATTTCAGACTTAAGGTCGAACTTTGGGTCGTGGTATCAAACATCCAATCTAGTAATCAGTTCCGATTCTACCTCTCATCCAATCTAGTATTTACTTGGTGACTGAGGGTAAAAAAAAAGAATTGGTTGGGTTACGGGATTTGCAACCAAGACCGCCCAAATGTGAGTCTACACATTACTACTGAGCCACCTCACTCTATGATTCAGTATCTTGATTTTAATGGAGTGACTTATTTCTAGGGATCTAATGCCGAGATTACTATGAACTTTACTTAACGTGACAGGATGTAACATGAAGTAAGAAACTATTAGTATACACTTAACATAATGGGAATGATTCTGATTGGTTATTCTTATACTCAGCAGACATGGTGGATATTCATGGTAGCTCTCTTTTTCTAATCAGCGATTGTGTTTTCCAAAAATGAAAAGAAAGAGAATATGAAAATGTGAAGTATAAGCATGTTTACATGGTGAATACAGTGATGACTGAGACTATAACCTACTTTAGGAGCTAAACAAAGGAAACAGAGAAAGAGTTTTGATGCAAATAGTTACATAGAGAAGCATAATTTATTCCTGCATGGCACTAGTTGCTGATTGGTTCAAATAGTCATGTGACCTCCAAAATTGACGTAATGTGAAGGAAAGGTATGGCATTGCCAAACTCTTAGTTATGTCATGTTAACTTGACCCTAAATAACTATTAATATAAGGTGTTACTTTCCTGTTGTGTCCTGTCGCATTAAGTTCATCGTAATCCTGGCATAATGCAAGTTGTGGTATCACTGAGTTTAACCCCTTAGCAAGTGACTTCACCCAAAATAGCATACATCATTTTAAATACTCACCGGTTTTTCTTTTTTTAATTTCTGGTGGTTTAAGCTGCTCCTCCTTTTTTGGGGAACTGAAAATAAAAATAACTATTTAATCATCTAAAAATGAGAATGACAGCTAACTATACTTTTGCTTTAATATCACTTACTTGCTTACTTTTTCTGTACAATGTTTCTTTATAGCTTTCTCATTGTTTATGTTTCTGATTTAGACCCAAAATAAAACTTATTTGCCTTCAGATTGGTTTAATATTAGCATGAATGTGAATACACCACCGAGAGAAAATACTCACTGCAGTTTCAAATAATTTTAAGTGCAATTATATGTAAGTGTAGTGTTAACAAAATGCTAATTTGAATAAACTAAAGCAACAGTTCCAAGGAAAAATGAGCGTAATTCTTATTTACCAAATAGGTATGTTCCAAGGAAAAATGAGCGTAATTCTTATTTACCAAATAGGTATATGAAGGAACCGATGTCATTTTACTGCTTTATCTCTGAATGCAGGAAATTACAACAAGTACAAATTTAATTGTACAGTGAGAGCTGCCCAAGTCATAAACTGAATAAGCCTGTCAATTTGGAAAAAGATTTCAGTCCCACTGAAAATCATATGCTTTCTGTCATTCTTCCATACTAAAACAGAAACTGTTCAACACAGTAACTGTAACTGCTTAAAACAGATTTATATCATATTAAAACACGTTTAAGAGACCCTAAAGCTGAGTAATAACCGAAAAATGGTCAAATTGACAATTTTTAGGTTTATGCATATAAATGTTTCCCAAACCTTCAGTCATCGGTTACCAGTTTAATTTTTTTAAATTCTGCCACTTTTAAAGGTCTAGCGCAGGCTTTAAATGCCATGTGCGCTACCTTTAAATGCTCCCTTTTCTGTTTAACCACCCCTTTTTGCTGAATTTGGTTGTTTTTGAGCCCTTTTGGCCCATATTTTATTCAAATATTGCTGAAAATTTATTATCTCGCTATCTGACGAGATGCCAGTGAGCTATTACTGCGTATACAATAAAAAATCCTTAATGAGTTTTAGGTCAAACAGGTAATCTGACTCATGATCATGATGCATGTCTGTAGAAAAATTGGTTTTTCTCGACATTACATTTTTTAATACACTATGAGCTCCAGCTGTATTAAATATTGGGCTATGCTCCTAGAAATTTTCCAGCATGTACTATATTTATGTGGCTTCAATCTCATTCTCTGGTTTCAACATCCAAAAATTTCTTTAGCTTTAAAAAAAATTAAATGCACAAAAAAAGTTTTAAAATATATTTTAAGTGTCCATCAAAGCAAAGAAACTAATTACTTTAAAAGTAACTATTTTTTCTTCCTGCCAGAGACTGATGGTGTTTGTTAGGCAATAAGAGTTTATAAAATAATGAAACTGTTATGATATTTTAGTTTTTGAGACAGTTGGAGTATTTTGAATACTAAGGTATTTTTGCACTGTGAATAAATTGAATAATTAATTCTCTGAAAACTATAAATCAAATTGAGCTGAAACTTAAGTGTGATAATTTATAACATACACACCCTTAAGTGTGCAAAGTATTGATTTCATACCTATCAAAATATAGAAAATTCAGAATTCAGTCCCAGGGTCCCTTAATTTGGAATATGCTTGCTTCCAAGAAAACTGCAAATGTTTCACATATTTCATTTTAGGATATACTGTACTTCCAAGAAAACCGTAAATTAAACAAAGATAAGAAACACACTGTGAAAGAACTGACGCTACAGTTTAAATACGGCAAAACCCAAATTTAGGAAAGTTTAAAAAATTATGAATTAATAATGAGTGAATGAGGACAGGGAGATTGAAATAATGTAATGCACAGACGTATTAGATTATACAGTGGATATAAAACTACATATGGTATTTTAATAAAATGCATGATATTGAAACTATTGGCATAGTTATTGCAATGACAGATGCATAGGAAAAGAATCTGAATAGAGAAACCTTATCAAAATGGAAAAAAATTAGGATCATCTCGCTTCCATGTTGATCAGATTTCACTGCATCTGTATATGTAGCTATTACTCAGGACAGATAGCACTGCATTTGTTCATTTGCATCCAATAGAGGAACTGCACATGCTCAGCCTAACTGGTATACAAGGTACGTGCCACCAATCCACTCACATTGCTAAATGTCCTGGGTAATACATAATAAAATTAGTAGGAAGCAAAATGCAATTACCATTTCTCTTCTCCTCCACTCTCTTCTGAGTCACTTTCAATTCTGTTGCGCCGTCGCACCTTTAATGAACCATCCTTCAGAGGTGATGAGCTTTCTGATGATCTAGGTGGGCAGATGGACACAAATCTGGTCACTCCTTGAAAACAATACTTTTCAACTGTGTAACAGTCTGAGTTTCTTAAAGTGAGCCACAATGTATGTGTGCCAGTCATGGAATTCAGGAAGGGAAGTTTAACAAGCTTCCTCAACTTCAAAATACTTCTTGTATTCTTTATCACAAACATTGCTCACTTAAAAACAAATGATCAAATACCTACCCATCAATGGATTTTGTTGTTTCTGACTCATTAGGCTCTTCTTTCTTTTTCTCCTTTGTTGCACAGCCATTTACTGGCTTAGAAGAAAAAAATGACCTGTCCAAATGGGAAATAAAACAAATGTTTGTATAAATAAGTTAAATATTTTAATGGTCTTAACTTTCAAGCATAAGACAAGATATTTCTTTCTTGGCTTCTGGTATGGGCCGCGCTCGGTTGGCTTTTTTAATCATGACAATGTTTTGCCATAAACTATGATCAGCTTCTTCATTGGGTGACTGCAAACCTCATCCAGCTAGTAACGGCCTACTCTTACTGGCCTCACTGTCCCCTCCCACTTGCAATTCTATTGGTTCCTTCTCCTCCAATAGGAGGTTGTCCTGCTAATAGTGACGCCAGTCAGAGTAAGCAGTGAATAGTTGAATGAGATTTGCAGTCACCCAATATACGGCGAAATGTCAGCATGGTTATAAAAGCCAACAGGATGCAGCCCATACAGGAACCCAAGAAAGATATAATGGATAAAGGCTGTGGAAGTCTACATAATTATAAGACATAATTATTTTTTTTTATAATCAATTTTTTCTTTTATTTTGGGAAATGACAAAGGTCACGTGGGGCCAGATATGGACTGCAGGGAAGATGGGACAAGTATCGGGAGAGCAAAATAACTCCAAACTGTCTGCATTGTGTTTTTCCACTGCACATGTGGAAACATAACACACTGCTGTAAATAAGGTCACTTCTGATGCAGTTTTGTTCTGTGTGCAGTATTGAGTTGATGGTGATGTATTGTGGTTCAGTTATTACAGCTGACATTATTTACTCCTATACTTAGTCACAAAGTGTATTATGACTCAGCATAATTTTTCTACTGCACAGTGTGTATTTATGATTTGTATGTGTTAACTCAGCTTGCCAGGTGGAAGTATGATTGCAGAAGATTTCCAGGTGTAAAAGTTCCAGGTTGTACAACAATCCATGAACTTTACAATAAATTTCAGGTCGCAGGAAGTGTTCAGGCTAGAAATCTAAAAGACAGCATACGGTTCTTACCAAACAAATATTAGACATCAGTCATCGTTTGGAGAGTTCCCCTCAAAATCACTTAGATGTCTTTTGCAACAAGCAGATATTTCTTAAGGCTATGTGTGAAGAGCTACCAAACTGATAAGGTTAAAATCAGTATAACTGCAGCACATGCACTTCAACCAGATGATTCTGTAATTAAGTGCACATTATGTGGGTGGACCCTCAATAGCGTACACAATGGCGAAATAGACCGATATTTAATATTTTTTCCGGACGAGGTTTGGTTCCACCTTCATGAATATGTGTGTACACAAAATAATCATTATTCAAACTCTGAGAAATCTGCTATAGGCCCCATTTTTTTGTGAGTCAAAAGTTGATGCCCCAACATAAGTGAATACAATTTTGCCCCTTCTTTTTTAGGGAATTAACAGATAGGAAACATGACTTTGCCTTTTTTCAATGAGACTCTGCAAAAGCTCATACGGCCAATCTTTTGATGAGAACAATTGAAAGTGTTTCAGGACAGAATTATTAAGCAAGATTTGTGATCCTCTCAGTCTCCAGACCTAACCCACTGCAATTTCTATCTCTAGGGTAACTTAAAACATGAAGTGTACAAGACAAACCCATACACCCTGGAAGATTTAAAACAAAATATCAGCCAGAAAATTGCCAGCATTTCTCAATATGAATTACTACACGTGATGGATAGTTTCCTAAAGAGGTGCCAAAAATATATGAGCAGCAACAACAGTGGCCAGTTTCAGCATCTCCTTTCATAAAGTTGGCAAGTAGAGCCTTTAAAAGTAGTTTTGAAAATGTATGGTTTCATCTATGCTTTTCTATGATAGTGGCAGACAGCAATGAGCACCAAAAACGTGAACAGGCAAAACACTGTGCAGCCAGTTTGTATGTTTTTTGCTCTCATCGTATTCACTCCACATCTTGCAGAAATTTGAGCTGTTTCTTGCACAGTGTGGGCAGAGGCATTGTCATGGTGCAACAAAATTTCACGTAGACTAGTCCTAGGACATTTATGTTCTCAGTTCACCCAAGACTTGTGGCAGACATCTTGTGGTGTACAATCTGGCAGTGAGTCTTTTGTCCCTCAGGTGGAATTGACACAATATGGCCTCTAACTGAGAAGAATATACAAATCTTCTTCTTCTTGCTTGCGTTGCTTTTGTTGGGGGATCTTCACCTAGGAAGACCCAGACTGTTGCTTGGTTCTCAAATCATATTTGATATACCCCACTTTTCTCAGCTGTTACAATACATACTTTTGAATCTTCCCCCATATATTTTTCTATCACTTCCTGGCACCATTTTCTGCTCATTTATGAAACGAGGGATCCACCAACTGCAGAGCTTCCTGATGTGAAGCTTTTCTTTAAGAATTGCCCTCAATGGTACTGATCCAATAATCAAGCCCTCTTGAATATAATATGGGTAATGATTGTCTTCCCACATGAGCTCTGCTTTCACCGCATTTTCATCCACTGTTGCTGAAGCTGGCCGTCCTGTGTGGTCTTCATCTTTGAGGAATCCCTTCCTCTTCTAAACTCTATGTCATTGATAAATGGTGGATCATGAAGGGCAAAGATCCCCAAATGTACGATGCAGTCTTTCTCCCTTAAACTGGCTTTAAGGTCATAGAAAATGATGGCATGGAAATGCTCTTCCTTGAGATCCATCCTAACGTCTGGCAAATCAACACCTGGATCCATATACACAACAACGCTGTGACTGCACATTGTTGGAAGGTGCCCAGGCTTGCACAAAATACTATCTGAACTTCAATCTAAAACTATGAAGAATTTCTCGGTCTTACCACAAATCATTGTTGCCTATTCTAAATTCTTTCAGTGACCCTTGTATAAGAAACGTCACTTTAAAAAAGAGATGGATGGGTGCAGAAACTTCTTGTGCTCTAACCTCTCCTGAATTACCCTTTTTATTATAGAGCTACCTCTACTCCCTACTATATATTTTTTGTATTATGTATTCAATTAAGCATACAGGAGTGGAAACGGACTTCACCACTCTTTTAGTTAGTTACTATTTACTTACTGTTATTTCTTTCAAGTTCTGCATAATTACCTTATTTTGATTTCAAATATTTGATAAACCTGTCTTATATAAGGTACAGTGTGTCTAATGAGACCATAAATAAATAGTTGGAATTGATGTAGGAAGTTTTATTACTTGTTTTGAATGTGGGAAGGTAAGGAGGTATTGCTAGATTTTAACCTCCTGTATAGTTGCTTTTTCGGGCAACGTTTCCGCACTTTATTAAGCTTATGTAGCAACTGGCATTAGTGCTGCTGTATATAAACTTAACATATAGACATGATGAATGCTATAACCTCACTATTATAAATACTATTGCCGATTTGTTTTAGCTGTAGGCCTTTAAAAAGGCTTCTACACTTCTATGACGCGTATGGTATATTTCTAGCCCTATAAACAATACAAAGTATAAACTACTTACGTGATAGATCTTTGTGACATTTCCCCGCGTTTTACTTTCGTCTTTCATAGCCCAAAGAACACAAACAAAATGCGTATACCAGTGATGCCGTATCATTGCAAATGAACCATATTTATATATTTATTCATTTAAAAAGAGCTAGGAGCCTTGCTTTTAAATTTCCATATGTTATCTCATTTTGACAATTATTGTTAACTTCTTAACGTAACTGCAATAATTAACAACTGTACTTATAGTATTTAACATGCCCTTTAATCTTCATATGTTGGCTACTCTTTTTATATTCTGTTATATAGCGCCAATTTGCCGAGGCTCGTGAGTGCTTGGGGGCGGAACATTCGAAGTTCCCCGAATAAGTTGGATGAATGCCAAAAATGTACGAGTATTAGGGGCATGGGCGTCGCGAAACGGGGGCAAGGGGAGGAGGCCACGCCCCCCCCCCTTGGAAATTGGTAAACTTAATGTGCAGTCAGTTACTGACTATTAAACTATTATTTTAATTTTGATGTAAAGAACAATTTTTATTTAGCACAAATTAATAAAGTTATCTGCAACAAATATAAATTTTGACAGTAAAATAATGATTTAATATTATATGATTGCAAATTTCCAACATGTGCCCCCCCCCCTCCCCCTGGAAAGAAGTCTGCCGACACTCATGATTAGGGGCTTTGCCGCTTGCGAAATGGGTAGGGAAACTTCGGGGCCACAGATTATACGGGGCATTCCTATGAGAGAGCGCGCGCAATTCCGATTTCGGATAGCAATTTAAAGTTTGCACTTATACAGAACCACAGCTTAAAGCAAGACTTTGAACATTCATTGAGCAAACGAGAAATCCTGTAAAATCAAGTATGGCATTTGGTGCAGCATGTATACCGGGTAGAAAGGAAAGGAAGTAACTACATTAATTTAAACCAGTGACAGATCTCGCCATTTGGAACACATTTTGTATCTTACGTTTTTGTCTCTGACCATTTCGTATGTAGATATTTTAGTTTTGTCGAAAATAAGCTGGTAACACTGCAGATTGTGTGGGTGTCACTTTCCCTAGCTCAGTACATAACACAGATTATGTTTATGGCACATAAACACTATAATGTGTCCTGCCTTGTCCTTCCGTGTTTTACGTGCGAGAGTAGGCCAATCACAAGCGTTAGCTCCCAAAACATTACACCACCCTGCAAACGACCCAACCTCTTTACATCCACAAGCCAGTTCAATGCCCAGACCAACCTCAACGCAACATTGCCGAGTTACTTCACGTCTGAAAAACTATTCGGAATATCCCTTTAACGCTTTTAAGTAATTAATTATTTCGAAACCCTGTTGATGTCCCATAATTAACTACCGAAGCTATGTTAGAAATGTTACTCTACGCATCTCACAAGTAACAAACTATTATATTCGTACATTCTTGTTGAGTTACGCATCCAATTTGGATCAAAAACCATTTCTTTTTTCGAAATCGGCTGACCAAAGAACAAAACGTCATTAGACTTTTTTTTTGTAATGCTTCTATGAAGCACATATTAGAAGGGATCTAATGACTTCCCTTCCATCCTGTATATTTTTTTCCCTCCTCGCTACTCGTTGGTCAGAAATGACGCGATTATGGAGAGGTGGAGCATACAGGAGGATGTCATCGATCGTCTGGAATGTCGAAGACTTCAGTGGTTTGGATATGTTCAGAGCATGCCTAAGATGGGATGGCCCAAACAAGTTTTGAATTAGTCACCTCCAGGAAGGAGAACGACTTCTTTTAAAATAAAAATTAACGTTCTTCAACCTAATGTCATATCGGACGGTGAATGAATGAAATGGGTGAAATGATGCTCAAATGAGCCCGAGGTCCATGGAGCTTTTAAGTTACCCAACATTCGTCTCTCAGGATAAGGGAAAACCTCGGAAAAAAACCTTACCCGGATAACTTACCCTAAGCGAGACCCGAACTCGCGACCTCTTAAACGTGAGGCAGATACGCTAACCATCACGGTACCGAAGCGGGCAAGGAGAAAGGAGAACGACCTCGACTCCTCCCAGAGAAGTAGCAGCTGAGGCCATGGAAGCTAGAGGAATGGAAAATGACTCTTAGAATGACCGCCAGCAATGGAATAAATGGCAACCACTAACAGTGGAAATGCCTCAAAAAGTAAAAATCGAGGTTCCTATGTATAACAAATTCCGCCCCCTCCCCCCTACTCATTCCACCAATTGTTCCATCATCATCTGTCAAATCATCCATTTCGCCTGCATTTCATATCGTCGTCTTCCTCACTCATACCTGGTACTTGGCTGACCATCTGCCTCCAGGTATTTACTCTGTCCGGTCCATAGGTTCGTCTGCTCCCCGACAAGCAGCTGACTCTAGGCTTGTAAGCCCTACATAAGGGGAGGGTGTGTATGTAGCGGAGGTGGGACACTTCGCTCAGTGCGACTCCGATGTGGATCTATTGCCGGCTATCACCCCGCCCCCGGGGTAAAGGGATGTAGCGAAGTGAGACCGGAAGGTACGTCGGAGAGCGGAGCCAGCGATGCCACCAGAGATTCATAAAAGTCCCTAACAGTTTCAGATTGTGACTCCCGGTATACCATCCACCCAGGGAGAGGGCGACAAGGCAACCTTAATGTTCCGGGCAGCGACTTCCAAGGAGGGCCAGGGAGAGAGTCTCCGATGAGCAAGCAACTTTGCCATCTGCCTAGCAACCTAACCTGAAAGATGACAATGAAAGAAAATAACAAAGGAAGGGAAATGAAGCCGTGGGGAAGAGATGAAAGCATTCGCCTAGGTGACATGGGGAAACCACGGAAAACCCCATGTTAGAGTGTGCAGCCACTGGGATTGAACCCGCGACCTCTCGAAGCGGGCCATAGACGTTACCGTTTGATATACATGCTTAGGCCTCCACGGCCGGCGTCACTCTCTCTGAAGATGCCCAACGCAGTCTTGGGCGAAACGTCAGATAATTCATCGACTGGACCATCGGCCTACAAGCCCCGAAACTACGTTCTATTGGTTATTACCGCCTGAGCCATCCCGCTCGGTTAAGGGGAGGGCAATCACAATCAGAAGAGGAGTAGAAGGAGGAGGAAGAAGGAAGAAGAAGAAGAGGAGGAGGAGGAGGAGGAGGAGGAAGAAGAAGAAGAAGAAGAAGAAGAAGAAGAAGAAGAAGAAGAAGAAGAAGAAGAAGAAGAAGAAGAAGCTACTCTTTTTGTTGCACTCCCGGGTTTCATGTTGCCATAGATGCTGCATATGGTATTCACCTCATAATGTTATGTATATCTCTTTAATATTGAAGATTAAGTATTCTTTAAGATCATTTTGGGGAACAGGCTAATCAATTAAATATTACCAACCATTGCTTTCAATAATTTACTTTTAAAATAATGAAAACAAAATTAAATATATTGATAGAACACATTATGAACCAACGATGAAGAAAATGTGTTTTGAACACCTTGATAGCTTTTACGAGGACACAAATAAAGTACCTACACATGAAACACGATACGAAGATTTGAACATCTTACAAGGTTTTAGTAACTGAAATGTAAAATGCACATTATAAGTGAGAGCTAGAGAAATTGAAATAAATATGTACTACAAAGCTTTCTCTCTTCTCTGTGCACTGTTGAAAACTATTCCTCCCAAAACAAAGTCTCACCCAGTGAGCAAAATTCCGGGGGATGGGTAGGATCCCCCCCCCACACACACACAAATATCCCAGGAAGGAGAGCGGTTTATATAACAATACAAACAGCGAAACACTGTCAAAATGCTTTCCCCTACCAACTTTTAACGATTTCGCACCCTGGTCGTACCCGTTAGTTGAGTTTCCTTTCACTGATAATGTTATGTGTTTCCAAAATGAGCACTGGTATGCTAGGTTCCGCACAGGTATGATAGTTCAGATGTAATCAGAAGCTTTTTTAAGTATAATCAGAAAAGACAAGGAGTCCATGGTGGCGTGATAATTTTATGTATTATCATAAAACGCGTAGTACGATACAGATAATGGCAACAAAGTATTGATGCACTAAATGAACAACATTCTGTAATCATTGTAATGTTTACATTCCAAAGAACATTACTTCCACTTACTGGTGTTTTGCTCCTCACTGTAACTTTTCTATCTGACCTTACCTTGGTCAACTCTTGTTCTCTTCCCGACCCCGATGCTATTAGGGTTCCCGAGGGCTAGGGAGTCTTTATTTTTCCAATCTCTCCATTTCTCTATAAAATCTTAACCCCTAACATGCTGATCTGTCATGGCATGTAATATGTACTCTGATTGGTAATCAGAGGATATGGTCGGTGAATTTATTTTGATAATTCTCCCGGTCAGGTTGGTGAGAGCCGTAAACCAACGACAGGTGTGGTCCTCCAGACATTCTGGGGGTTGTGAGAGAGTGATGTGACCGCCAAAACATAAAAATATGGTGCTCTCTTAAAAGCGGTTACTATACTGCTATTGCTCTATGAGTGAAAAATATTGTAGAGCAAGAGGATTAATGACTTCATGGTCAGAAATCCAACATTAGCTAACAACAACATTCCAAAGATCACATTTTCTAGGCCAGTAAGGAGCATAAATCTGAAATGTTTGAAAATTGCATTGTTTTTATCAGCAGCTTAAATTTGTGTTTTAAAACGCCTAATCTAGGAACGATTTAACATACATATACGAAACTTTGCAACCATTACCGGCAGACTTTTTCAAGGGGGGGGAAGCATATTGGAAGTTTGCAATCAACCAATATTAATTCATTATTCCGCTGACAAAAACTGTATAAAATATGGGTTATAGTATTTGTTGCTGGTAAACGTATTAATTTGTACAAAATAAAAACTGTTCTTTACATCAAAACTAAAACAATAGTCTAATAGTAATTGACTGCACATTATACTGATTACTCTCCAAGACGGGGGGGGGGGCTGCAGCTCCCCTTGTCCCTCCTCCCCCCTTCGCGACGCCCCACAGTTCCATATAGGCACATAAGATGTAAAAACTTCAAAATTCTTGAATAGAATATTTTGGGCTTTCGAAAATTGACAGATGGGTCCCCTTAAGTTATTTTGCAAAGAAAGAAGTGGTAGATTCATTTATTTCATATAACGGTAGGAATTTGTATATGAGCACGACACTAATACAAACATCCAAAACTAAGCCCGTCACATCACACCAAATAAAAGTTAAAATATGTATCAGCTGATACGTCAGACATGTTAATCACTGGGCGGATATCGGCGATCACTAGGGTGCACATTTTGCATATTTGCATGTTTTTCTTCTTAGACGTCATTGTATGTAGACAAAGGATAAACACACTTCTCATTGTTTGGAATTAGTGTGCAAAATTTTATTGTGCATATTTACATTATGGTGGCACATTTGTGCTTTTAGAGCATATATTTACATATTTTACAAACTTAATGCGGAAATAAATCTTTTATTCGGCAAAATACTAAACTGCGATAGTTTAACAACACACTCTTTCACTAAGCCGGCAATATCTACAATGAACACCGACTGCATTGTTAAGAATGCACGCACACTTTTATCTGCCACTATCGCACCCCGACAGCATTCCTTTTCAACAATCGAGTTGATTTAAAGTGGCTACAAGTAGCGTCCCAAGCATTTATTCAGTTAGTGTATTACGTCCGTGGTGGCTGGTTAGTTGTGTCAAGATGCCCAAAGACCACAGTCCCAGCATTACGCTTCTAAAAACCTGGGTTGAAGGAGAGAAGACTTTGATATTTGATGGAAAATGTACATATATTTTGTCAAGCTTGTCCAAAGAAGGTAAGCTTTTACACTATTTAAAATATTTATTTACAAATGTATACACTTTCTCTACCCCAAACCTTAAGGCCCATATGAATAGAAAGTATAACATTCGTCCAAAATTCCATATCAAGATTTTAGTAGATATACGCGTCTTAAGGGGCCCTAATTCCAAAACAAGCATTTTAGAAACGTTCTTTTTTAAAAAAAAATTAACGTCCTCCAACTTAATATATCGGACAGTGAATGTATGAAACGGGTGAAATGATGTTCAAATGAGCTTTAAGTTCCCCGACATTTGTCTTCTCAGGATAAGGGAAAGCTTCGGAAAAAAGCCTTACCCGGAAAACTTACTCTAGGCGAGATTCGAACTCGCGACCTCTTGAACATGATGCAGACACGCTAACCATCACGCTACCGAGGCGGGCACAGAAACATTCATACACCTATGTTACACCGTAGCTCAAAAACAAAGAGTCACCGAAATGTCAAATCATATTTACAGTATTAACTTTGGTATCACGGAAGATTGTCATGCTAATAAAATTCCCTTCACCAAAAATGTGTTTATATCTAAAAAAACTGCAGTAGTTTACTCAAAAACACCTCTAACGATTTCGATCAAATTATGATAAAGTAGATATTAAGATGGCAAACATGTGTACCCTAAATTTTCTAGGATTAGTCACAAAAAAATCCATACATAAACTTGAAAACGACAAACGGTAGGAAAAATACCACTGACGGAAAAAAGTATATCTCGTTAAAAAATGATATCTTGTGGATGTTTTCTTTTTCCATAGCATTAACTATTTTAGTATTAGGTTTCATTTTAATTTTAATTTTTTTTATATCTGGCAAACAGTAAACCATATGGAAGATATTTTTGAAAGCTGAAGTGTAGAGCTCTTTGAATACACAATGTATGTCCTAGGACCTTTTTGTAACATTTTTCGTTTCATTTGTTTGTTTGAACTGCTTGGGATTTACCAGCTGGAAAGGTTTTTTTTTTTTTTTGAATGGTACGAATGGTGTAGTATCCTTAAATTGGTAGAAGGTAGAGACAGTCATTGCTGATACATATTAAAAATGTATTTACTGACAGTCACATTATGTTATCTACTTAGGTCTTTTAAAGTTCAACAATGTTTTAATTAATAGGTAAACTGCACAAAAGAGAAATATGATTTGAAGCTTTCCTGGCGACGAACATATTCAAGTTGTTCTTGGGCATCTCTCATCTCCTGATGATAGGAGAGATGTACACTCCCGAAACGTCGATGGCTCTTCATCACTACACCTGGCTCGAAGCCCGAGAACAACTTGAATATGCACAAGAGTTCCTAGAGGATCAGCATTTGCAGACTGTCTCTCACATAAAAAAAAACAATGAAAATTAATTTTCATCCTTTGCTGAATTTGAACCCAAAGCAAAATGAAAATGAGTTTAATGCGAACTTGTGTGAAGCCCTAGTAGCAGCTAATATACCTTGGAGGAAACTGGATAATCCAGTGTTCCGCAGATTTTTGCAGAAATGCACTAAAAGACATTCCCAGCGAGTCCAAATTGAGGAACGAAATGCAGATGTGAAAACAGTTAAAAAGATAAGTGGAATTCTACAAGGTGAGTCCCAAACTGTTGAAAATCTAAAGAAATAGCAGCATTTAAGAGGAAATATACCGCCGGCCATCAACAATGTGGCCATATGCTTGGCTTATGGGCGGTATTAGTTGTACTGCAGAGAGAAATTCGGAGTAATTGCGCCAGGGTAACGCTGTTCCCAATCTTTTCACCATCATTTGATTGTGGCATGATGAACTGCGCACTCACAGCGGTATCCACAGATGGTTTGGCAGCCACAGCATAATTGACCATAGTCGTAATTGGCTTTATCTTTTGAGGATTTAAGTTCCACTGTGGATGCAAATTCAATGAGTGCCTCAATCAACAGGTGTTCAGCTAGGATTTAAGATACCACACACAAAATAAGGAGAGGCCCTGGAGGAAATTTAAAACCATGCTCGTGCATTTGTACAAATGCAGCTTACAGTTACGTTGGAGAAAGGGTGTACAGGGAGAAGTAAATTTAATTCCTGATGAAACAAAGAGTTTGAGCCTTTGTCTGGGCTATTGCTTGGGAAAGCCTGTAATGCAAGATAACTTGGAAACCTGCATTTGCATGAATGCAAGTAGTTCAAAGCATAGGGGTAAAGCTTGGATTGAGAAATGGGAAACAACTGTTCCGTTCTAATGGATCTTCAACAGGAACAACAGAGAAGATGATCATATATATGCATTATTTCTACACAAATATATTGTGTGTAATATTGGTATTTTCTATTAATTTGAGTGAAATTCGTAGCAATGAGATAAAAGATGTAAGAGGTTATCCTGTAGAATAGCGGCTCTGGTCCTTGTACTGGATACAGTCTTCTGCTAGAGGGTGAAGGCGTGGCCTGAAGTGTTGCCAACCAAAGAAACATGAATGTATTAAAAATACCAACACTGTGCCACAAAAGTGGCAATATTCAAATGTAGGAAGATATTTTCACTGCCGGAATAATAATAATAATAATAATAATAATAATAATAATAATAATAATAATAATAATAATAATAATAATAATAATAATAATAATAATAATAACAACAACAACAACAACAATAATAATAATAATAATAATAATAATAATAATAATAATAATAATAATAATAATAATAATAATAATAATAATAATAATAATAATAATAATAATAAAGTAACCATTATTTAAAAATGTAGTTCTACATGCAAAAGAACTACATTAGGGTCCCACTGATCCAAACTAATTGGGACCAGATCCTATTCAGATTAGTGAAAATTCGGATTAGCTGAATTTTTGTCAAATACGACAATATATTGACCTTAAGCATTTATGTTAACATGGGCGTCGGTTTACATTTTTCCAGGGGGGGGGGGGGCATATTTGAAATTTGCATTCAGATAATATTAGTTCATTATTTTACTGTCAAAATTTATAATATTTGTTGCATATAACCATATTAATTTGTGCTAAATAAAAATATACCTATATTAAAATTAAAATAGTAGTTTAATAGTCAGTAATTGATTGCACATTAAGTTGATCAACTTCCAGGGGGGGGGGGAGGCCGTGGTCCCCCCTTCGTGACACCCATGTGCGTTAAGTATTAAAATTATTGAAAGTAGGAAATTAGTAAAGCATGCTGTAGTTTAATTTACAACTTCATTCTGAGGCTTGAAAACCATTTACTATAATGTGTCACACCTCTCCGGTACTGCCAACACCAATCTGAAGGGTGGGTACATTCAAATGTAAAAAAATGATTCCAGTTATTTTTTTAACAACCCCTCACATACAATTTACCAATATATGGTTACCTGATTCACAATTTCATGTAGAACCTCAAGTACTAAACTGTTCACATTGTAATAGTTTCTTTCGCTTGGTTTTTTCAGGTTCAGATATGCAACATGCCAGCATTCAGGAAGTGCACATGATGCATCGGTACTGAGGGGTTCCAGGTTAAGTTTTCTGGTGCGCTTCTACCCAAGAGCAACAAGAACATAAATGGAACTGAAATACCTTACCTTTTATTAGGTGGCCCAGCATATTCTCTCCTCCTGTGCCTAATTAAACGTTACAATGGGAACGTTACAGAAGGAGAAGAAGAATCTTTTAATGCCTACTTAAACGGTGGTGATTGAGAATGCTTTTGGTTGTCTCAAATCACACTTTAGATGTTCAACAAAACAAATTGCTGTGTACTGTAAATTTGTACTGCAGATTATTTCATGTATGACTGTGCACAACATAACTGAGACAAGGAAACAGAAGTTCCAACAAAAGTGGCTGGATGCTGTGGAAGTGCAGAACTAGTTCCCCAGCCTCAGTATACCAACACAAGAGGTTTAGACTGTTATAATGCAGCTTTAATTAGAGAAAGCTAGCTGAGCAGTGAGATCATGAATGGCGGGATCTCAATTGTTGCAAGCCTCACACATTATCATGGATCTATCTTGTTTGGTATAGTCTCAAATGGAACTATCATAAGCAGAATATAAAGTTGTGCTTATCTTTCTGACATGAGAGCATGTAATTTAGCAAGTGAAAATAGTTATTAATTTTGCTGTTGTTTTGCTGGGTTAAAATAGTGGTTAAAACTTTGAAAATGATCTAGCTCAAAACATTAAATTCTTAGAAACAATATTAATATGTGGGATTATCAATGTTTGCATACATTTTTGTTGCAAATGTACATAACTTAATATGTTCATGAAACAAATAAATAATACAAAAGTTTATATGAAATAATATATTTATTCATTGACTAAAAAAATCCAATATAGACAAACTGCAAGTTAAGAGTGATGTGTAATATCTTCCTATAATCTACAAAGCTTTGTTGCTCTGAAAAGAATATCTGTAACTTTAAAACATGCACACACTTTTGTTTTTTCAATTGTCTGTGCAGAAGTGTCTTTGGTCTTTTATGTCAAACTAGCCACTGCTCTAAAGTAAGAACAAATTAGAAACTAAAAGCTTCACTTATCTTAGTAATATTGGAAGTTCTTGGATGCTGCGCTGACAATGTTTTGAGTTGACTCCAACTCATTCTCAAAGCTATAGCTAAGATAAGTGAAGCTTTTAGTTTCTAATTTGTTCTTACTTTAGATTCTTGTTGTTTCACGGTTAATAGCTTCATTATTTCCTTAATTATCTTAGCTATTTCAGTATTTTTACACATTTCTCTGTTGTGCATCATAGAAGGAGAATGTTGTTGTTGTTAGCTAATGCTGGATTTCTGACAATGAAGTCATTAATCCTCTTGCTCTCCAATATTTTTCACTGATGGATGGGGTAGAAGGAGAAGGTATACTTATATAATTATTTAGGACTCCATTTTGGCTTAGATGCTTGATACAAAATCTGGATAACCTTACATCAAAGTTGATTCACATGTTTATCAAATAAACAAGCATGCAATATCCATAAATTCTGGGTGACCAAATGCCCTGGAAAAGGTTTTCAGTACACTTTTGTCTCATTTCAGTAGACGGGAAATTGGACTAATTCTTTTTATGTTGGCAACCTTGAGCAATCAAAGAATTTGAGCACTCTTCTGTCTTTATTTGTCTTTTAGGCAGGGTTTCTAAATTATTACCATAGAGTAATACATCCAACACAATCTTCTATGTTAACTTGATTATTCGTAACTTACTTTCACCTGCTTTATATTCACCTTGAAATCATGATTATCAGTGCAATTTATTGCTGAAATAAGTTGTGCTTTGTGAATGAATTATGCTAAGAATAATAATATCACATGTTGAATAATATCAAAATGCACATTAAGAACTGTAGCAGGAATTAATGTCCATGCGAATTGATGAAATTAATGCTAATATTTCACATGTCAAGTTATATCTATTGAGTATGTGTAAATTTCTTGCTATATGAATATTGTATCTATTTTGGAAACATCAGTATCAAAGCTGAAACTATTCAGCAGAAGAAAACATGCGCATCATCGATCGTAAGAAAAAGTTACAATCGATAACAAGAGAAACAGTGATTGTTGGCCATGTAATTAGGAAGAGTAAATGTGAGACCCTATACACTACTAATCAAAACGCAGTGCAGTACAGATGTGTATTTGAGCAATTGCACATAACAGGCTATGCATTGGCAATCTGCAATTGAGCATTGGATTGCCAGAAAATACTCAGAGAATAGCAAGAGTATTTACTATGTACGATTGTACATAAAAAGTTGACTAATAATTTCACAAGAGAAGCTGAGAAAGTTTAAGAAATTGAGACGCTATATTGAGTTTGGTTTGTTAAACCAAATTGCTTTGGAAATTTATCAAGTTCATATTTGTGAATTGTGAAGAGTGAAATGATTTGTTGTAATGTCGTTATTTCATTGCAATAAAGTTAATTTTGGCGGAAACTTGAATATTGATTGATAACATATAAGCCCTTGTCATCTTTTATCTGCAAAACCATCAACGATCTGAGATAGTCCCATTGCCAACCTACCACTGACAAAAAACCACCACACTTAGAAATCATAACTATCACTGTAGGTTATGCTTTGTGAATGAATTATGCTAAGAAGAATTTCAGATGTTGAATAACATCAAGATTTCAGTAAAATGAAAATTGTTCCTAGGAGTGCTATTTTATTAAAAGACACCACTATATGTAGTCTGCAATAGTTACTATTGGAACATGGTCATTAAGATGTAAAAAAAAAAACAAAAGCAAGACAATCACTTTAACCGTAAAGCCTTTGTAGCAATGATTAACTGGTGAGCAAAATGTTTAATACTAATTTAAGTATTACAATAACTGCATTATTAATCAGAAAAATATTATTCATAATTTAATTTCATAGTTGTGGTCTCTTATGTAATATTACACAATGTTGACATACTAATTAGCTTTTATAATACAAATGATACACATTACTGTGTGTAGCAAATTTGTCTCACATTTTCATTTTCTGAATTTGGTCACCTATGTAAATAGCAGAGTTTATAAGAATGGCAATGAGTTTAAGTTACAGTGCTATGTGTTCAATAAATGCAGCACTTAAGTTATAAGCTGTCTCGTATATACAATCATAAATTGCAAAAGAGTAAAAAAATAATTGCAATTGATAAACTGCTTATGTCAGGCACATTTACCTTCTATGACTGCACTCCAACACTTAATCCTGTTGAAAAGTTGTCCTTTTCTCTTCACTGAATTAAGGCTGGTTCACAACCACCAGGTAACAGTAACCAGAAAGGAAATGAGAACAGGAAACAAGAAAGCACTCAACATTTTGGTTCATAACAGCCCAACAACAAGAATGGGAAGGCATATTATCGATCAACTTATCAATAGAAAAGTGAAGGTCAATATTGTGCATTGAGAATTAATTTGTTTCTAACTGACAAATGATGTTTTTTCTAGCTTGCAACTAGAGAGAGCTCTAGCAGCTGTTCATGGCACAGCTGCCTTGAATAATTTCTACAGCAAAAAGTCTAATATGCACAATATGAATATAACATGCCATGCCTGGTAACAAGAAAGAGGAGGTTACAACTTCGCAAAATCTTCTTTCCTGTTCCCACTGGGGGGTGCTTCCTGTCAGTTGTGAACACTCCTATTGGAATACGTGTATTTCAATGTTCTCATTGTGGTTATCGTTGCCATTACTTTGGTTATGAACCAACCTTTACAAGGTGTTTGTGTGCAAGCTAAAATTAGTCTACTTTGCTGAAACTTATGTTATGGACAGTGTTGATATTTCTGATGCAGAATTGCCACTTTCACCCAGTCTGTACTATATCCATGTCTGGAAGTCTTAACTCACTTCAGCACCTTATTCTACAATAAGTACACGTAACACCTTTGTACTTTTCAGATACTTTTATGGACAAATGGCTCCACAGCCCTGAGGAAACCATTTTCAAATTCTTGGACAGAGAAACGATCCACTGATGCCCTGGAACATTAAAACATTTGCTCAATAATATGTAATGACACTGTGTGGAGGAGGTATAGCTCCTTTAAACCATGGTACACTGAAAAGTTTTATATGCATTTTTCTTCTATATTTTTTAGTTTGCAGAAAAACAGATATTTTTGCACTTGAGTGCTACAATTTGCACTTATAGGGTAAGGGGACAATTGCCCCACAGTAGAATGCACTTTTGGTTTCTTTAACCTACTGTACCCTGAATGACTTAAGCCTTCTTTGTATATATATGAATGTACTAAACTCACATTAAAAAGTTATAATCAAAACAAAAACAGCAAAATCCATAAATATAACACTAGAACAAAAGAAAATTATTTTAGAAATAGACTTATAGGTGGTCTAAATAATAAGTGCATAGAAAATAGTAGCAAAGATCTGTACAACCATCTACCATCTAGAATTAAACAGATAACAAATGAAAAAATCAAACTAAAGAATATTAAATCTTATCTATTAGAAAAGGCATTTTACTCTGTAGAAGAGTACAAAAATTGATAAAATATGGTATATTGCACTTCCCAATATTCTCAACTAGTCTCATATTTATGTAAATATACTTGTATTGTATGTACATAGAATTTGACGATCCTTGTAAAATTTTTTACAATTGGAGAAAATAAAATAAACCTTTCAAACTTGCTAGTGGTATTTAATTCCCAAAACCAGTCATGTCAACAGACGCTACTGGTGGCAAAAGCACTCCAAATTAAATGGTAGCATGCTCTTCAACCTTCAGCATGCCAAGTAACTGTACGACGAACTCCCTTGACACCGTGAGGGACACTGTACCTAGGGGTAATCGTCGCACCCAACTCAGGTATATGTAGCCATGGCTTGTCAAAACCTTCTGTTTCCAATACTAAATTCTTGGTTCAGCTTGGGAAGAGTAAAATTCATTTGACACTCGTATCGATAAACAAAAATTAGAAAAAATGTTCTGCATTTTTGACATGCTCCTTTAGCAAAAGTTAACGAGATTGAAGATGCAGCAATTCAAATGGAGCTAATTGAGTTGAGATGTGACTATCGACTACTGAAAAATGTGACACTCTCAGTGCTGTAGAATTTTACATATGCCTTCTTGATTCAAACTTTCCAAATCTTATTGACAATGCTGTGAACATAATAGCTATGTTTGGCAGCACTTACACTTGTGAGTAGGCATTTTCCATAGTTAAGTTGCTGAAAATTCAGTATAGGTCTTGGGACAGCGATGATATTCTGCGTAATAGTTTACTTATATGGGTCAATCCACGTCAAATCGCACATCTGTAAAACACGACTTTTTCGTAGGAGGTTTAATTTTTTTTTATGAAATCAAATGGCATCAAATAAGGAGACCCGTATTTTTTTATTTCTGTATTTTTAAATTATTTGCTTAGTTATGGCTATTAGAAATTAAGCAATTTCTGTGTGCACTATAATATAAAATCACTTGTTACTCTAAGACCATATAGAGTTGAGAGTTGGGGTTTGGCACACTGGAAAGGTTAAATACAACGCTTTTAACAACTTTCGACCAATCATTATTACACACAAATTTTGGACTGTTTTTTGATGCTATATTTTGTAAAACCAAAAATAGAATTGAAATCGATGTGTTACAAATCTAAAATACACACATATTCCCTGACATTTTATCTATAAAATAAAACATTAAAAACTATGGAGTGAGCATAAGTGCATTTGCTACAATTTTTTTTCTGGAGGCCTGCAAGCGCTCATGGACGACATGAAGTACAGCTGGATTCGCCATTCTTGGCCCCTGGAGGAAGTAAATGTAAAGCTTGAAAGCAAGTACCAAGCCAGGTGACTGAAGACAGCATGCGAATTGGTACGTCAGCTTCATATGCTACTCACATAACTTCTTCTTACTAAGACAGTACAGTTCATACAGAAATATGTCTCCACAATGCACCTTCTTTCTGATACTCCTGTGGCATCTGATACACACTTTTGAATTTTTTTGAAAAAATCTTCTGATGTAAGCAGTTCTTCGCTTTTAGCTTCTTCCTTTATGTACGCCCATACATTTGAAACAATTCTCTACTCTGACTGTGTAATGTTTTGGTTCCTAATTTAGAACATACAGGTGGCATAATTGATTTACGCTATGATCAATGTCTCTCAAATCCACTATATTCACTCCTTATCGCAAAGATATATGTCTTCAACTGCATGCTGCACTAAAAAACACCTGTGAATTAGCAAGGACTGTCTCAAATCATGCACACATCATTACCTTCCCCCTCCCTCACCATGTTGTGCATGGTTTCATTCGCAGAATTATACAATATGAACTGATGAAACAGACAAAAGCTATGGGTTCGTCTAAAGGACTTCCAGTTAAGGTCAGCGGCTAAGAACGATGGGTCCACCTAAGCTTTAAAATTACACTCCTTCATTCCTTTGTCAAAAATTGAAGCTGTAGTGAAACAATTTTCTTTCGAAGAAGGAAGTAGACGAGTAGAAATTTAAAGTTTTGTGTGGTATGTAAACATCAGTTTAAAATGCATATTTTAAAAACAGTTTGAAGATGCTAATAGTGTACATATAATAGTGTCAGCTAGCAATGTTCTCCTTACTGTACTGTTGTAACGTTCATGGAACCTCTGAACGGTTGCTGTAATAGAAGGTGCCAATTTTATTGTGTGAGGTTATGGTAGCCGTCACCGCTGCTACACGAGTCTGCTGCATTGATTTGTAATTTAATTATACCCAAACTATTAGAGACTCCATTCTGATTTTTTCTGAGAATATTGAATAAACTTCAGTGTATTTTTAGTTTTTTTCTTTTTTTCAGATTTTTAAATGGTCGAGTTTGTTTTATTATTTAACTTTAAAAATTTAATCACACAAAATATAATATTAATAATAATTAATAAAATTTTCTGATAAATACCTCACGAAGTACTGCGATTTATCTTTAATTTGAGCCAAAGATCAAGTAATTTGCTTGATTACAGTGGGAGATGTGATTGATCAAAGGGTGATGAGCGCACAATTTTTGGGACATTTCAAAAATTAATATCTGCCCAAATAAATTTTTTTTTTTTATAAAACAAAGAAACACGGGTCAAATATATTTTGTTCCAAAACACCCCAAAAAAATTTTTTTCAAGAAAATCTGAGATATTAAGGTGAATTTTTACCATATTTTGTGTGGTTTGACGTGGAATGACTCATATGGCTTGCCAATAATCTACGTCCCAATTTTAAAGAATTAGTAGATTCACATGGAAAGAAGAAAATGAAGTAAAGTTTTCAGAGACAACACTGCAACTGCATAATTGTACGGCAGTGCAGGAAGTCCTCTCTATTGCTGCCCCTTGCTCCCAGTGCATTCAAGCCAACTTCGTAGCACCAACGTTGACATGACTGCCCAAAACACAAGTTTTAATTTTTTTGGGGTCTTACAGACAATGGTGTAATTTAACAATTTGGGAAAAATTTGTGCTGATATGTGACCATTATACATAACTTTATACTAATAACTAGGGCACAGATTTTGATGACCTAAAAAATATTAAAAAGGATCTTAAAATTATGACTTTATGACCTAAATTCACTAAAAATGACCTGAAAGATCAAAGAATGACTTCAAAATTGCTTCATTTGTTGATCTTGCACACTTCACTTATACCTTATCACTGAATGCTGAATTCCAATACATTACAGGTATCTTTTGTAAGTTTTCAAATTTGAAGGATTGTGTGTTGTCAACTAATGTGGACCTACACCTATAGAAGCTTCATTTAACATCAACCAGGGTTTTGGTTGGAAAATTAAAACTATTGGTACTCAATTACAAAATTTTCCAGGTGACTTGAAGTGATGTTGTGCAGTCACTTTTCTTTTACAACAGGAGATTCCTTTAGCTGATCGCAACCCAGTTGAGAACCAGAATGTCACATAATATGACAGAAAGAGAAGATCCAATTTGATCAATGAGTTGACCTAAAACTTTTGGGCAAGTGTTTTTGAATATTGATAGTTCATAAAGTTTTATAATATCTGAAAATAATTTATTACATGGAATAATTCACAGCACTCCCAGATTACGACAGATGTAAAAAATTGTTTAAGTTGCAGCCGTACAACTCTGCCTGCTATTGTTGAGGCACTGTTACAAATGACAAATATGAGACATTGTTTAAGAGGTGGAATCAGGACTGAAAAATTCAATGCCATAGCCGGGATTTGAACCACGGGTCTTCTGCATTGAGTGACTGCTAAGATCTGTAGTTCAAATTCCAGCTATGCCATTGAATTTTTCAGTCCTGATTCCACCTCTTAAACATTGACCACACACGACTTGTGTGTTTAAAAACACCAGCAGTAAGCTTGTTGGCATAAGTAAATAATAATTATACATTGTTTTAAATATTCTTTGACATAAAATTTTACACATAAGTTGGTTTGCCCAAGCAGTCGTCAATAATTGTTAATTCAGTTGGATGAAATTAATACAGTACTTTTCTTTCAAATTCTTTTATACACAGCATGTGACAAAAACAGATATTTCTTCAATATTAATGTCTCCCTTTCATTAGAATATAATAAGGTTATTTTATAATCATTACTAGAATTTTATTCAAACAAGTAGACACCAATGGTCTTATAAGAGTAATGCGTACTGCATGTTTCAGAACTTCCGGTAATCACTTCGGACAATTCTATAACTACCAGTACTAGTACCAGTGAGTACTGGCCCAACTAAAGCCCAGACATCATAGAAGATACTGGGACATGCTCGCAACAAATATTGCAGGTTTCCAGCCCTTTTTCATTGAGGAGATAGTTCTTACCTTCTTCTTACATGAGCACCATATCCTTCATTCTTGCTCATCTTGTTTATTTCCTATAGGTGACTCACAAAGATCAGCCCTTTTCAGTTGGCTATTGCGACTGTGGGTGCACGCACAGGTGACACTCTAGCAGCAGTGAAAGGGAGTGGGAGATTCAGTTACAGTGTAGAAGTGCAGTGTTCAAGATCATGTTCATGTAGTAGAGTTTTACACAGAAATGAAGTCAATAGTAGGGATCCAACAAGATTTCCACAGATTAAACCATTGCAGAAACATCCAGAGTAGCCATACCATAAAGCATTGGATAACTAAGTGGCATGCACAGGGGTCAGTGCATCATACATGGTTGCTAACCTGTACGTTAATTATGGGCGTATACAATAATTTGAATGTATGATAGTTCAATACCAGCAAAATACTGTTTTCACTGGTTTGTCACACCAGCAAAATGAAACTAATTACAAATAGCAACACCACTTTTGCCCTCATTGCCTGTCTCCACCCCACTAAGGCAACAGTTTCCAACCCTAGTAAGCCTCCTACCCTTTATCCTCTTATTGCCAGTGTGCCCAGGTGTGATAAACTCAATGAAGATGGCACTGTTCAGAAAATTGATAATCAATGGAGAAAACTTGGAATAAGTTATATTCCGTGTGAAATAAAGAACATGCCTCAACCTGACAGTTTCTGAAGTGCTTTTAAACATATGTCAGCTTGGTGGAAATACTGATTTCAGAGAACTAGCCTTTGCATTATTAGTGATTTTGTTGCCCCGCAGAAGCACTTCTTGTGAAAATTTTTTTTTCTAAACTTGGTTTAGTAAAAACCACAGTTATAAACAGATTGGCCTTTGCATAATCAGTGAATTCATTGCCCCACAGAAGTGCTTTTTTAGAAAAAGCTTTTTTCTAAACTGGGCTTAGTAAAACCCAAAGTTAGAAACAGATTGGCACTAGATATGGTAAATGAACTTATTCTGTTGTCTCAGCTTATGAAAGAATGTGGTAGATCTGAAAATCTGCAAGTTACCGAGAAGTTGTTAAGGTTTATTTCAACAGAAAATTTGTATAATGGTGCAACGGTTGAAGAAGATGAACTTTCAGATGAATAGTGTGAGAAACATAAGTTCTGAAGTTGTAATACTGGTTGAGGTCATCAATCTTGTAAGTGGATATAATACACATCATTACTATTACATTTTCATAAGTGTTATACTGATATTTTTATTGTTGTAGCATTTGGTATATGATGTACAATAATTTTGAGTGGCTGATAAGATAACTGTACTTTTAAATGTTGGCAATCCTGGCATCATAGCAAGCCTCCTGCACGACGTCAAAATGTGAGAACATGGGAAAACATTGGGCGTGCACAGCCGTCCATTAAAACAAGTCCATGACAGTCGCTTTGCTGCTGATCACAGGTACTAATCATTAATTATGGCAGTGTATAGTGCGTTTTGCACCTATATTTGCATGTACAAACCTAAAAGATAAAGGTATACTGGAGACAACTTATCAGCAGTTCCCAAGAGTTCACATGGTTGACATTACACTAAACAGCAAACGAAATATCCCAAAAAGCAGTCCTGCCAATGTACATAATAAAGGCATTTCTAACCTCAAATATCACAGGGTTAAAGTATCATGCTTTCAAATGATAATAATGCTTGAACATCATTACCGCACAACAAAGAACGTACTCACCTATGGCAAATCTTGTTCTGCAACAACACTTTTGCATAAAATCACTTCTGAGTGCTAAATATCATGATATATATTTAATGCACTACTGTGTAGCAAACACAGAAATAACAACAGTAACTGTAACTGTGTATACTGCTCTAAAAGAATTCAAGACAAAATCACGCAAACACGAGCAGTACGTCCACAGATTAATTAATTAGTTAATACGGCGTCTAAACAGAATCTTGTTTTAAAATCTATCGGTTGGCCTTTCTGCAATGCGTTCATAAACAAAGGTTTCTGTGGCAACATAACAGATGCAATTACACCAGCTATAGCCATAGCTTTACTATGGTTATATGTTACGAACAGTTGGTGGCACTGATACAACCTAACCGATGGAATATCACCAAATATAACTAGGCTGCACCACAATGGGTGGAAAATATCAATAGTTGTTTTTTGGGGTATCTCAATACCTATTATAGAGCAATGCTTAAGACTGACTGACATGTTCGATTTTGCTATACATTTCTGGATGACATGGCCAGCTGATCTAGGAATTGTTGACAGCCTGATGATAACTGGGGAGGCACAGGGACAGTTAACAAGCAAAACTGCCATTTTGGGGGCACCGAGAACCCACCACAATTCCATGGACACACACTACACAGCCCAAAATTAATGGTGTGGAGTTACACACTTGACAATACAACTGAGCAGCTAGTCAATTGATGGCTACGATGGCAATTAAGATTCCCAAAAGATGTCCCAATAATTAACAAATACATTAGGTAAAGTATAAACAAAGAGACACATATTTATTCTGAGTTCACCACACTGTTAAAAAAATGTCCAAGTTGTTAGTGAATCTTAAATGTAGTTAACTAGAAATGATTACCTTGCAGCAGTTCTGATGGTTTTGCGAGCTTGTGGAGACATTCTGATTATAGTTGCAATGGCTTGTGCATACTCGGCTTCGTCAGCAGCCAGGAATCCATTGCGACTGCCTTCAGATTCCATTACAATATCCATGAGAGGACCTCCAGAGCGATGGGCCACCATTATGAGTCCTGCAGCCATACACTCAACCACTCCTATAGCAAGAAACAGTATTGTTAAACAGAGAATTTAGGGACTAGTCATCTATGCTGCATGTTGCCTACTTTTATGCAATCAACACAACTTTTGGTAAATGATACAAGCTGAAATACAAAAGATCAATGTGTGTTGTCTCTAAATAAGGCAATAATGTCTTGTTCCCTTACTATTACTGCAGTGTTCATATCAGGGTTTAAGCTATAAAATGAAGGTATCACAAAAATGCACACATCAAAATTTACATTTGTGCAAACTGTGAAAACTTAATGCAAAATTCTTAAATACTTGAAATGAACTCATCACTTATATAATACTTTTATAACACTTCTAAAATGACACACATGTAACTAGTGAGTCGATCCAGGTGTCTCCCAAGATTGTGGCTACAAACCCCACAGAGACCAACAGTTTTTAAGTATTATTAAAATTGACAGGCCCATATCAGTAGAACCCTTGCAGGACGAAGTTCCAGCAAATCGGCAGCACTGATATGAGCCTGACAATTAACAGCATCATTAAAAAAATCCTTTTTTTGTAACCTAACAAGAATAACTGAATCATGAAGACTTTTTCAGATAAAAATTGAGCACAAATTAAATGCTTTTCCTGTGAAAGACTGTCGTTGCAGTTACTGAGGACTCTGGATTCTTTAATTCCTCATCCTATAAATTAAAATTATTTCACTGCTCTACAGGTACTTCATTGATTGAGCAAAACCTGTTCTATTCAAATATGAAGGAAAGAAGCTCACCTATACCGAAGTGCTCGTTCCACATAGCATGAAGACCTATAGTCCCTTCTTGTAATTCTTTCTTTAGTTCAGCATATGACACATTTACTCTAAATGTCACATTCTTCTCCAAAGAAAGATGCTTACACAGATTCTGCATGTCTTGAACCCTCTCAGCATCTTCATCATTGCGACATGATCCTACAAACACCAGCATTATCTGCAAAAGAGATGGAATGAGTTTGTGTTACAAATTTTGACAGATGGAGAAAACAATAGCATGAATTTGAAATAAAGGACCCCGTCTGAAAATGCATCAGTCAAGATTTACAAGCTACCATTTTATGCAGCTAAAAGATTAGTCAACTCTGAATTCAAAAAAATTACTGCAAAATATTACTATGAAAAATAAAAAAATAAAAGATGGGAACTACCAAACATTCAAACACTAATTCCTGAGTATCCTCGAAAAACGGCAGTTGCAACCTTCAGGTTGATTACAGGACATGATTGTCTGGCAAAACATTTAAATAGAATTGGGATATATTCTTCACCACTCTGCCCTCTATGTGATCTGCAAGAGGAAATGGACCGAGACCACCTTCAAATATGCCCGACCACTTCTAGCACCCCATCCATCAGTGAAAAATATTGGAGAGCAAGAGGATTAATGACTTCATTGTCAGAAATCCAGCATTAGCTAACAACAACAAGAAGATTTACAAGCTAAAGCCACCATTCAAAGTATGATACCAATAGCAGTATTCTGTGTAGGTTTTATATCACTTTACTGTTCAATTTTCCAACTCTTTATTTCCATTCTCAAAATCGCTAATGTCATTTACACATTTACCAAAAAATATTTCCACAAGCATTTATATGAGACAGAGAAATCTCCTTGGAAGCACCTAAAAAAATTCTGACGAGATGCTCTTACACGACTTTCTCTACTCTTGTACTATTCTTACAAACTCTTATTCCTATAGCTTCTTCGTGTTAGTTGAGATCAACATTTGCAGAAATTATCTTATTGGTTATTTCCTTGTAGGTACAAGGAGTATATGGGAATACAACAGGCTTTACATGATAGTCAAATGTTTTAAAGCCAATCATTATGTGACGGCTTTGAAATTCTGTTCTCTTTGCATGGCCTGCAGATAAAAAAAAATCTGATGTGTTGCACTCACATGACTTTCTTTACTCTTGTTCTAACCATTCTTACAAACTCTTATACCTATATCTTCATGTTAGTTGAGATAAGTATTGGTACAAATTATCTTACTGCTTATTTCCTTGTAGGTACAAGGGGAATATTAGAATACAGTAGGCTTTGAGCGATAGTAAAATGTTTTAAAGCTTTGAGATCCCGTTCTCTTTGCATGCTTAACATATAAAAAAATGAACAATGATTTTCCATTTCACGAAAGTGTTAAGTTTTCTGAAACTCACACATATAAAAAGGAATATCTCCGAAATGGTTCACCCTACAAGAAAATTCATTCAGACATAGATTGTGTATTTTAGTGAGATCTACATTTTTTGTATGTTAAGAATTTGTCTATCTCTAACGGTTTACCAGTTATGCAAAAGTCATCCAGAGTTGGGCTATTTTCTTCAAAATCTTTGTGTCACATCCTTGAAAGACATTAAGCTTAAATACCAACTTTGGTTTTTAACCTACTTTTCATTTTTGAGTTATGCTGTCCACAGACTGACATACACACACACGGACCTTTTTCTAAAAATGCTTTTTTTGGATTCAGGGGTCTCAAAACATATATTTCCGGTGAAATCTCGACATTCAATTTTTGGGTGGAATACAATACTTCACCTACTTACCAGTAGAGAAAGTAAAAATTAATTACTTCCTATTTGAGAAAAGTATAAATATTGGAAAATTAAACAAATAGCAAGGAATATCTACAAAATGGTTTACTCCACAGAAAAAAAAAAAGCACAAAAAAACAAAACTTATTGACCAACCATGTTTAAACGAAATCTACATTTTTATGCAGTAAAATTTGCCTATGTTTTCATAGTTTACCAGTTATACAAAAGTCATCCAGAATGAAGAGGACTTCTGAGAACATTCCCAAAAAATTCAAGATATATATTTTGTTTGTCATGAAAACATCTTAAACCTATAGTAATTTAATAAAAATGGTTAGAGCCATTTTAAGGAAATTAAAAAAATTTGAAAAATGTTCCTTGTAAAGGGCAGTCTGAGTGGGAGGATGTTTTTGTTGTACCCTTGGGAGATGATGATACTTAACCAACTTTTCATTTCTGAGTTGAGTTAGTTACAGACAGAAATATGATGCAGATGCATGTGCAAGCACATATACACAGACCTTCTTCTAAAAATGCTTTTTTGGATAGAGGGATTTTCAAAACATGTATTTCTGGTGAAATCTTGGTATTAAATTTTTGGGTGGAATACAACACTTCTATTTACAGTAAGTAATAAAGAGAAAGTAAAAGTGCATTCCATAGTATTGATGCGTTTAAGTATAATACAAAATTTAATCAATGTAAATATTATAAAAATTGTTATACATGTATATAATTGTGTACTGCTGAATTTGTGACGTATCTTATGTATTTGGAACAAGCAGATAAAATAAAATGAAGTGTTTTAAAATAGTATTTCAAACTGCAAACCATCTTAATGAATGCACAAATACATTTTTTTTAATGAACTCCTATGCTCAATGTTTGAAGATTTTCCCCCCCGAAGAAGATGAAGAAGAGGGGATGGAGCAGGACAAAGGACACACTATAGAAGTTTGCTAATTACAACGTAAATAGTGCCTCCCCCAAATAAATTGCTCCATTAACCTCTTGAGCGATGGCCATTTAAACACCCGTGAGCCCAAAACTGCTAGCATTTAAATTGTTAAATGCGCTTCGTATATACACAGCTGTATTTTGTGTAAATATTAAGTTATTTTAATGAAACAAAAACTGGTATAAAACTCGTTATTTGCAGTATAAATGTACGTCATCAGCAAAGTTGAGTTGTATTTACAAAACGTTGAAATGGCACAATTTTGTTTCACTGTGGTGAAAAGTCAACTTTGCTCCGTCAAACGCATCTAATATAAGTTCTCGAAAACATACAGTAAAGGAACACCCATTGTATGTGTGGCTTATGCGTCAGCATACTGTGTAATAAAGCGTTACTGCATGCGTGGTCTCTTGAGTCATCAGAATAGATCAACATTACAACTTTTAAGAGGTAGAACAATAGCTCAGTGGTTAGAGCGTCTGCCCGGCAAGCGGAAGGTCTGTGGTTCAAATCCCAGTTGTGGCATTGAATTTTTAAGTTCCAGTTCTACCTCTTAAACTTTGCCCACACACGGCTTTGTGTGTTTCTTTCCTGCTTGTAGCTGAAGGGAGAAGTGGTATAAAAAGGTGTTTTTGCACCAACTGGATATAACCATATACAATTGTTTGGGGATTTGGACAGCTCTCTAAACACACACAGGACAATGACCGACCTTGACTACCGACTATAAATAACTTGCAGCCTGATTGAACAATACCACGTTGGGGGTTGAAAATCCAAAACCCCTGCACCCCTCAGATTTCAAGGAAAACATTATCCTAAAAGGATACCACCAACAGCAAAGAAGTCCCGCCCATTTCGAAAGTGTTTCGTGTGTCGCAAGAAGGGAATTCGTGAATGTGGAGATGTACCTACCCTTGTGTGTTTATCCCTGTTTTGAGGTAAATCACTGCAGAACGAACATATTAAGGTAAGCCAATAAAGTATATAGACCTTACTAAAATGTTTCATAAAGGGAAAATTATAAGAAGTTGAGTTGGATAAGGGATAAATAAGGGTTAAATGCTTAAACGCACAGGACGTGTATACACGCCCATATCGCTCATCCGTCATTTTAAATGGACGTGATTTCACGTCGATATCCCTCAAGAGGTTAATAATTAACTTCTGGTATTAGCAAATGCAGCCTGAGAAATGAAAAATAAAGCACACATGGAATATTACTATTGTAAGAAGGGACTGGAGAGATGTTAGTACAAAAACCTTATGTGAACTTAGCTGTCAGAATGGATGTCTTATTAAGATGTAGAACACCAACTCTAAGTTAAGTATGATCTGAAGTTTTCCTGGCGACGAACATGTTCAAGATGTTTTTAGGCTTCGAGCCAGGTGTAGTGATGAAGAGTCGTCAATGTTTCAGGAGTGTGCATCTCTCCCACCATTCAGGACGATGAATGACCAACAAGGGTGAAAGGACCAGTATATCCACTGTTTGCTAGTACGGACCGAGCAGAAAACACCAAGTCTAATCTGGAGGTGGTTCAACGCTCTGTTGGAATCTGTGTTTTCTGAGCTGGTCGATCTCCAACTTTAAGGCTGGTTTCCAGGAGGGATTGAACTGCAATCCGACGTCCCGGTTCAGTGTGCTTGGAGGAGATGGACAGAGCCTCTTTAATCCTCCGTTCCCAGAAACTACTACATTTTGCCACTATGGTCGTTTCTTTGAAGTTAGCTCTGTGGTCTTTTTCAAAGCAGTGTTCCGCCAGCACTGACTTTTCAGGCTGCATTAAACGTATGGATCGTTCATGCTCCTCGGGGCAAACTGGCAGGACCATTTCCACCAGAGTCTGGGATTTGAACCACAGATCTTCCTCTTGCCATGCAGATGCTCTAACCATTAAGCTACTGTGACATCCTGCCAGAATGACATGGTCTGCGGTTCAAATCCCAGCTGTGGCATTGGATTTCTCAGTTCCGATTCTACCTCTCAAATATTGAACATGTTTCTATTAAAAGGGTAGTTTGCAGTGCAAGGACTTTCTTGGAAATCTTTGTGTATCTTTGAATCTAAAAAAGAAGAGAGCCTCAAAACATAGGTATATTTTGGGTGAAATATTGACGTTGAATTTTTTGGTGGTATACAATGTTTCCTTTACTTACTGTAAATGTGCAACAGGCTTACCTTGTCCCACAGTTCCTCAGACACTAGTTGTCTCAGTTCGTACATAGCTCGCAGCTGCAGTGGATGATCCTTCTCTGGCCTAAACTGTCCAACAGATACAATCTTGATCAGATTGTTCACTTCTTTACTTAATGCTTCATTATCTGAAAACAAGTGCTTATTTTGTGTCACAGCATACCTCAATCATTAGTAATGAAATCTTGGATATAATGTGAATTTTACCTTGTTCTTCAGAGAGCAGTGGCATACTCTTTAGGTCGTCTACATCACAAGGAGGGTACACTCTGTGAGTCTTCAGTGGACATTTCCACAACTCAACAATGTGTTCTTCCGTCCAACTTGAGTTCACCATTACAATGTCTGAGCACCTTCCCATCCAACCATAAAGCTGCAAAATTCATAATGCATAACATGACAATTTGTAAATTATTAATGTATTATTAATTTGTAATTATTAATGCAACCTTGTAATGTATGGCTTCATTTGAAGTGTGTGCCCGCATAAATGTCTATGTTATACTTCGTAAAATTTGAGATATTCACAGAACAAATGTCTGTGGTGTGTCCTGAATCTGTATTTGCAGGTAGTTGGAGCATTAATCCTGCTAAGATAGCAGCATGTATGGTGATGATAAGAAACAAGGATCTAAAAATAAGACAATATAATGGGCAAAATGTGGAAAACTACAGAAAGGACAGTGACACAGTGAAAACTATCACATAGTAAATGT
Organism: Tenodera sinensis; assembly: GCA_030765045.1. Lineage (NCBI taxonomy): Eukaryota > Metazoa > Arthropoda > Insecta > Mantodea > Mantidae > Tenodera > Tenodera sinensis. Next base: position 16,666,093 of record CM060961.1, read on the forward strand.
AGATAGCCATAGCTTTAGTTCAGAAGCCGAGAAAAATACTAAGATAAGCACAGGGCCGGTACTCAAGTCACATGCACAAGAAACGGTCACAATGCTACATATGGGAGACTGCCTTTTTGGTTTACCAGGAGAAATATGAATTGCTTGGAAAATTCAATGTCATTCTGGTAGGTTGTCACAGTAGCTTAGTGGTTAGAGCACCACATGGTAAGCAGAGGGTCTGTGGTTCAAATCCCAGATGTGGCATTGAATTTTTCAGTTCCAATTCTACCTCTCGTTACATATGGTAATTGATGTTTTAAACAAAGACCTTATAAAGCTGCAGAAGAAATAAATATGTTGAAACAGGAAAAGCAGGAACTCAAATTAAAGATACTGATTTTAAGTGAAGTAAAATCATATTCTATGGTAACAAAAACGACACCAAACATGGAGCGTTCTGGTGCAAAAAGCATTGCTACATTTAATCACAAAGATCCTAAGTAACCAAACAAAAAAATTCTGAGCTGAAGTAAACAGCAATACAAAAGTGCAAAAACTGGTAAAAACAAGATACAGGATAATAAGCAGAGAAGAATGGAAGAATCCATATAAAACAAAGGAAAGAAGAATGAAATTAAGACAGCACCTGAGTCCTCTAGAGAACATGCAGCAAATGTAGACAGTTTGAAAGTGCATGAATCTGTAAATGAAGGATGAAGGTGTAAAAAGACGAAAGAAGAAGGAAAGGTAGTTCCTAACCTTAAAGGTGCTACACATGAAGCTCCAACTGCAGTTAAAAATGTGCTAGTGCTGGGTGATTCAAAGATCGTGAACGTAACTGTGAAAAATGCTGACAAAAGAGTGTAAAGTGCATAAAAGCTTCTCAGTTATCCTCAAAAGTGAAAAACCACTGCAAATGTGAAAATCTTCTGGAAGATGCAGAAGTGACAATACTACATGCGGGGACCAATATCTTAACAGATGAAGTCAGTATTCCAGACATCGTGAAGCAAAATGCAGTTTAAAAATAATGGAACAAAATTATTCCATTACAGTTTCACGGGTGATCAGCCATGTGAGGTTTAAAAATATTGAGCTTTCGGCCATTGTAAACTCCATGGCCTTCGTCAGAATGAAAATGACCGTTAGCTTTCCACTCCCCATATATATACAATGTTAGGTGGGAGGGGGTTGCGTTGCCCTGGCCAATGAGCGGGTGACGATTTGTGATTGGGCCTGCTGTTTCGGGCTATGTTTGTCACCGACCACAGTATTTTCTTGAGGGTCAGTACTTAGTGCAGAATCACTATAGTTGCTGTTGTGAATGTGTTTCATGGCTATTGTCCAGGCAGGGCTTAGCTGAAGTCCGCGGTCTCTGTTGCAATTGTTTGGATGTAGTTTGATTTGAATGGCTTCCTTAATGACTCTGTCCCAGTATTTATCCGTATGCTCCAGAACTTTGATGTCTTCAAAGTTTATTTTGTGGACATACTCTATACAATGCTCGGCCACTGCTGACTTATCTGGTTGTAGGAGCCCGATATTGCGTTGATGTTCTTTACAGCTTTCTTCTATTGTGCGTCCTGTTTGGCCTACAAACACTTTACCACATTTGTAAGGAATCCTGTACACTCCTGGGACCTTGAGTTGAAGTGGTTCTTTTACTGGCCTAAGGTATTCTTGGATCTTCTTTGGAGGCGTGAAGAAGGTCTTGATGTTATACCTAGCGAGTATGTGAGAGATCTTGTTTGAGACGGAACCGTAGAATGGTATGTAGGCTTTGTTCGGCCAGCTATCCATCCTTTGAGTGAGGCGTTGGGGGTTGTTTCGATTGTTTTCAACCTTCTTGCATGCCTTTTTGATCTCGTTATCACTGTATCCGTTTTTTAGCAATGTGTCTCGTAGGTATTTAAGTTCCTGCTTAATGTGGTCTTCATCCGCAATATCGAAAGCCCGGTGAAACAAGGTGGAGATAACTGTCTTCTTTTGAGTAGGATGGTGGTGACTGGAAGCGTCCAAGTAGCGGTTGGTGTGTGTTGGTTTCCTGTATACACTGTGACCTAGGCTGCCGTCCAGCTTCTTGTAGACCAGAACATCTAGGAAGGGGAGTGAGCCATCGTTCTCAACTTCCATGGTAAACTTGATGTTCGCATGTAGGTTGTTGAGGTGGTCTAAGAAGGCGGAAAGTTTTCCTTTTCCATGTAGCCAGATAACAAAGGTATCATCCACGTATCTGAAGAATGCCTTTGGTTTGTCTGAGGTGGTATCCAGGGTAGTATGTTCCAAGCTCTCCATGAACAAGTTGGCAATACCTGGTGACAAACGGTGAACCCATGGCTACACCATCCGTCTGTTCGAAGAACTGGCCATTGTAATTGAAGTATGTGGAAGTGAGCGTGTGTCTGAAAAGCTGGGTGATGTCTCCCGGAAACCGTTCAGATAGGAGCTGTAGTGAGTCCTCTAGCGGCACTCTGGTGAACAAGGATTCCACATCAAAGCTCACCAAAATATCATCCGGGTCCACTTTCAGCGCTGAAATTTTCTGTATAAAGTGGCTGGAATTTGCAATATGATGTTGACAGTCACCCACCAGCGGATTCAGTAGAGTGGTAAGATGTTTGGCAAGCAGGTAAGTAGGTGAGCCTATGGCATTTACAATGGGTCGAAGGGATACTTCAGGCTTGTGAATCTTTGGCAGTCCGTAGAGTCTAGGTGGAGCTGCTGCGTGTGGAATGGTGTTTTTCTGTACTACAGTGGTTAGGCTCTAGTTCTTTATGAGATTTGTAGTTATTCTGGTGATCTTGGTCGTCGGATCCTTATCCAGTTCCTTGAAAGAGGGATCTTCAAGTAGTTTTGTAATTTTCTGGTGATAATCCATGGTCTCCATGATAACCGTGGCATTGCCCTTATCAGCAGGAAGCACAGTTAGAGTCGCGTCATGTCCCAGTGCTTTCAGTGCTCTAAATTCAGCAGATGAAATATTGGCCCTGGGTTTCTTGGCTCTTGCTAATGTAAGGCTGACTTCGGTGCGTATTTCTTCAGTTACGTCTGCCGGAAGACTAATTAGTGCCTGCTCAGTGCCACTGATGAAATCCTTGGTCAGTATGGATCTGGGTGCCGGGGCGAAATTGAGTCCTCTCGCCAAAACTGAAGTAGTTGGATGGTCTAATGGCTGTTCCGTTAGATTAATCACCAGCCTAGACAGGTCTAACTGAGCATGATGTTGTTGCGTGCAGTGAAATTTGTTGAACTTCCTAACATGGCGGTCAGTGGTTTTCTTCTGGTGTCGCCAGTACTGCGCGGATAAAGATAAATCAATACATTCACAGTCCAAACTCCGAAGCGAGGAAAACAGTTGGAGATGCAGTGTTAGAAGTTCTCTAGAGATGCGGTCCAGAAGGCAGTAGGTGTTGTGTATTCTTTCCCTCACCAGCGTGAGACTGGCGCGACGGAGGATGTGTTGCGCTCGGTTCATATTAATATGGTGATGTACCTCAGCGAAGCGTGGAACAACTGAGTAGTCTTTGCAATGTTTCAGAAAAGCTAAAGTGCATAAAGCACTAACTCTCCTCGTCTGTAGTCCTTCAAATCGTCGTAGTTGATGATAGATTTCCTCCCCGTACAGGTTTCTAATGTAAGATTTAAAGCTTTCACGGCGCATGTTATTTATTACAGTTTCACGGGCGATCAGCCGTGTGAGGAGCGCATCTCTAGAGAACTTCTAACACTGCATCTCCAACTGTTTTCCTCGCTTCGGAGTTTGGACTGTGAATGGATCGATTTATCTTTATCCGCCCAGTACTGGCGACACCAGAAGAAAACCACTGACCGCCATGTTAGGAAGTTCAACAAATTTCACTGCACGCAACAACATCATGCTCAGTTAGACCCGTCTAGGCTGGTGATTAATCTAACGGAACGGCCATTAGACCATCCAACTACTTCAGTTTTGGCGAGAGGACTCAGTTTCGCCCCGGCACCCAGATCCATACCGACCAAGGATTTCATCAGTGGCACTGAGCAGGCACTAATTAGTCTTTCGGCAGACGTAGCTGAAGAAATACGCACCGAAGTCAGCCTTACATTAGCAAGAGCCAAGAAACCCAGTGCCAATATTTCATCTGCTGAATTTAGAGCGCTGAAAGCATTGCGACAAGACGCGACTCTAACTGTGCTTCCTGCTGATAAGGGCAATGCCACGGTTATCATGGAGACCATGGATTATCACCAGAAAATTACAAAACTACTTGAAGATCCCTCTTTCAAGGAACTGGATAAGGATCCGACGACCAAGATCACCAGAATAACTACAAATCTCATAAAGAACTCCAGCCTAACCACTGTAGTACAGAAAAACACCATTCCACACGCAGCAGCTCCACCTAGACTCTACGGAATGCCAAAGATTCACAAGCCTGAAGTACCCCTTCGACCCATTGTGAATGCCATAGGCTCACCTACTTACCTGCTTGCCAAACATCTTACCACTCTACTGAATCCGCTGGTGGGTGACTGTCAACATCATATTGCAAATTCCAGCCACTTTATACAGAAAATTTCAGCGCTGAAAGTGGACCCGGATGATATTTTGGTGAGCTTTGATGTGGAATCCTTGTTCACCAGAGTGCCGCTAGAGGACTCACTACAGCTCCTATCTGAACGGTTTCCGGAAGACATCACCCAGCTTTTCAGACACACGCTCACTTCCACGTACTTCAATTACAATGGCCAGTTCTTCGAACAGACGGATGGGGTAGCCATGGGTTCACCGTTGTCACCTGCTATTGCCAACTTTTTCATGGAGAGCTTGGAACATACTGCCCTGGATACCACCTCAGACAAACCAAAGGCATTCTTCAGATACGTGGATGATACCTTTGTTATCTGGCCACATGGAAAAGGAAAACTTTCCGCCTTCTTAGACCACCTCAACAACCTACATGCGAACATCAAGTTTACCATGGAAGTTGAGAACGATGGCTCACTCCCCTTCCTAGATGTTCTGGTCTACAAGAAGCTGGACGGCAGCCTAGGGCACACAGTATACAGGAAACCAACACATACCAACCGCTACTTGGACGCTTCCAGTCACCACCATCCTACTCAAAAGAAGAAAGTTATCTCCACCTTGTTTCACCGGGCTTTCGATATTGCGGATGAAGACCACATTAAGCAGGAACTTAAATACCTACGAGACACATTGCTAAAAAACGGATACAGTGATAACGACATCAAAAAGGCATGCAAGAAGGTTGAAAACAATCGAAACAACCCCCAACGCCTCACTCAAAGGATGGATAGCTGGCCGAACAAAGCGTACATACCATTCTACGGTTCCGTCTCAAACAAGATCTCCTGCATACTCGCTAGGTATAACATTAAGACCTTCTTCACGCCTCCAAAGAAGATCCAAGAATACCTTAGGCTGGTAAAAGAACCACTTCGACTCAAGGTCCCAGGAGTGTACAGGATTCCTTACGAATGTGGTAAAGTGTATGTATGCCAAACAGGACGCACAATAGAAGAAAGGTGTAAAGAACATCAACGCAATATCAGGCTCCTACAACCAGATACGTCAGCAGTGGCCGAGCATTGTATAGAGTATGTCCACAAAATAAACTTTGAAGACATCAAAGTTCTGGAGCATACGGATAAATACTGGGACAGAGTCATTAAGGAAGCCATTCAAATCAAACTACATCCAAACAATTACAACAGAGACCGCGGACTTCAGCTAAGCCCTGCCTGGACAATAGCCATGAAACACATTCACAACAGCAACTATAGTGATTCTGCACCAAGTACTGACCCTCAAGAAAACACTGTGGCCGGTGACAAACATAGCCCGAAACAGCAGGCCCAATCACAAATCGTCACCCGCTCATTGGCCAGGGCAACGCAACCCCCTCCCACCTAACATTGTATATATATGGGGAGCGGAAAGCTAACGGTCATTTTCATTCTGACGAAGGCCATGGAGTTTACAATGGCCGAAAGCTCAATATTTTTAAACCTCACATGGCTGATCGCCCGTGAAACTGTAATAAATAACGTGCACCGTGAAAGCTTTAAATCTTACAAAATTATTCCACTTAATTTATGTAGTAATGGAACAAAAGTTGATTCCCAGCAAGTGTGGCAACAATACAATAAATAAACACATTCTAATCAAAAGATTATTCTGGTTTTTCACATTATATTACTAAGCTTACTTAGTTTCTCATTGACAAAGTGACATGCAATCAAATGATGGTAATCATAATGTGCTGTTCTTGTCAAGCGATGTACACAAGTTGACAAAAAATAGATGCATTTATAATGTGTTGGTTTACAGAACAAATATATTATCTGAAGGGTCAAATTAAATTTGTGACACTAACTTCACTTAATTTAAAAGTGGAACATGCTTCCGAAGCTATTGCTTCCATCCTCAGCCTGGGCTGAAGTTACTGCCACTGTTATGCAGACTCATATCTCAAAAATGTTCCAGTTTTTCCATTTTATGATTGAAGGTGAGTATAAATAAAGTGACTCAAAAAACAGGATTCAAACACAAAGAATACTTCACCGTTAATAGTGCTTCTATTTTTAATATTTACTTGACTTCACTGTTAAAAAGCTCCTAAATAAATGAACACCTTGGTATGTTTACATGCTGAGTAAGCTTAAAAAAAAACAGGGTTTAGTTATATTCGAGAGAAAGTTAAAGGTTTTTGAATAGAGAAAAAGAAATAACTAATTGTGAATCAGTAAAATTCGTATTACATGTCATTATGCATGTTTTCTTCAATTATGTCTTAGTATTAACTTAAAACTATACAAGTAAAGTGTTAACCAAATATTTTCAGCTGATCCAATGCTATTATAATGGGTGATCCAAAAGACTCTGAACCAGCTCTGCTGTGTTTGGCCTGTATACATCCTTGGCGCTTGGTGCTGACCGCCCTTGTGATAGAACAGCGCAGATGAAGCCATACAACATTTTTAAAACTACTTTTAAAGGCTTTACTTACCAATGTTATTAAAGGGATGATAAAACTGGCCATCGTTCTCCATACATTTTTGGCACCTCTTTAGGGAACTAACTATCACTTGTCATATTTCACGTTGAGAAATTCTGGCAATTTCCTGGTGGATATTTTGTTTTAATTCTTCCAGGGTGTATGGGTTTGTCTTGTGCACCTTATGCTTTAAGTTACCCCAGAGATAGAAATCGCAGATCACCTGGAAATCTTTCTGCAAATCAGCTGAGTTAACATATATGAATCATAAATAAATACACGCTGTGCAGTAGAAAACAAATGCTGAGGCATAATATACTTTGTGACTAAGTACAGGACAAAATAATAAAGCACACTGGTAATAACCCAACCACACGATAGTGTGTCAGCTCAATATGTATTTTCAGAGCATAGAAAAACAAGTCAACTGCATGACATTGTGTACAGCAGCTGCCTATCGTGTTTCTGTGTGCACAGTGGAAAAACACAGCACAGCAGTTTGGATGTTTTTGGGTCTCTGTATTACTCTAATACAAAGATTTAGTGTGACACTGTAACCACTTACCCATGCAAACAGTCTGTAGTACAGCAACTTGCCAGCAGTGAGGAAGGGACTACGAGCCACATAGGGACGATTGTTATGAGCGACCATGTGACCAGACACTCGCCTCATCATATCACTTGTTATTGTTGGGTAATGGGTATAACTTGCTGTTCTACAGCCCCCTATAAACTTGAAGACAGGCAGTGTGAAGGCATATCCTGTTGTGTCTATATACAAATCTGCAACACAGAATGCATATTATCAAAGCTCATGATATGTGTAGGTTGATAAACAAATTGTAGAAGAGATTCTAAAGTAAGAACAAACTAGAAACTAAAAACTTCACTTATCTTAGTAATGCTGATATGGCTTTGAGAATGAGTTGGACACAGCTTGAAACCCAGGGTCAGCAAAAAATAACAGCATTACTAAGATAAGTGAAATTTTTAGTTTCTAATTTGTTCTTACTTTAGAATCTTGTTGCTTCACTGTTAATAGCTTCAATTTTTCCTTATTTAACTTATGTAGAAGAGATACTTATTTTCTCATTGCAACTTTACATACATAACTTACTATTGTACATAATATATTACAAAATACAGGTTGTTAATGAACTACTCTGACATATTTTCAGAGGATATGGAGATGTCTTAAACAAGTAATTTGAGATAGAAGAATCATGGCCTGTTTGTTCAAATTTTGGAATAACAGATATAAGTTTCTAAAGAGCCAATATGCCACTGGCTAATATCAACTATTTGAGATCCATCTCACAAAAAGGAAGGGACGTTTTAAGGTGTACCTCTCTGGCGCAACGTTTATGACATTAGCATATGAGTATAAGATAGTCATCACTTTCGAGTTCCAGTCTCGTTCACTGCTACTTTCTCTTTTCTTTATTTTGAGTAGAGCATATTAATGCTGTTTTGATCTTGATTTTAAATTATGTTTCAATGTGTACAATTTTATTTCAACATATCAGTACAATTAATATGTATATGTGCTATAATATAGGCTTCATAGAACCATTACAAAAAAAAGTATAATGGCATTTTGTTCTTTGATCAGCCGATTTAAAAAAAATAAATGGTTTTTGATCCAACTTGGATGCATAATTCCACAGGAATGTACAAAGATAACAGTTTGTTACTTGTAAAATGCGTAGAGTAACTTATTTCTGCCATAGCTTCAGTAGTAATTATGCGACATCACGTAGGGTTTCAAAACAATTAATCACTTAAAAGAAGTGAAGGAATACTCCAAGCAGCTTTTTCAGATGTGCACTAAGTCGACAAAGTTGCATTGAGGTTGGTCAGAGAATTGACCTGGTTTGTGAATGTAAACAGGTCTGGCACTTTCGTTTTAATGTTTTGGGAGCAAACGCTTGTGATTGGCCTACACTTGCACACTAAACACAGAAGGACAAGGCAGGGTACTTGTGTTCTCAAGAAGCACTGTTACTGTGTTTATGTACTGAGCTAGGGAAAGTGACACCCACACAATCTGCAGTGTTGCCAGCTTGTTTTCGATAAAACTAAAATATCTCCATAGGACATGGTCAGAGACAAAAACGTAAGACACAAAATGTGTTCCAAATATCGAGATCTATCACTGGTTTAAATTAATGTAATGACTTCCCTTGTACCCGTATAAAGGATGTCTAATTTACCATTTGTACAATCTCTCTTTATACGCTTGAAATTTGCAGTAGTTATTTTTGTTGGAAGTGAATTGGAGTTTTATGCCCATTACTTTGTAATACTTGGAGGTCTTCTGCAATCTGTGGTACGGCATATCGAGTTTTACTACTATGTGTATTGTGTTCATGTATATCACTCCTGACATCGTACGTATGCAAATTCTCTTTTATATGGATCAAAACATCATAAATATATAAATTAATAACACTAAGAATTTCTCATTCTATAAATAATGGTTTGCAGTGTTCTAGTTTCTTCGAGTTAGTCAAAATTCTTGTCTTTTTCTGAATTCTTAACATTCCAACTACTTGTATATGCTGACTGCTTCTCCATAATACCATTTCATATCCAAGTATGAACTGAAAGAATGAAGAATATGCCATTCGAACAAATGCTTTCGGGACAACATTTTTTAAATTGGCTAAGAGAAATACCATGCATGATAACTTATTGCAGATATGCAGATTCCAGGATAGTTGTTTATCTATTACCATACCAAGAAGCTTCACACTATCACTGTCAGTAATTTACATGTTTCAGACTGAAAATTATGTTTTGAGTTTTGCTGTGATTCATAAGGAAGCCATTACTTCTAAACCAAATTTGAGCTTGCTGCATGGTTTCATTTACAGACTCTCTCTGTAATTTGAAATTTTTATTAACATTACAGAAAGATGTATAATCTGCATCAGCAATTGTAAGAGAGGGATAAAATTTTGAAATATGGTATATACACAATAAATGTTGAGAATAACTCCAGTTTTACAACAATGTACATACCAGGAACAAATTTAAAGAGTGCCTCAGCTCCCAAAAGCATTGAGCCCAAAGACTGCCCCAGTATGGTGAAATAAGGGTACATGGAAGCTTCGACCCATCGTCTTCTATGAAGATATACAAATTCCACAGGTTCTGGAAGACATATGCTGAAGGTTTGTTCTGCTCGCTTGAGGATCTGAGTGGGTGGCAGCTCCAAGTCCCCAGTGTACACAACAATCCTCAGTTCACCTGCATATCTGGAGGGTTACACATTTATATACCATTCATTTAAATCTCCCATCTCATTCCCTCACTCTTTTAACAAACACACAATAAATATTCCTGAATATATAAAGGTAGAAAATGTATATCTAAGGGCACAAAGTCATACATTTTAAGTAGGAGAATAAAAGGCCAATCCTGCCAAAGTTAAACCTGCTATATTCGTGACCCATCATCTCAGAAACTATGTAACATATCAGACTCAAATGTTCACAGGATGTAGAGGCATGCCTTTTAAGTTCACTGATATACTATTATACAATAATATGGTTTATTAATAAACATAGGATTTTTTCTTAGTTATAAATTTTTATACTATAGTGTGTCCATAAAAATACTGTTATACTTTAAACAGGTATTACGCTGCTTTGGACAATCATATTTAAGTGAAATTGGTGACGCTCTAAAGAAAAACTCTTCTTCTTTACTGATTATCCTCCCCTTATGTAGGACTTACACCCCTAGGACTTACAAGCCTGTGTCTAGGGTCAGACACCTGTCGGGAAGCACAGGAACCAATGAACCAGACAGAGTGAAGACCTGGAAGTGGGTGGTCAGCCAAGCACCAGGTATGATAGTGGGGAAGAGGATGATATAAAATGCAGATGAAATGGATGACTGGAAAGGTGGTGATGGAGCAATTAGTGGAATGAGTGGCAGGGGAAACTGGAGAACCCAGAGAAAACCTACCCAGATACCGCTTTGTCCACCATGAATACTATATGCATGTTTCTGGGATCGAATCCAGGCCACCTAGGTAGTATAAACAGTCTAACTGCTCGGCCACAGTGCCGCCAAAAGAAAAACTCAAATATTTTATATTTTTGTGCATGTCAATAATGGACAACAATGGATGAGATCGCAGGAATCAAACAAAGAAACTAAACTAAGCACACTCACATTTGTGACTGTCGATATGGATTCTTCTTGGACTCTTAGCATGCAGGTTACATGTGAATGTCAGCTTATAAAATTGTGTTGTTATTAAAGACATTTTATGGCAAACCCACAAGAATGTAGTTGGTGTGTTTTGGAATATCATAGCATGCAGAGTCTGGTGCAGGTTCAGCGGGCTTTTAGGCAAAGATTTCAACATCAAGCTTCAACACATGTCAATTTTGAAGTGGTACCATGATTTTGTGGATCGTGGCTGCATATGCCATCAAAGAAAATCCCATTCAGGGAGACAACTGTCAATGTAGGAGTGGTGGAAGAAGTGCGCATGGCATATGTACATAGTCCTAAGAAGTCTGTCCATAGAGCTAGCCAGCAGTTAAACATTCCTTAATCCCCCATATTTAAGATCCTGCGTGTATGATTGAAACTTCACACCTACAAACTGTAATTAGTGCATAAGTTTAAACCTGATGATCCTGCAAAATTATTAGACTTCTGTGAAGATTTATTGGCACTAATCAAGGATAATAAAAATCTGTCAAGAAAACAAATTTTCAGTCTTCTACAAGCAGCCGCCGAGTTCGCCTGACTTAACAGTCTGTGACCTCTTTTTATGGGGTTACATAAAGGATTGTGTCTATGTATGCCCAATGCCTAAAAAGCTGATACTTTGTATCACTGCTGTCATCCAGTCCATTTCTTCCTGGCTGTGGCATTGAATTTTTCAGTTCCTTATCTACCTCTCAAACATTGCCCACACATTGTGTTTAAAAACATAAGTTTGTTGGCATAAATAAATAATAATTACCATCTAAAGGTTATTTAATCCCAGGACATAAAGTATTTACAATTGTAAGTCACCCTTGGTGTATTCATCTCTGAAGTGAGATTACCTTTGTAGTCTACCGGGAAAAATACAAATCAGTTGGAGAATTCAATGTCATACTGGCAAGTTATCACAGTAGCTTAATGCTTAGAGCAGCTCCACATACAATGGAAGGTCTGTGGTTCAAATCCCAGCTGTGGCATTGAATTTTTCAGTTCCAATTCTACCTCCCAAACATTAACCACACATGGTTTGTGTGTTTAAAAACAGCAGCAGTAAGTTTGTCTGCATAAATAAATAAATAAATAAATAAATAAATAAATAAATAAATAAATAATAATTACCACATTATTGTCTATGAGGTACAGTAAAAAATATTAAATAATAAAAATTAAAAAATATTTGTTCTTCTTTTGAATGCCACCAAGTTTATTTCAGTGCAATTCACCAAAGTGACGTAATGCCAGTTTAAAATATGACAGTGTTTTTATGGACACTCTGTATTTTCTGTAGTAAGTAGAGGAAGCATTACATTCCAGCCATAGTTTTGGTACCAAAATTTAACCTGAAGTACAAATGTTCAGGACCCCTGAATTAAAAAATCTGATGTGTTGCACTCACATGACTTTCTCTACTCTTGTACTAACCATTCTAACAAACTCTTATTCCTATATTTCCATGTTAGTTAAGATAAACATTTGTACAAATTATCTTATTGCTTATGTCCTTGTAGGTGCAAGGGAGACGGTAGAATAGAAGGCTTTGTGCGACAGTCAAATCTTTTTGACCTTTGAGATTCCGTTCTCTTTGCATGATTAACATATAAAAAAAATGAACAACGTTGTTGCATTTCGCTAAAGTTCTAAGTTTTCCGAAACTCACACATATAACAAGGAATATCTCCGAAATGGTTCACCCTACAAGAAAATTTACTGAGGCATAAATTGTGTATTTTACCAAGATCTACATTTTTTGTATAGTATGATTTGGTCTATCTCTAACAGTTTACGAGTTATGCAAAAGTCGCCCAGAGTAAACACAACTACAGGGGCTTTAGCCAGAAAATTCAAGATATGCATTTCATTTGTCATAAAAATATCTCAAACATATGGCATTTTAATCAAAATCGTTACTGCCATTTTCAAGAAAATAAAAAATTTTCCATGTAAAGGGTAGTTTAGGGTGGGGCTATTTTCTTCAAAATCTTCGTGTCACATCCTTGAAAGACATTAAACTTAAATACCAACTTTGGTTTTTAACCTAATTTTCGTTTTTGAGTTATGCTGTCCACAGACTGACAGACTGACACACATACACACACACGGACCTTTTTCTAAAAATGCTTTTTTTGGATTCAGGGGGCCTCAAAACATATATTTCTGGTGAAATCTCGACATCGAATTTTTGGGTGGAATACAATACTTCCCCTACTTACCAGTAGAGAAAGTAAAAAAAAGTGTTTGGAAAAAAGGATCTCTGTGTAAACAACATACCTGAAATATTCAGTAAATAACTAACTTGGTACAAGGTTTTTGTAATTATATGTTGCATTTGATGATGTTTTGTATTGTAATGTTTGCTACTGATTAAGGATTGAGCATATCTCTTTGAAAGTGGGTTTTGCACTATAGGGAAAACATTTTCATGTGTAGCAATGGTCAGTTGCGGTCACATGAAAGCAGACATCACTATATCTAGTTACAATGTCTAAATTCAGTCAACCATTGGAAATGTCAACTTCACAGTTATATTAGTGAATCTGGTGAACATGTGTTTTTGAACAGTTTTGTGAAAAGACAATCAAGGAAGATAAAAGAGAAGTATTTTATTAATCTTTATCTTTATTCATCCTTTTAGAACATATACATGTTGTTGGATATATCAGGTTACATAAAATGCTAAAGTAACTGTCTTAATGGTAAAAAATCTTCAAAATCACAATTGCAGATATTCATCTGTCATAAAAAGCCCTCTCAATTAAGTAATTTTTTAAGCATTTATTAAACTTGGAACCAGTTGATTGTTTAACTGTGGTTGGCAGCTTATTGTATAAAGTTTTCCCAATTACAAATGGATTTTTATCAAAGAATTTCTTACTCTTCACTTCCCTATACATATTCTCTTTAGTTCTTGTGTCATATTTATGTATATTGCTGTTACTCCTTATATTTGTAGTTCTCCTAACTAGTAAAATAACTCTAAAAATATATAATGCAACCACTGTAAGAATTCTTTCTTTTTTTAAAAATTTCTCTACATGAGTCCCTTGATTTTAGTGAACAAACAATCCTTACACACCTCTTCTGTAATACCAATAATCGTTTTAAATTCTCTTTAGACATTGTACCCCATAATTCAATATCATAATTCAAATAAGAATGAATTATTCCATAATAAATCAATCTTAAATTAGGTTTATCCAAATAGTGTGCCAAGTAATTTAATAGATACCCTTACTCATTTTCTTGCATATATAATTTACATGTTTTGTCCATAAGTTTTTGTCAATATGCAATCCTAGAAATAAGTGATCATCTGTTGTATCTATTTCTTCATTTCCAATTTTAATTTTCATATTGTTGTACATGCAATTACTAATTTTAAAATATATTATGCTTGTCTTGTTTAAATTATTAACTAGGTTGTTATTAACAAAAAATTTAAGTATTACATCTGTACCTGAGTGTATATTATTAGTTAAGTTGTCTTGATCTTTTCCCCAACAAAATATAGATGTCTCATCAGCATATGATACAGTTTCCACATTATTAATCACAGACTCAGGGGTCTCCGTCTAGGGGATATGTGAATAGCGACCACAAGGTACCCAAGCTGAGCAAAACATTACTTCCACTTACTGGTGTTTTGCTCCTCACTGTAACTTTTCTATCTGACCTTACCTTGGTCATCTCTTGTTCTCTTCCGACCCCGATGCTATTAGGGTTCCCGAGGGCTAGGGAGTCTTTATTTTTCCAACCTCTACATTTCTCTAAAATATTAACCCCTGACATGCAGACCTGTCATGGCATGTAATAAATCCTCTGATTGGTAAACAGAGGATATGGTCGGTGAATTTATTTTGATAATTCTCCCGGTCAGGTCGGTGAGACCCGTAAACCAACGACAGGTGTGGTCCTCCAGACATTCTGGGGGTTGTGAGAGAGCGATGTGACCGCCAAAACATAAAAATATGGTGCTCTCTAAAAAACGGTTACTATTACTGCTATTGCTCTCTTCAATATCAAAAAATATTGGAGAGCAAGAGGATTAATGACTTCATTGTCAGAAATCCAGCATTAGCTAACAACAACAACAACATTATTAATCACAGGTAAATTGTTAGTGTACAATGTAAATAGTAAAGGCCCAAGCACAGATCCCAGAAACCAGGAGAAATACAAACTGGTTTGAGAATTTAATGCCATTCTGGCAGTTTGTCACAATAGCTCACTGGTTAGAGCATCCGCCCGGTAAGCGGAAGGTCTGTGGTTCAAATCCCAGTTGTGGCATTGAATTTTTAAGTTCCAGTTCTACCTCCCATGTATTAATTAATTTATCTGCAGTCCCCCTTATACCATAATGTTCCAATTTTTGTAATAAGACTTGGTGATCAACACTATCGAAGGCCTTTGATAAATCCCCATTACTTGATTGTCATTTTCCATTTTGTTAATTAGTTTATCTATAAATTCTACCGCAGCAGTAACTGTAGAATAACCGTTTTGAAAACCATGCTGGGAATTAGACAAAATGTTGTGTTTATCCAAAAAACTTAAAATCCTCTTTAAAATAACCTTTTTCCAGTAGTTTAGCAAAAGTAGATGTAAAGTAATTGGTCTATAATTACTCACATTAGTAACATCACCCTTTTTGTGTAACGGTTTAACAATCAACACATTTTATCAACAAAGCAGAAATTTGCTGTCACGTCAAAAAGTGTGATAAGAAAATAATGCTGCTTTTAACAGCCATTGTTACATCTAGCTGAGAGACACAGCTTTCGTTAGATTTGTGTAAATTATTAGTTGAAATTAGCAGAGTCTAACACATGAACATTACAGCAATACCTTGTGTCAATGTGCAACAGTAAAAATGTATAATTTAATGAATTTTAAACCAAATATTAGTTATTGGTTATGTATGGCAGCAGTCACATTAAAGCAAGGCTAAAGGTCAGCCACCTCGCACCACTATGTTGCTAGGCAAAGTGTGACAATGTCAGCTAAGAACAAAGGCCGTTTCTAGACAGTCTGAGCAATTTCAAGTGTCGGCTCTTTATGAGAAGGTTCACGTAATTTCGATTTCCAGAGAAAGTGCTGGTACCTAATATTTGGCTAAATAAGCTAGCCGGCATGGACAGAGAAGTTACTGTTGGATCAGTTTGTAGTGAGTTTAATGTCAGAGTGAGATGTGTACAGTTAAGCAGTATTTTGTGTCAAGATTACAATAGAACAGAACAGTTGTGAGTTGCAAGGTCACGAGTTTTGAATTGTCATTCAATTTTAGAGGAAATAAAGTGATATAAAAACTGAAGCTGTTATTTTCCTCATATGTTATAATCAATACTTTTTGAAATTTATAATGCCTTTTCCAAATTTACTGCCACTTCTTTTATGTTTTTAATCCTTTCTTGTCAGGAAAGTTTGATTGTCATAAATACTTAAAGACTCCAGCTGTTCTTCATAATGCTTAATGAGTTGATGCCACTTTCAACTTCCTTAGCTAATGAGACAAAGGCTCTCAATTTATTATAATTATAAAGGTATCTTAGAGACTATAAGCTTCACTCATCTTAATATCTGCTGAAAGTTCCTGAATTCCAATTCCTTTAGAATTGTATTGCTTCACTGTTAATAGCTTCAGTTTTTCATACTATTATTATAATTATGGTTTAAGCAGTTAATCCCTCTTAAAATTAAGAACATAAAATATTTCAACAACAAATTATTTAATAATTTACATCCCCAAATTAAATTTGTTTACTAAACACTGGATAATCTTTAAAACAAATAGCACTGGTCTTAGTAATTAAAAAGTAAGTGAAGCTGGAAGTGTGCACCAAATCATTAACGTTATGATTATATTTCACAGAGCCATACTCAATATTAGAGGCTACATAATATTAGAACTCACTGTTTTTGCATGGTATGAATGGCACACCATAATACCCTTTCACCTCCACCACCTGCGCTACAGTAGGGGTGAAAGAAACCAACTGTAGCTTTGCCATCTGTTCTTGACTTTCGCTTCTCTCTGCAGTACTACAACAAATATAACACATAGTTGAAGGAACTAAACACAGTGAAGCCTAACTCAACAATAGAAGATAGATGAGACAATCAAACATCTTTTACTGTCAAACTCACTCAACATTTTGAGGACATTTTCATAGATTGTTGTCTATATCTGTGGTATTCAACTATTTTTCTCTGTGTACCCCCAAAGAAAATTTTCCATTCCAGCCTGTATCCCTCGGCCTAATCCTGGAATTATCCTTAGTTTAAATTATACACAACCACATCAAAAAATTATCACATTTATAACTTATTAAATACTACAAAAAGAAGGATTATGCTATAAATGAACAAAATAAGTACAGGAACTAGCCACACACAACAAAATACATTAATTTAAATATGTTTCTGACCTGTTATTGACATAATTGAGTTTGTTTCCTAGACACCAGCTCCTCTGGTTATGCCTGAGTCTTCTTTGGTGTAACAATGGGGATTCTGGGTTCAAGCAATTTCTTTTGGTTTTAATTACTGTCAATGTAGAGAAACTCTGCTCACACAAATAAGTAGAGGAGAATGAAAGAACGTGTGTGTAATAGTAGTGTGACGAAGTTCAGTGTACTTTTTCATGCATAAAACCAGAAATCACAAATGGACATGTTTCCGATTTTTATTTTCAGTGAATTGTCAATGGAAATTTCTAAAAGGCTTTCTTTTAACTTTACGGTAGACTCAGAAGAATTGACGGCAGTGGTGCAAAATGGATTTGTAATCCATTCTTCTGTATTATCACCTTTATCAATTTGTGGAAAGAATTCTAAAAGCCATAAGCTGAGAGTTTTCTAGGTGGAATTTGATTATTTCCAAAAGCCCATCAGCAATACTAACTGTAGAGTAAACAAAATGGATTCTTAGACAGAGGGCAATTTAAATCTCTGGCTGAAAATTTTTTTGTTATTTGTGATCATTCAGGAAACGTATTATACCTACTGACTCTATGCTTATTTTAAATTGTATCATTTTTCATTATTTGTTATCACTCAGGAAACATACTAACTGTATGTGTATTTTAAATTGTACGTACCCCTAAGAAGTCTCTGTGTACCCTTGGGGATATGCATACACTAGGCTGAATATGTCTGGTCTATATCATGTTGTCGACTGACAACATTGGATAATTTTTCGGTACAGGAACTTCTTAGCTAGTGGAGATTTGATGAGCTTGAAAATGATATTATCCTCAGGGATGTCAAAGTTCACGAGGTTGTTGTTGAACTTCAAAATTCCTTATAAAGATCTTTACCATATGCCCATAGCGCTGAAATTTAATTTGACTGTTTATTAATGGGGGCTCTTAACTGCTATGGTCGTCGGTGTTGTATTCTATACTGGGCATGAAGGATCACTTAATTTTGCTCAGAGGCTTCTTTATCAGATTTGAGGTTCTTTTATATACCATAAATGTGTGACATAGGAGTGAGTACCAGTTTTACTCATCTTGCAAGGGAAAACAAAAAACTGTCTCCTTCCGCCAGGTTTGAAACTGTGATCTTGGGAGCCAGAGGCCAGATCATGGAAGACAACCACTGATAGTGCAGATTTATCTGCATGCTTATCGACAATATGACAGAAATGTTCTTTAAGATGAGTTTCCTGATTTCTCTTGGTCTTCCTAAAATCTTCTTCTTAGTCTTCATAATGCAAACACTCAATCTTGTATATGCCAGATCTTTCTGCTTCCGGAGGAACATTGTCTACTTGTGCCAGGTTGGAAACTGCAACCTTGGGAACCAGAGGCTAGCATGTTACTGCTAGACCAAGGATGACCAACACTAAATTTTATGTTTGCACTTCTATCAGGTCTTCATGTGATCTCCCCCCCCCCCCCCCTCCCAAATTTATATGCTGCCTTAACAACTAACTTTGGAATAACTGCTCATTGGGAATGATGTTCACTTGTTTACTATTCCCACCATATGATCTGGACCAAAACCTATTCCTTTATTTAATTTGAAGCTATTAATATTTTCCTTAGACGAAAATCCATGTTGTTTGAGTGCAACTGTGGTCTAACCATAAATAGCCAATGAGAACCAGCAAAAAAGAAAGGATAAGCACATCCAGCAATGTTAAGCTTGAACCAAAATATGTCATACCCAGACCACTAAATCCAAACAAACTTAAGGATATTAATAACCTTTTAAAATACGTCCTATATGTTTATTATACATTTTACAATAGTTTGATTTCTGAAAATCTTCAGTGATATTTCATTACCTTTGAATATATCCTAACCATTTAATAACAGCGTGCATTTGAAAATTATTACTGCTTATGTGTGTGAAAAGGAGATGGACAGTGTAAAATAATTTTTCATATTTTGATATTACCTGAATGTTCAGCATATATGATTCAAACAAGTTTACTGCCCTTTAATATGTCTTATCATACGCACTTCAAGGCTTTTAAAAATTGTATGGAAAAAACATGTTTCATTTTATTAAAAAAGGTACATATTTACTGCACAATTTTCTTTTTTTTTTGCATGGTAAGACAGAAGAAAAAGTGCCAGTGCAACAGTGGTCCAACCCAAAAAAAGATTTGAAGTGTACTACAAAATGTATGTTGTATCAAAAATATTCTAGCACTGATCAGTGCATTGTTGTTTAATAAACTGAGAAAGTATCAGTGAACAATCAGTGTGATTCAAATGAGCTTTTCCTTATCCTAAAAAGATCTGATGTGTTACACTCACATGACTTTCTCCACTCTTGTACTAACCATTCATATAAACTCTTATTCCTTTATCTTCTTCGTGTTAGTTAAGATAAACCTTTGTACAAATTATCTTATTGCTTATTTCCTGTAGGTGCAAGGGGAATATTAGAATACAGTAGGCTTTGTGCGATACTCAAATCTTTTAAAGCTTTGAGATTCCGTTCTCTTTGCACACTTAACATATAAAAAATGAACAATGATGTTCCATTTCACGAAAGTTTTAAGTTTTCTGAAACTCACACACATAACAAGGAATATCTCTAAAATGGTTCACCCCACAAGAAACTTTATTGAGACATAAATTGTGAATTTTAGCAAGATCTACTTTTTTGTATAGTATGATTTGGTCTATCTCTAACGGTTTACCAGTTATGCAAAAGTCGTCCAGAGTAAATACGACTACAGGGGCTATAGCCAGAAAATTCAAGATATGCATTTCATTTGTCATCAAAATATCTCAAACATATGGCATTTTAATCAAAATCGTTAGAGCCATTTTCAAGAAAATAAAAATTTTCGAAAAATGTTCCATGTAAAGGGTAGTTTAGGTTGGGCCTATTTTCTTCAAAATCTTCGTGTCACATCCTTGAAAGACATTAAACTTAAATATCAACTTTGGTTTTTAACAGACTTCATGTTTGAGTTATGCTGTCCACAGACACACACACGGACCTTTTTCTAAAAATGCTTTTTTTGGATTCAGGGGTCCTCAAAACATATATTTCCGGTGAAATCTCATCATTGAATTTTTGGGTGGAATGCAATACTTCCCCTACTTACCAGTAGAGAAAGTAAAAAAGGTGTGTTTAACTCAGTTTTTCTCCATTTTTAAAAACGAAGGGTTAGACCACTGTTTCACTGACCCTCTCAATTTCAGAGCCACCTGGAATGGAATGCCCAGAACAATTAGACATTAGGTAGGTTCAAAATTGTTCCAATTTACCCTAGTCCCATGCTTTAAATCTGCTTAGTGATCTATCTTGATTTGGAGAACACATGAACACTTATTCCTAAATCCATTATTTATGGTATTTGAGCATTCAAAAATACTGCATTGGCATTTTTGACAGATTGGAATGCAAACTCATGGGCACCATGAGACACAAGTTGCTTGGCCATAGTAGACAAGTGCACACAAACTCTCTTATTAATTTACACTGACCAAGAAGACAATTGCTGTGACAAGATCTAGCATTTAATGTGATGCTAATTAAGGGCCATCAAAGATACAGAAAATCAGTTCCAGTATGGTGTGTAATTTGTTGATGTGATCAGAAAAGCTTTGAAATGAAGAAGATAACTTCAACAATATTTCGCATGTAACTACAGTTTCATTAAAGCAACTAGTCCATTCTGACAGCTAGGTGTAGACAAGCACTTGGAAGAGTTTCTGTGATAACAAACGCTTCTGCCAATCAACAGTCCATTGTATACCCCTCACATTTCATCGTCGTAAAGTTGTTTTGAAGCCATCTTAGCTGCCATACTGATTTGTCAGGTGCATGTGCACTTTGAGTGTTTTAGTAGTTTATTATTTATCTACTAGAAAACGACCAATTTAACATTTTATGGTACAGCTTGTCTAAAACGTCCTGACAATCCCCCACTCCCAAATCAAAGCTGTGTAATAGCACTGAGCAGTCCACTGACCTAAAAGAGAAGTGTGGGTCAGTCTTCCAGCTGCCGTGAGAGTGACAAGTTCATACATTGTATATGCGACTGCCTCCAAGTTGTGATAATCTTCCAGTTACTTGCTCCCCCACCACTCCTCTGTATTTCTCTGCACTTGCGCATACAGAGTGTCACAATGTTTTAGACAAGCTGTATGTACAATATATGTTTTGTAATGCATTTTGTAAGCTCGTGTTGCAGCCAAGCAATAGCTGTTTGGATGGACTTGCTGTTTTAATGGAACTGTAGACAAACTGACTTACCTTTCTTGCAGCAATGAAGGAAACAACAAGGCTGGCAATTATCAATGTCAATATTGCCATGAACCCTGGAAAGATGAGTCTGAAAATCATGGATCTGAAATAAACCATGAATTCAACCGTATATGATGAAATATCTTGGTACACTGGAACTATAAACTAAGCTGAATGCAAACATAAAATTCACTCCCCCCCCAATTTATACACCGCTTTAGCACCTAACTTTGGAATAACTGCTCATTGGGTATGATGTTCACTTGTTTACTATTCTGTTAATCCTTGGCTTTATTTACATTGGGTTTTCTTTATAAACATTACATTCATACATATTTACACTCTCACTCACACTTCCAGACCCTAGAAAGGACAGGGAATAATCCTGACTAAAGAAAAATTCCCATCCTTCAGCAGGGATTGAACACAGAAACTCTGAAATTGAAAGCTACCATTTTTTTCAGAAGCATTTTATTCAGAACCATGCCAATCACAGCTGACACCTGTCTTTTGAAAGATGCATTATTCTGGATTACTTCTGAACACATCTTTTGCTGCACCAGGTGCCTGGAATGTTTCTGCACAGTATTGGTTGACGCAGAAAAATGACTGACATTAATTCAATACATTTTTACCTGTAGCAAATCCCCCAACAAAGAAAGTGTAAAATAGCTGCATAGATATTCAGCACAGCTGAGAAAGTTTTAAAAAGGAGCGATACAAATAATTTAGATAACATATGCCTGTATAAAAGTCAGCAATTTCCAGAAAGATATTAAGAGGGCACTCTTGTGGTCAAAAAGTGGATTTCTGGGTTTTGGCACTGAGAACCTAATGAGTGAACGAAAGCACAAACAGGGACTGCTTTTTTGACAAGTACTTACATACAGAATTGTAAATTGATGATGTTCTGCCTACCATCTAGTTCATCTCAGACATAAAAGAACTATAGAATGAATGAAATCTGAAATATAAGCACGGGAGGATATTTAAAAGTACCCAAGTAATAAATGCCAAAAAACGATTTGGCAAAACTGGAATAGAGAATTTAAAAGGTCTTAAGGGTGGGATGAGAGGGCCATTTAAATCAAGACTGCAACAGTATAATATTTATAATTTAAAAGTAAAGTGCTCTTTATTTTAAAGTGTAAAGATTATAACTGTGTACATTGATTATACAAAAAACGAACGTGCAATTAGCAATTGTTAATGCTGAGGGTGAATGAACAAACAGCGTCTCTGCTTTGACACCATTGTTGAACTCTCTACCTTGGGAATTTATTTTCGTAAATCGCAACCATTTGAGGTTAATCAAATATAAGCACTCGAATCACTTCATACTTTACGCATACAAAACATTAAAAGCTAAAGGAAGGCGAATTTAACTTGAAAATCAGATATGATTACATTTATGGAATGACACGTGCCACATCTACCCGAAGAGAAGTTCGCACCGTTAACTTGAGTTGGTTAGAAATCCCTCGAGAAAAAGATTAAATCTTAAAGTTACAATAATTTAGGAATTTTATTACGATTTTAGGTAAAACTTACGTGGCTTGCGGTTGTGACATTTTCTCAAATTTACGCTAAAAGCAAAACATAAATAAATGCGGTATGCGGTGTCAGCTCACATGTTCATACTTCGACCGTCAGAGTTTGACGTTCAGCAGATTAACATGACGCAACCTTACAGTCGGTTAGTGCATTGATCGAAGCTCTCACACTCGCGGATTCTTTAAAAGTATGTTGTTTATAAGACCAGGATCAGATCTAAGGTCTAAACCATTAGTCTTCCCACAACGTTCATTAAACTTTACTTTCTTTGATACGTTCTTTAACCTCAAAATAAAATGCCCATTTTAAAATCAATCTACTACGCCAATCTATGAAGCGGCATTCTATCTTTATTGATCTTCACTTTCTTTAATTCTAAAACAGCTAATTACTACTTTGCAATATAATAATGCTCTTTTACAGCATTGCTGTGTTTAATCGTTTCAATAACTTTTTTGGGGTGGGGTGATAGCTACTTTGGGAAACTTTATTTGTAGGAAAATACTAAATGCCACATTTTCTGGATGGTACTTTACAGGATTTCTAAAAGAATGGCTCTATTACAGAACCTAAATAGTTATTTTCCATTATAATTAATATTTTTACTGATGAAGGTTCATAGGTTGGCAATTCTGCAATGACAAGTTGACAATGTCCTCTACAGCAGATAATGACTGCGGTTTGCCAAAGATAAAAGAACAGCCCTCTGCATTAGTTACCCTGGAGGGACAATATAAATAAATAAAAATATATTAACATTATTTGTACAGTCATCTTTAGCAATAAAATCCAACATCAATTACTATCTTAATTTCCCACAATTCTACAAGGGACTTGTAACTGCAGGCATGCTTAAGAGTAGTGTCGCAGCGACAGCGCGCAGAAAGATATTAAGTGCTCGTGTGTTCTGTGGTGCTCGTCACCTTACACACTATACTGTACTCGCCCCTCTGGCGTTGGTGTTATGGGCAAGATGATAGAGGCTCGATCCCTTCTATCCAATTAGCGGTGGATTGTGAACAAGAAGCAATAGCTCCATCATCTGCGCTCACACTGAAGTAGTCCGACACTGAACGCAACACGAGAAAAACTAGAGGCAGACTTCCGGCATTTGTGACCGCAAAATATGTTTTCTAGCCCCACCTCTAACTTGCCAGGGGAAGCGACTTGACATTTATGATCCTCAAACCAAGTTAGCCCGCAGAAGGTATACCACACACTACCTTTATAATAGCCGACTTGCCAGACGCGACAATGCGTCGGCTCAATGACAAACGCCATTGCATGCGCTTTTGAGATGCAGGGGCTTCGTTTACTGCAAGAGCCGAGAAACATCGCCTTTGAGAGAATTCTCCCGTTATTCAGAATTAATAAGTGGGTGGGCACAGCTGACTAGTCAGTTGCCAGTGTTGTGAGTTGGAGACATAGTTGTAACACAGCAGTGACAAATTTTGTTCTCTGGTGTAATCAAGGACAGTTAGGATCGCTTGGGTAGAGGACAGCTGTAAGTTGCAAGCACGAAAGTAGACAGTTATGCACTGTTTGAGTCCATGCAGCAACCTTCTTCCGCTGTATTAAGGAGCAAATAAAGTGGCATTAAAACAAACTGGACTTGTCATTTGTCACATTACTTTTCAGCTCTTTCATGCCAAAAATTCAACATTTCAGTTTTCCTAGAACTCCATCATATGTTAAAAATAAGAGCTTCCAACAAAAGAAGTTGGCTTAATTTATTTTTGAAAGCTTAAATTTTCAGGCACCAAAATGGTTATTTATTCGCATAAATGCACGGTATCTAGTGAACAGTCAGAGGTGGGTTAGAAGAACAATTTCCCTCTATATCTTGATTATAGTAAAACCATAATCCAAGAAAAAGACCGTTGTATCTATATAATCAATGATTCTTGCCTCATTTAATGATGATCCAATGTATTTCAACCGTAGCTGTGGTTTTAAACTGAGGATATGTTATGTTAAATTAAATTCCTTATTCCTTATATCGTGCTAGAGGACAATATTGTAATTTAATGTTTTACTCTGTTGACTAATTTTTATTCAAAAGCCATATTTTTAGAAGCCATTGTTTATAGATATTGTCCAGCCAAACAGAAGTTACCTATATTAAAACATAAGAACTACTTAAAGAAAAAACATTACGCATTATCGCTGCGCTCTCCTGGTAATATATCCATTGCTCTAAAGATGCATGCTACAATCTCACCACTGAATACAAGCTTATTGTACCTATGGCCCAAGGAGTACCTCTTGGAGGAAGGATGAGGTGAAAGGAGACACCGGACGGCCAGATCATGACTAACGGTACAGACATTAACAGAGGTTCCTAAGGTTTTCCAAGTTTGACGACACCTTGAAATCTGTAGGTTTTTCGGGGCCTTCTTAGGACCTTGGAGGGATCCAACGCCCTTATATGCTGCCTCCTCCCCCACATGGATCCCACTAACTTGGGACGGGGAGAGTGCCTGTGCACACATCATCCCTGCCAAGCTGCACCTAAAATCCTGAAAGAAACAACAGAATGAACGATGAAGGAAACGATTCAATGTAGGGACAGGAAATTTGGAGGATTAATTATCCTTCCTAGCTTTCGCCTAGCGACCTGGTGAAACTCCCGAAAACCCCATGGGTCAGGAAGGTCCGCCACGGAAATCAAATCCACGACCTCCCGAATGCTATTTTACCTTACATTCTCTGAATCGCCTCCTTTCATTTCATTCTCTCTATCCGGTCTTTCCAGGCTGTAAGGATCAGCGGGCTCGCCAGTAGAAAGCGATGTGGTGGAGCTTGCACTCTGGAAGTACGATGCTTGGCTGAGGCGAGGTGCTGTGGTCGGGTGGCCGCTCGACAGGAGTACTGATTGATCAGCCACACCTAGCTGGTGGTGCGCTCTCAGTGGAGACTTGGAACTCCTTTGGGATGAAGAACTGCCTGCACCCGCTAGGGACCCATCGCAGTAGTTCTGCATGTGATGTGCTCTGGCTGCCTGTACCGGTCTGGGTGGCTCAGTTGGTTAGACACTGGCCTACTGATTCCAAGGTCGCGGGTTCAAATCCGGCCCAGACCAATGGTTTTTAAGTGTCAGTAGAGTTACTGGCATGTAAAATAACTACTGTGAGCCGAAATTCCGGCACACCGGTAACTGATATAACTATGGCAATTGACAGCGTCGTTAAAAAAGAAGCATCTGGATGCTTGTAGGGTACTTTCATCTCATCCTTGCTCACTGGTTCTGACGCATAACAAGCCACCGACTGCCGTACCGGAAGTCCCATCGTGACTGACAAGAACAGGGGTTTCTATACTCCCTAATAATGTTAAGGCCTAATTCAGTAATCTTTATAGACCATAGGTTTCTTACCTCAAATTGAATGTCTATGAGTCTTCTATGATCAGCAAAAATAATGCAGTATTCGCCATTTATACGCAATGTATACCTACATTTCTTACAATAAAATTGAGACTGACAACTTTTCTTACGGTTCCAAAATGCCACAACTCCCTGGTCATCTGCATGCATTAGTTTTATTTTGACTATTTTCTCCCTTTTTGTCCTTTCACTTTCCTAATCCATTTATTCCTCATGTTGAGTGATCACACATCACTCCCATTTCTTTACCAACTTCTGACTGTAATTTTTATTGCTAAGATATTGTTTTCCAATTTATTTCATTTTGGATCCCATATATCTTCTCTCCAATTACTTATTTCTTTGCACTGCATCAGTAAAACACAACATATTTCTGCACATATAATGCATACTTCCATACTGCTGATTCTAAAACACTTAAGATAGAATGCACCATGTATGCATCCATCCATATCTCTTTTGCCCTTGCCTATCATAGCTGTCAACGTACTTCTCCCTAACCCAATCTTTCTTTATTATCTTGTAGGATCTCAGAGAATATTGCTTCTCAAAACTTGACTATATTTCTCGGCTTTTAATATATTCGTTCCTTCTCACTTTTTTCCCAGAATAGAACTGAATTTTAAAATTATTTTGTTGTATAGTGACACTGTCAACTGCCAGGATCACATCAGCGTCGCCGGTGTGCCGGAATTTTATTCCGCAGGAATTCTTTTACATGCCAGTATATCTATTGACATTCCTAAATTTGGTTAGTTTCTCTAACATACATCACCTGTAACAATGTCTTCCAAGTTCCTTTCAGTTTCTCACCACAGTTCTTGTACAAAGCTGCTCTTTAGTAGTTAATGCAAGTTTCAATAGCAACAATAATATCATTTTAATGGCATCATCATCGTCGTCGTTTTCACATTCATTCATCTTTTTATTCGTACTTCCCATCTTATACAAGATAATGTACGTCATTGAGTACTAAAATATTGTGACAGAAAGGATAATTTCCAGTCCAGTTATTATTTTTTTTTGGCACTTTATTTTCCTCCAAAATTGAATGCTCAGAAACAGAGATCTCTTTTATTGACGTTAACACTGTTTACAGTCCTTCGTGATATTACAATTCAAAGCTGTTTTCTTCTAGTATCCTTAGCACGCAGTTTCCTGAGCTTCCCGCCTTCCAGTTCTCTCTTTGTCTCACAAAAGCTAAACCTGACGGTAAGATCACCCAACAACCATTAACTGTTTTGCTGTCTTCTTTTTGACGCGACGGTTCTCCCACGACGACATATATACACACACGCACGCGCGCGCGCACACCCACTAAAACTAAAAACTGCCTACTGCAACGACCCTTGTCTGTAACTACTACTTCTACTCTCGTCGCTTCACCTCTTTATACAGCGAGGATAACGTAACATAGATCTTTCTCGAACTTCACCTTTTCTGGAACCTATACAAATACGCCAGCCGCCAGACGCTTCTCGAATATTCTCGAAAACCTTTGACGCGCCGCGCTCATTGTCACGTATTCACAAGCAGTCGCAAGAGGCAGTCTGACCTTGAGCGCCTTTGATACGCGCCGCACCTGGTACGTGGTGTGAGATAGCTTGACTCCGACCGTCCTTTTTTGCGCGTCTCGGCCGGTGTCACACTATTCCCTCCTCAGCGCTGGTCGTTCCAATCAGCACCGTTGTAGTTGGCCAGATGACCTCGGTGTGGAACCAGCATCTTCTCTCGGGGCAGCCTTTGGGTGCTCTAGACTTTGCCATCGAACCACTTCTTCAGTTGGCAGGTCCTTGGCAACGTTGTTGGGTAGCACCCCTTGATCCGGTCAGGGCGATGTCTGCGATCCTGCTTGAAACCTTGCTATAATCTCGCCGGTTGTGACGGATGTTCCTCCGGTTGCCCTTCACCCACATGCGTTAAGGTGCCATCCCGCGTACAACGTGAAAACTATCCACGGGGTTCCATGACCCCGACCTCCATGGCGCACCTTCCCAGCCATCTTGCTCCTGTCGGGCCCAACCGCAACCTCCTCTACAGGCAAGGTATCACCCGATGCCGCCACTATCTCATAGGGTCGATCTAGTTTCTTCGTTGGCACATCCTCCGGCATATCCGGTCCAATCATAGTCACAATTGCACCCGTGTCCACTAGTACCCGGCACGGCTTCCCCTGTATCCTGTCATTCACAATGACGTCCCCCATTCTTCTATTTACGGACTCAGCGTCACCTGAATGGATGGCTCCGACGGTTTCTGAATATCCCATGTCAAGTCGGTTCTTACTTGTTCCTCTCTTGCTCGCAGACTTTCCTGCTGATAGTTCTGCACATGTCCTTGACGACATCCCTGAGTTTACTCTTTGTCTTCGTGTCCTACATTCCCGTTCTTCGAGTCGGGCGCAAATGTCACCTCAGCCACTAGGTGCTCCCTGTCCAGGTCCGTGCTGTCCCGTTCACCCTTTGGCATCCAGCTCCTTGACGCTGCCGACAACTGTTCCATCCAGGGCGCTGAGATGCTCCACGACGTCCAAGCTTTGGCAGATGTCTCCCACTTTCCCGCCGAGTTCTTCCGCGTCCTCCTTCAGTTCCTCGTCAATCTTCGCCAATAGTTCCACCTTCAGCTCGGTCATTTCAATCTCCATGTTATCCATTTCGGATTTAATTTCTTCCATTCCTGAGTTTACGTCATTAATTTCTATCTCCATCTTCTCCAAGCCGGTAGTCACGTTCTTCAACTCGGATTTCAATTTCGTCTTCATTTTTGTCATACATAGCCACAAGTTTCTTCAGTATTGCCTCTACTGTGGCGTTCACGTCACACTTCTTACACCAATGTAACAGAACGACAATTCGACAAATTCCACTTCTGACACAAGTGTGACAAAATGACAATTCTACAAATCTCACCCCTAACATTATGTGACAAAATGACACTAGTCCAGTCCAGTTATTTTTTCGTCGCTTTATTTTCCTCCAAAACTGAATGCATAACAACGTAGTTTACTTTTACTGACGTTAAGAGTCTAAATCCTTCGTGGTGTTACAACTCACATCTGTTGTCTTCTCGTAACCTTAACACACAATTTTCTGCCTTTCAGTTCTCTCGTTTTGTCTAACAAAAGCTAACTGGTGATACGATCACTCAACACTCATTAAGGGATCCGCTATCTTCCTTTCGACGTGACGGTTCTCTCATGACGACCGCGCACACGTAGCTGACACACAAACTAAAAACTGCCTGCAACTACTACCACTATTCTCGTCACCTCGCCTCCTTATATAGCAAAAAGGACGTAACACGGACCTTTCTCGAAGTTTACCTTTTCTGGAACCTCTACAAATACGCTGGCGGCCGGATACCTCTCGAATAATTTCGAAAACCTTCTGACGTGCCGCGCTCATTGTTACGCGTTCACAAACGTCGCGTAAGGTAGCCTGACCTTGAGCGTCTTTGATACGTGCCTCACTTAATACGTGGTGTGAAGTAGCTTGACACCGATCGTCCTTTGTTTTGCGCCACGGTCGGTGTAACAGTACAAAGAAATAGAAATATCAGATAAACAGAAGTAATTTATAATACATGTGAAGCATCGTTTCAAAATATGAAACATCTGCAAATAGGAATTTTACAGGAGAGTCAAAAATGTAAAAAATCTCAAAGTAAACAATACTTTTGAAATACAATTATGTCATGTTTAAAAAAAATTAATAACATGGAGTTGAGTATCAAAAATCAGAATGTTAATGCAAAATTATAATCACAATTGAAACATTCTGTACTTTTCTTAATAAATAGACACAAAGATTTTTTAAATACATTACCAATTACCATTTACAATTATTGGAGTTTATATTACAATTTGTCTTGCAGAGTATTTCAATGTCCCTACAGATGGCTGACACAATTTTGCTATTTCTGTAAACTAAACAATGCATGTACATTTCATAACAACTCCAATATTACAAGGTTATTAAATGTTATACAAGTTAAATTAAAACAAGGATTAAAAAAAAGCATTTATGAAAACGTTTATGAAAATTAAGAAGAAATTTAGATATAGAATAAATAAATAACACATTTATGACTGCTTAGCAAGTCATCTCTACAGAATAGGTATCTCAGCCTCACCAATATGTGTCCTGTGTAACGATCCAGCAGAAATGAACGAAGACCACTTGAAGACCTGTGAAGCATTAAGATCAGAAGAAACTACAGTTCAAAAGTATTGGAAAGCACGATTGCTAATGGCTTCATTGCCAGATGCAAGGCACTAGAAAACAACAACAACAATAACACATTTATTTAAATATAAATACAAGAGGGCGGTGCTGTGGCCAAGCAGTTAGAGTGCTTGCCTACCACCTATGTGGCCAGGGTTTCATCCCAAGGACCTGAATGTGGTATTCGTGGTGGATGAAGCGGCGTCAGGGTGGGTTTTCTCTGAGTTCTCTGGTTTCCCCTACCATTCATTCCACCAATTACTCCATTATCACCCTTCCAATCTTGATTTCACCCTCATTTCATATCATCCTCTTCCTCACTATTATACCTGGTGGTTGGCTGACCACCTGCTTCCAGGTCTTCACTCTGTCTGGTCCATAAGTGCCTGTGCTCCCTGATAGGGGTCTGACACTAGGCACCGGCTTGTAAGTCCTAGGGGTTGTAAGTCCTACATAAGGGGAAGGTAATTAGGTAAAGAAAAAAAATAAATACAGAAGAACATGTTCACAATCACTTTATTACATAGCTTCCTTACCTTTGTGTACTTATTGTTTATTTGCTTTCTTAATGCAATATATCAGTAAAAATTAAAAAATCCACAGTTTTCTTCTGATTGCTTTGAACTTTTTTTCCACACACTCAGAACATAAAGTAAATAGTATGTACAAAATTTCAATGTCATATGTCAAACCATTTTTAAATGATTAATATATTTATTAATAATAAATCACTTTTTGACATACTCATATGAAATGACCTTTGGACCCTACAGTTTATTGTATCCCTCCTAAATTTTAATTTGAGTTCAGTATACAAATATATTAATAGAAATTGTCATACCAAAATTGCTTAGATCTAATTGGTTTAAGAGAAAAAAAAAGTTTGCATACTGTTTATCAATATTTTCAATTTTTTCTGTATGAGTTATGAAAAATATTTAATTTCAGCTCAATTATTTAATATTTTTCTGACTAGCGCACAAAAAATTTTAATACCCTAATCTCTGAAGGTCTCCTGAAAATTTCAAGTTAATAAGTTATAAACTAGGGTCCAAGGAGCATTTTGAATAGTGAAAAATGCTGAAAAAAAGAACTGAGAAACATGAACTTTAAATGGTAATTATTATTTATTTATGCCAACAAACTTACTGTTGGTGTTTTTAAACACACAAGCCGTGTGTGGGCAAAGTTTAAGAGGTAGAACTGGAACTTAAAAATTCAATGCCACAACTGGGATTTGAACCACAGACCTTCCGCT
The DNA here is from genome assembly GCA_030765045.1 of Tenodera sinensis. NCBI lineage: Eukaryota > Metazoa > Arthropoda > Insecta > Mantodea > Mantidae > Tenodera > Tenodera sinensis. Next base: position 16,698,441 of record CM060961.1, read on the forward strand.
TGCCGGGCGGACGCTCTAACCACTGAGCTGTTGTGACAAACTGCCAGAATGGCATTAAATTCTCAAGCCAGTTCGTATTTCTCCTGGTAAACCACAAAGGCAGTCTCACATCGGAGACAATTACCCCAATGGTGACTTACTATTGCAAGTACTTTATATCCCAGGATTAAATAACCTTCACATGGTAATTATTATTTATTTATGCCAACAAACTTACTGTTGGTGTTTTTAAACACACAAGCCGTGTGTGGGCAAAGTTTAAGAGGTAGAACTGGAACTTAAAAATTCAATGCCACAACTGGGATTTGAACCACAGAGCTTGCCGGGCGGACGCTCTAACCACTGAGCTATTGTGACAAACTGCCAGAATGGCATTAAATTCTCAAGCCAGTTCGTATTTCTCCTGGTAAACCAACCAACCTGGTAAACCTGACAGTTTGTCACAATAGCTCAGTGGTTAGAGCGTCCGCCCGGCAAGCGGAAGGTCTGTGGTTCAAATCCCAGTTGTGGCATTGAATTTTTAAGTTCCAGTTATACCTCTTAAACTTTGCCCACACACGGCTTGTGTGTTTAAAAACACCAACAGTAAGTTTGTTGGCATAAATAAATAATAATTACCATGTGAAGGTTATTTAATCCTGGGATATAAAGTACTTGCAATAGTAAGTCACCATTGGGGTAATTGTCTCTGATGTGAGACTGCCTTTGTGGTTTACCAGGAGAAATACGAACTGGCTTGAGAATTTAATGCCATTCTGGCAGTTTGTCACAATAGCTCAGTGGTTAGAGCGTCCGCCCGGCAAGCGGAAGGTCTGTGGTTCAAATCCCAGTTGTGGCATTGAATTTTTAAGTTCCAGTTCTACCTCATGAGCTTTAAAGTTTAAAGGTATGTCTTTGTTTTTTTTTTTTTTTTTTAAATTAACGTCCTCCAACATTGCGTCATATCGGGACGGTGAGTGAATGAAACGGGTGAAATGATGCTCAAATGAGCCCGAGGTCCATGGAGCTTTAAGTTACCTGACATTCGTCTTCTCAGGATAAGGGAAAACCTCGGAAAAAACCTTACCCGGATAACTTACCCTAAGCGACGAGATTCGAACTCGCGACCTCTTGAACGTGAGGCAGACACGGTATGTCTTTGTTCTTTACCTAAATCCAATCAACCTAAAATTTCCCAGCACCATATGTGGGACTCTGTTGCTTTCTTCTTGGATTCAGTAGCATTTTTTGAGAATTTTAAGTTTGCTTGGTTGTTTGTTAATATGAAAGCTTTCCTTTCACCTTCCCATTGTTCACAAAATTTAGAAATTTGTTGTTCTTAGCTAACCTCTACACAATGCACTTTTGCAAATTTATACATAAAAGTCATAAAATATCTGCTTAGTACGGCTCTGCTACAGACTAACGAATAACTTAACACCGATTAACTACCTAGCTAATGTTTAATATATAACTGGAACACTGAAATAATCTGGCAAGATTATAGAATTACAGAACACTCACTGTATTTCTCTGTTTGGAAGCAAAACATGTCAGATTTGCAGCATTTCAGCTCGAATATCAAATTCATTTCAGCACAGCCAACTTACAACCTTTCTGAAGCAAAATGCCCTGCAAGAGACCAAAATCAGAGCCAGTGAAAACGAAAAATGCATTTTAAAGCTATAGCGACAAGGTTTAATGAGGAACGCTCACCTGCACTAGCACATTTGAATGCTCATCTGGAGCTTTAAAAATGGCTGATATTGAGAAAACTAAAGTGTGCCGTTAAAGTATAAAATATAAGCATAATAAAAAATGCAAAAAGAAAAATAATTTTTGGCAATTTTCACCAAGTTTCACCGATACATTGCCGTAAGATCACTGCTGCTAGCAGGTAGATCCTTGTTGTTGTTGTTGCTCTTCTTCATTATCATCATCATCATCATCATCATCGTCATCATTATTATTGCTTTTGTTATTGTTATTATTATTATTGTTATTCTTATTGTTGCTATTACTATTAAAAAAAATCTGATGCATTGCACTCACATGATTCTTTCTACTCTTGTACTAACCATTAGATACAAACTCTTATTCCTATATCTTCTTCATGTTAAGATTAACATTTGTAGAAATTATCTTATTGCTATTTCCTTGTAGGTGCAAGGGGAATGTTAGAATACAGTAGGCTCTGTGCGATAGTCAAATCTTTTAAAGCTTTGAGATTCCCTTCTCTTTGCACACTTAACATATAAAAAAATGAACACCGATATTCCATTTCACGAAAGTTTTAAGTTTTCCGAAACTCACACACATAACAAGGAATATCTCTGAAATGGTTCACCTTACAAGAAAATGTGTTTGGACATAAATTGTGTATTTTAGCAAGATCTAGATTTTTTTGTATAGCATGATTTGGTCTATCTCTAACGGTTTACCAGTTATGCAAAAGTCGTCCAGAGTAGATGCGAATACAGGGGCTATAGCCAGAAAATTCAAGATATACATTTCATTTGTCATAAAAATATCTCAAACATATGGTATTTTAATCAAAATCGTTAGAGCTATTTTCAAGAAAATAAAAATGTTCGAAAAATTTTCCATGTAAAAAGTAGTTTAGGGTGGGGCTATTTTCTTCAAAATCTTTATGTCACATCCTTGAAAGACATTAAACTTAAATACCAACTTTGGTTTTTAATGGACTTTTCATTTTTGAGTTATGCTGTCCACAGGCTGACAGACACACACACAGACACAGACACACACACACACACACACAGACACACACGCACGCACGCACGCACACACACACACACACACACACACACACCCACCCACACATACACACACACAGACCTTTTTCTAAAAATGCTTTTTTTGGATTCAGGGGATCTCAAAACATATTTCCAGTGAAATCTTGACATTGAATTTTTGGGTGGAATACAGTACTTCCCTTGCTTACCAGTAGAGAAAGTAATATACAGGTACTCATCTTTATCCAATCTAATCACTCCTACCAATTCTTCCATTTCTTTTTTGTCATGCAAATTACAATAATAATGTTACTGTTGGGCCCAAAAGAGTTCTTAACCTGTTTATATAATGAAATTTAATTACTCTCAGCAGACTTTGTTCATAGAAGTTAGAAACCATGATGCATTTGAATTCAATTTCTTTTGTTAGTTAAAACTGTAAGACTAAAATGTTGCATTTAGTGGTGTTTTTAGTGTTACAATTTCAACTTATATAAGAAATGTTAATTCTTGAAAAGTTTATGCAAGATTTAGAATGATTGGTTAAACGCAGTAGAGTACAGTTTGTGCAGAACCTCCAGACTCTTGACATGCACGAGAGAGGAGAAGTTAAGGAGAAGTGATGAGTGGTGGGGAACAAGCGAGTGATGTAAGAACTCAGGCAGCCACATACACAAGCAGTGTATGTTTACGCACTATAAACAATTATTGTAAAGTTATCACAGTGAGAACAAGCGATGCATTGATCCCTACCCCTCCTATTATGCAAGTAGGCATGCCTCTTCTATTGCGCATCTATGCTTTAGGAGTGGGCGAATGTCACGACAATCTGGACAAACTGTATTAGCATTTTATTTATTCAATTAATCATAAAATACAGATGTAATGATATCTATTAGACTAAAAAAGAGAGCTCATAAATTCTTATTCCAAAAACTTGCAAATCAAACAGTACTAAGTATTACATTCAAGATGAAAATGGCAAGATAGCTAATGCAATTAATACAAAAATTCCTAATTAGGTGATAGTAAATTAACAATACATTCAATACAGAATCTTGTAGGTAATATACATATGTTGTAAGTGCTGTACTGAATCTAATTACTTCACATGGTTTTAGAGTAGTTTGGAAATTAAAATTATTGAATTAACTTTGTACTTATGATGAATACGATAGTATACAAAAATCAGATGACTTTATCAAAACTAACCATAAAGGATAAATTTAACTCATGCTTTAATTTTTAAAATATTATATGCTTAAATATAATACAGTAGAACCTCTCTTATCTGAAACACTTTTAACCGAAATATCGTTTAACCAAAACGACCAACCGAAAAAAGTTGCATTATTTTTATTACATTATATTTTATACATATAGTAAACTATATTTCGCTGTGTTAAAATTAAACGGAATTTCTGTAGTATAAAATTTAGCACAGTGCTGTATATAGCAAGTGAAGAAAGGAATTTCCGAACCGAAATATTCAATGCCTTAGAGGTAAGTACAATTTCACAACACAGTATACAGTATGGGTTACAAAATTAGCATGAAATTCATGCATACATACCAGTTTTCTCTCATAAAGTTTTTTTGTATATTTTCAGATAGCATTACGGTTCGTCGAAAGATGTGACGAATCAAAGCCTTCTGATGTTTTGCTATTGAAACGGTGGCGTGACATTGCGACTGGAAAATGTCTCGAAAAGAAACTACAAAAGAAAATAAAGGATTTTTTTCCAAAAAAAGTAATATTCTGCTGTGATTATAAACCAGTAAAAATACATTAATCATTATCCAAAATTTTTGTTATCCGAAACCTCCTTCCCCCCTTTTGTTTCGGTTAAGAGAGGTTCTACTGTATGCTTACAACAATTAATGCTCCCTAAAAACCTGAACATTTTTAGGAAACTTTTATTTATAAAAAATATATGTGAACTGTCCCTGGAAAACGATATAAGTGCCAGATAAATGTGTCTTGTTTTTTTTTCAATGAAGATCGGTATACAGGATGGAAGTGAAATGATCCGCCAGACTTTAACAGCAAATTTCTCATGTTGTGAATAACAAGAAAGTGTTGTTGTTGTTTTCTAGTGCCTTGCATCTGGCAATGAAGCCATTAGCATTCGTGCTTTCCAATACTTTTGAACGTGGCTTTCATGTAACTGTTTTCTTAACGGGCACCAATAACAAGAAAGTCTAATACCAAAATGTTGAAAAGTTTATAGTTTTCTAGAAAAAGATATTTTTATCCAAAAAAATTTATCATAACCTGGCTGAATTGTTATTTGACTGAAGGTTCTTGATTTATGGCTATATTCATAGAAAATTTAATAAACTACAACTTTTTCCTTTGGCATATTTCAATAGGTTCAATGGTTTTGGTGTACATTAAATTTAGAAGAACCCACAATTTGTTCCATCTTAGTATGTAGTAAAAGTGGATGTTAAACACTACCAAAAAAGAAGCCTATCCTCAATGTGGTTCAAAAAGCATTCCTTAGATGCCTCTTTATGTATGAGCTAGGGAAAATTTCCAAAGGAAATGTGCTGTCTATCAGTGGCAACTTGCAATTTTAGGAATTTAATTGCTGATATGGCTGCTTGGAAAATGATGTGTGTGTAATTCATTAACATTTTAATGGATAGAATACTAATGAAGTCTAAACAAGTTGTTAGTTGGAACAAAAGAGTTCATGGGGAGCCTTATTCCAATAGCAAAGGAGAAATCAAAAGTGAAAAATCAGCAACACCAGCTATTACATGATAAATTTACTCCACTGACATTAGCCGTATTTCATTTGGCCTGTACTACAGTGCATTCCTATGTTTAATTACTTGTTAAACATGTACGTAATATAGACCTATAATATTTACTTTTATTTATAACTTTTTGCTTTGTATTTTGAAAATTAATATTATAATCTAAGAAAACTGTTTTTTCCTCTTCATAGCCAACCTGCAAATGCAAATACAATTGCAAGGATTTGGTCAAAGAACAGAAAGAACTACTACTCTTCCTGCAACTTTACAAACTATTTAATGATAATCTGATTCATAAGACACCCACAGCAAGAAAACGCGGAACTCACTCAGAACCTGCTGATAGCAAGAGGTAGGCAACTGTTGGTACTCTATTCCAAGAGGCAAAGGTATTGTTCAAGTCTGTGCTAAAACATTCAAAGAGATATTTGCTTTAACAAACAGAAGACTGCAGATATTGAATATTAAGGACAAGCAAAGTTCTATTACCTATAGTAATGAATGGGGGAAAATACCATCCTCACAGGTATATAAAGTCAATTACACTGAAGAGGATAGTGTGCTTGTCCAGGAGCACATATCAATTTTATGTAACATTATGCAAATACTGTGAGCTTAGGGTAAAATGTAAAGAAACAGTTCATTATTCATGTTATAATCTAACATTCACTTATGTTCAATGCAATAATGTCACCATATCTGATATTCTTGTAACCTACTGATCACTAATGTTTGGTACTTATATCTATCCTTATGAAGAACCCCCTGTGCCTTTTTCAGACTTCGAAAATTTTGCTTCAATTAAAATTTGTTTATTAATGAAGTATTATAGTTTTACATGACAATGGGTAATATGACAGTGTTAAATACTGTAAAAATTATAAAAAATGTAAAATTTTTAATTAATAAAGTCCAACAATGTTTTTTTCTGTTTCCTTGCACTTTCAGTTTTTGGACTTATGTTGTTTCCCATGGACAGTGCAGAATATGATGATGATGATGATGATTATGATTATGATGATGGTGGTGGTGGTGGTGGCAGTGGTAGTGGCGGTGGTGGTGGTGGCAGCGGCAGCAGTGGCCGTGGTGGTGGTGATGAAGAAGAAGAAGAAGAAGAAGAAGAAGGAGGAGGAGGAGGAGGAGGAGGAGGAGGAGGAGAAGGAGAAGGAGAAGGAGAAGGAGAAGGAGAAGGAGAAGGAGAAGGAGAAGGAGAAGGAGAAGGAGAAGGAGAAGGAGAAGGAGAAGGAGAAGGAGAAGGAGAAGGAGAAGGAGAAGGAGAAGGAGAAGGAGAAGGAGAAGGAGAAGGAGAAGGAGAAGGAGAAGGAGAAGGAGAAGGAGAAGGAGAAGGAGAAGGAGAAGGAGAAGGAGAAGGAGAAGGAGAAGGAGAAGGAGAAGGAGAAGGAGAAGGAGAAGGAGAAGGAGAAGGAGAAGGAGAAGGAGAAGGAGAAGGAGAAGGAGAAGGAGAAGGAGAAGGAGAAGGAGAAGGAGAAGGAGAAGAAGAAGGAGAAGAAGAAGAAGAAGAAGAAGAAGAAGAAGAAGAAGAAGAAGAAGAAGAAGAAGAAGAAGAAGAAGAAGAAGAAGATAGTTTATTGACCCAGAGACTTTGATGACATGTATCAGGCTTCATCATATTTCAGCTTAAAATATATTTACATTTCTGAATTTTCATTAACACTAGTTTAATTTTTTTAACTGTTTAATTTGTTTAGCCCCCTTTAACTTCTTTGGTCATGTTGGGGTCTTTGACATGAGAAACAATTGATGGTGTTATTACTCACTGAACCATAGGGTTTCTTAATGTTGATTTTTATAATCTGTAACATTAAACATACTCACATTCACTCTCACATTCATACTTCCAGGCTCTAAGGGGGATAGGGAATTATTCTGGTTAAAGAAAAATCCCCAATCTCAGCTGGGAATCAAACCCAGGAACCTTGGATTGAGAAGCCAGTATACTCACTGCTCAACTGCAGAGCTAGTCATTTACACTATTGTTCTAAATTATATAACCAAATAAATATTAACTGAAATATATACAATTTATGCAAGGAAGGGCTTTAAACCTGAGTGGGTTCTATGTTCCAAAATTTTGAAGATCGAACTCTGATGTTATGAATACCATAGAGATGACTTCGTAAGCTGCTCCTATTCTTGGATAGCTTATTGCAATAGGGGCAACTGAATGGACCTTTGTCTTCACTGTGAGCATCTCTGATGTGAATATTGAGGTTATGATTCCCCTTGAAACAGCGCTTGCATATGGAGCATATTGCTTTAGCTGCTGGACTTAATGATTTTAACCCTGAAAAAGAAACAAAGTGACTTAGTAAGTTACTAACCATAATTATGAAGTAATTTACATACAGAAATCTAAAACTAATAGAACCAGCTTTACAAGCTTCATTCAGTACTCCTATGGCTTTTAATCATTTTATGCCACAAACATCCTGTTGGATTAGTGTACAATACGTCATAATACCTAATAAAATGAAGCTCAATCAACAGTAATGTATTGAAAAACAGTTATCTTCCTATGTAACAAAAATTCCTGATCAACATTGTTATTTTGTTATTCAGAATGGTATTATCTTCTTTTTGAATGCAGGAACCTGTAATACAACATTTGGTTTTAATAATGCTCGTTTTGTTTTAATAATTATCACTTGACTTTAGACCAGTGTCTTACTTTTAAGTTTGTACCAACTCAGTAAGGATAAGGATAAGTTAAAAGGGAAAAACACAACAAAACTGAAATACAAGGTTACGTTACTAGCAGTGAAGAGGTGCTGTTTGTACAGTGCACTGCAAATCACTTTCTCATAATTGTTTAATCTTTTTATTACAAGCACTGACATTAAGGTTTTAAATATCTATATCAAATTAATAAAGTATATGCTTTGACCTAAAATTAATAGGAAATTAACTTTCAAAATAAAGATGATTTATCACTTTTGCTGCTTTAATAGAGTGATTTAATTTATTGTGCTTTTTTTTTCTTTATATCACCTTGTATAATTAGATAAGTTGTTTACATACTAAGCAGCAAAGCATTCCTGCCCATGTCATTTTCCTAACAATACTGTAAACTATTGGTATACCTATTTTACGTAAATATTGTAACACTGGTTAACAGGAAAATACAATTGGTTATGCATTAAACTCTTAGTTAAACACTTGTTGACATTTAACTAATATTTTAGTAACATGCTCCACTGTTTTAAACACTTTAATGTCATCATTAGTTTTATATGGTTATGCATTGTTTCATTTGCTATAATTGGATTAATAGTGAGATCATAATATGGTAATTAAGTTATATAATTGTGACAGCTCAAATATTTTAAAGAGCAATACAGATAATTATAAATTTTACCCCGCTTCTATTGTTGCTATAATCTATGATCATACTTAACTGAAACATGCTCAGCAAGAAAATTGATCAATTACAACATTGGCATAAATCATATGTGTTGTTTACCCTGCAACATTTTTACTAGTTTCATGACATAATCAACTTTATAACTATATCTTTTGTAATTTGCTGAACTCAATGTTAAAGTTGATTATGTCATGAAACTAGTAAAAATGCACTTTAAAGCAATTCACTCCATACCTGTAATTAAAACATACCCACATTTATCTTCTACATAGTTGTAAAAGTATGGTTTACAAATAGGTACTACATATATTGTATACCTATAGTTAACACAGACTATATATAAAGCAGATATTCAACATTTTAATATTTTTTCTTTCTTCTTTATGTTAGTTTGAGTGCAAAATTTATTCATTTTACCAAGCTGCAATATAGTAAAAAATTGTAAATTTATTCTTAAATGCAGTCATTAACAAACTGAATATGTATTACTGCCTCTCTCTCTCAATCTATTTTAGTAGAATGAGCAACAATATTTTTATGAGACATGCTGCCTCTTTGAGAATCAAAGATCAATATTTGCATCTACCCTAGAAAGTCTGCGAAAGAGAATTTCTTTAACTTTTGCATGAAGCAGGTTTTTGTATTTCCTGCTTAGGAATTTCCATCTCTATACCAGCATTTGCACGACTGCTATGGAGATGCGGTACCACATTGCCTGTTGTAGATGTTTGCCGATCTGTGTATTTTGCCATGCTTAGAGCATGGGGGAAACATGCGCGCCATCTGATACCAGTTTGTGAATTACAATGTTTCCGTATAGCCAGATTTCTCCGCCTAGTAGACAGTCGAGTCCCCATCTCCTTTGGCTGTGATTGGCTGTTGTGGTAATGGAATTCTTTTGAGGCAAGGAACAAGCGCCCTTATTGGTTACCTTTCAAGTGCATTTATAGGGATTAATTTGAATTGAATTGAGATATATGAAGAGAAATTCTGAATTAATACACTGTTGTATAAATAATAATTATTTAAAAGTTCTAAATCTATACAATATCTTTAAACAAGCAATTCTTGTATATAAATACGTGTATATATTTTTTGTTATCTCTGAGATAGCTTTAATGATCTGGATCAAATTTTATATTCAGATAAGGTTTTGCTCTTTAGGTTTATCTATTTTATCTATATAGGTGCCTTTCCTGAAAAAACATGATTTTACACAAAAAAACATTTTTATTCCCTCTTCTGCAGAGCAATTCTTGTATGTATATTTCACATATTTTGGAAATGGTTCTACGATTTGGATCAAATGTTGCATTCAAATAATGTTTTGCTTTTTAAGTTTGTCTATATAAGTGTCATTCCCGAAAAAACGTGATTTTAGTTTTCTCTCGAAGTGAACCGATGGTGAAGGATGACGGTAAGATGAATCTGTCTACCCTGCTACTTACTTCACGCCTTGCCACTGCATATACTCAGTGTTGCCAACCCGTGGGATTTGTCCCATATTGTGGGACATCTTGACAAATAATTTTCAGGAAGGCACAGAGGGGCTTTTTTTTAAAAAAACTGAGATGAATATGGAACATTTAATAATTGCTGCCTATGACATAGTGTGGTAATGGTTATGGTATACAACAAAGATAAACTTTTCACAAGGCACACGCAGTCATTTGTGCAACCAGTAATCAGCACTCTCACTAAGGGCACAGTAGGTTTGCTTGCACAACAGTAATAGCCGTGCACTATTACCAATAGGTGTGATTCCAGTATGTGTTTGGGGAGTAGTTTTCATAAAAGAAAAACTGCATCTACTGATAGGAGGAGCAAGCACTTCAATAATATAAACCCTGATTTACATTATACATATGTAACTGGGTACTGCAAAGGCGCTAGTAAATATGGTACTGATACATCCTACACTCCACAACTAATTTATCTCCCTGCATTTTTTGTAAAGCTAGAGGTCACGTTTTTCTTAACGTGGGACATTTTATGCAGAAAAGGGACATTCTGAGTCCTTGCTTGGGACTTTTGAGCTTTAGAGGTTGGCATCACTACATATACTGGTCCTTTCACTCTTGTTAGTCATTCATCATCCTGATGATGGGAGAGATGCACACTCCCGAAACATTGATGGGTCTTCATCACTACATCTGGCTCAAAGCCCAAGAACATCTTGAATATGGAACATCGTTGTTCATTTTTTTATATGTTAAGCATGCAAAGAGAACAGGATCTCAAAGCTTTATATTTGATATCGCTCAAAGGCTACTGTATTCTAATATTCCCCTTGCACCTACGAGGAAATAAGCAATAAGATAATTTGTACAAATGTTTATCTCAACTAACATGAAGATATAGGTATAAGAGTTTGTAAGAATAGTTGGTACAAGAGTGGAGAAAGCCATGTAAGTGCAACACATCAGTTTTATATACCGGGTGTTAATGAACTACACCGAAGTAATTTCAGCGATTGTAGGCATGACTAATATAAGCAAGTTGAGATAGGCAATGCATGGTCCACAGCTTAACATAACGCAGTTAATTGTGTTAAACCTAATTGGCATCAGATACTGATAAGTTAGTGTTTAAACAAGGTGGGTGAGATTATTGGATTAGAATGTCTTTAAAACTGCTTCCCGAGTATAGAAATATAGAAACTTAATAGCTTGTTTTTGGCATTCTCAAGTTTTAATGCCTCAAAGATATCTCGAACTAATCACCTGCCAGTGCAACACTGAACAACGATTAACTGCCTTCTTGCATCAATAGCCTACTCTAGTAGTGTTTGTGTAACTGTTCTGGTAGCTCAATCCGTATCGCCGAAAACTGTTGTTCCAGAGTCATTGGTTCGGTTACTGTCATGTGGTTAATATTTTTTTCTTCTTCATAAATTACAATAGGCAGTTGCTTTAAACCTGACGTAAAAATTAAATTATTTTGTTATTTAACGACACTGTCAATTGCCAGGATCATATCAGCGTCGCCGGTGTGCCGGAATTTCGTCCCACAGGAGTTCTTTTACATGCCAGTAAATCTACTAACATGGAGCTGTCGTTTTTAAGCACACTTAAAAACCGTCAGCCTAGGCCGGGTTTGAACCCGCGACCTTGGGATCAGTAGGCCAGCGTCTAACCAACTGAGCCACCCAGACCGACCCTGACATAAAGAGTTGCATTTACTTTTTATTTCATGTAACTTCGTTCACCCTTTAAACCTCCTCCCATTTAGACGTACAGCATGTGAGAGTATTAAGCAGGGTTCAACCTTTGTTAGAAGGAATTGTAATTAATTGCACTCACAAGGTGAAATTCCTCTGTAAAATACATTGTACAAGAATTAAAACCTTAGACAAAATATTAAAACAAAAACAACCAAACAAACCAAACATGAAAAAAAATAAAATAAAAAAAAAATAAATAAAAAAAATAAAAAAAAAATAAATAAAGAGAAATAAAGTGAAGGAGGAGCAAACTTGTTTACCTTTCACTTGAAAGCTACTGTCATAACCATTGCGCCAGAGGGAGTGCTCTGACCATCTCTTCATTTTCGTGTGTTGAGCACTCAAGCGGTATCATCATTAGCAGTGGCATACTGGCACTTTAGAAACTTACAGCCGTAACTTCCATATTTGAACCAACAGGCCATAAGTCTCATATCCCAAATTACTTGTTTCAGAGATCTCCACTTGCTCTGAAAATATTTTGGTGTAGTTCATTAACACCTGTATATATTTAGATGCCTATCAGATAGTATTATGTATATTTACTGCAAAGTACATCTAAATTCTGATGAAGTCATACTGTATATTGTATATCTTTTTGTGAATGAAGATCATCATGATCATCATGAACAAGTTCATTTTAGGCCATGTGGACTGTAACGATAAACCTAGCAAAGATGGTCTTGATCTTTCCACTGCTGTTTTGGTCTTCTTTGGTCCCTGTGACCAGTTGGAGCATACAGGAATGCCAATTTTGGGACTCTAGTTCTTTCCATTCTTATCAAATGATTTTCCCTTCTCGTTGGTGTTTTTCTATCTCCCCAGTCAAACTTGGTGTTCTAATTTAATCTAGTTTATAAAACGAAGCACCTTTCTGCTGTATGAGAGATCCTGGGTTGGATTCCTGGCTGAGGGATGGGAATTTTTATCTAACCAAGGTTATTCCCTATCCTCTCCAGAGTCTGGAAGTATGAATGAGAGTGTGAATACGTGTGATATCTAATGTACCAACTCCAAGAAACACCAATAAAAACTGTACAGAAGTTAACACTGTTGAGAATAGGCAATATGTTCCAAAGATAAAAGACCTTGATCTGACCATTGCAGTTAAAGATAGGTTATAAATGGAACAATTAAAAGAAAAGTCCTTTTATGAAGATGCTCTTTTAAGATCAGTAATGAAGGCTTCCTAATTGCTGGATGGGACTCTTAAGCTAAAATAACAATATGTATTACAGAATATTCAAAACAAAGTGACTTTTAATGCCAAGTAATGCTAAAGTGCACCTATGTAGATTTGCTTGGTATTTCTATCAAAATATGTTAGTTTTACACAAATTTGTCTTCATTGCTATATTTACAGAGGAAAATATTTCCCATTATTTAAAATGGTTTTGATATCTATTGTTTTCAAGACAATAAGTTACTTCTTAAGTCTTTTTATACAATAGCAAAAAGAATAAGGATAAAAGGTTTAGAGATTAAAGCCATACAGGTTTTTGCTCTTATTAACTTTATTAAAAATACTTATCTTAGAAAATACTGTTTATAATTTCCATAAACATTCAGTCTATACAGTTTACATATTAAATAAATGAGACATCCTAGTATCATCAATGTTACGAGAATAGTATACAGCCCATCTGCAAAAACCTTTGCAGACTTGAACTTTAACAGACAGTAAAACTGAGTTTTGAAAAATTTACAGTCTTTATCAGCAGTTTTCCATATTTTAACCACTAATTACTTTATTACTGCTCTATATATTAAGATATAAATGATTAATAATGTGAACATCTTATATATTTGTACTTTACTTTAAGTAGTTTATAGCAAAAGAATCTGATGTGTTGCACTCACATGGTTTTCTCTATTCTAGTCTTACAAATTATTATTTATTTCTTTATCTACTTCATTTTAAGCAAGATAAGCATTACAGAAATTTTTGTATTGCTAATTTTCTTGTAGGTGCAAAGGGCCCTTGTAGGCTTTAAGCAATAGTCAATTCTTTCAAGAGCTGGTTGTTATGATTTCCTTAAAAAGGCCTATTTTTCATTCTTTTGATCTATACTTAGATATGGAATAGTATTATGGGGCAGTAGTCCAAGAATAACAGAAATATTGAGGATTCAGAGTAAATGTTATAAACTGATAGGTATAAAGCTTTTTAATGCACTACCAAACAGAATATGTGATCTCAGTCTTCAAGAATTTAAGAATAGAGCATGGCTAGCAGAAAATCCTGTATATGATATGCATGAATTTGAAGAGCTGGACAAGAATAATATATGATTAGAAATAATGTACATAGCTGTAAGTGACGAAGTCTATTGTAAATTGTGTATTTACTTAATGACTGATCAATAAATTCAATTATAAAGACTTCAAATAAGCATGAATACTTATTTATAGAATTAGAAATTCCAACTACTATTAATTTATACATTTATGATGTGTTGGTCCAAATACAAGAGAATTTATATATGTGATGTAAGGGGAGATTTACATAAGCATAACACCTGTAGCAGAAACAAAATTAATAAGCCTATCACAGATTACACAAGATCTCAAATTATTACAAGGTAGTTGGCATAAAAGTTTTAGTTCACTTTCATAAACAATTTTCAACTTTTTAAAAATAGGTTGTATTAATGGTATATAACAGTGGCATAGTGTGGCGCGTGGACTTGTGTTAAGGGTATGCAAAGGCAACATTTCTAAATACTACAATTAGCATTTTGTTCAAACTCATATCAGACATAATACATGTAAGGAATAATGTACATTCAAATTTTCATTATATCTTCAGTACCTTTAAATTTGTATCTTTTTAAGCTATTGTTTTGGCAGCGTACCTAAAATGCTCCACACATTGAAGGTTTCAAAATTTTGATCATTTAAATATTATTCTCTTATAGATAGGTACTCTAAAAAGAATGTTGTGAACAGAAAATGTTATAATGTTTTCGTTTATTAAACAAAAGTTATTAATTTAATTTAAAAGGTGAGTTAATTAGTAACACTGAACAACACTTACAACATATTTCTCCGGGACGCGTTTCGAAGGTAACTTCCCTCCATTATCAACTCACATGTTGTAAGTGTTGTTCAGTGTTACTAATTAACTCACCTTTTAAATTAAATTAATTACAACAACACTGTTTTCAAACTTCTATGAAAGAAAGATAAAAAAGTTATTAAGTTTGATAAAATGATTTTTTCATGATTACTTTCTCTACTATGTATAGTAAAGTAGAGGAAGTATTGCATTCCACCCAAAAATTCAATGTTGAAATTTCACTGGAAATATATGTTTTGAGGCCTCCTGAATTTAAAAAAAAAATCATCTTTAGAAAAAGGTGTGTGTGTGTGTGTGTGTCTTTCTGTGTGTGTGTGTGTGTGTGTGTGTGTGTGTGTCTGTGTCTTTATGTCAGTCTGTGGACAGCATAACTCAAAAACGAAAAGTTGGTTAAAAACCAAAGCTTATATTTAAGTTTAATGTCTTCCAAGGATGTGGCACGAAGATTTTCAATAAAATTACTCCACCCAAAACTACCCTTTAGATGGAAAACTTTTAGAACATTTTGATTTTTTTGAAACTCTAACGATTTTGATTAAAATACCATATGTTTGAGATATTTTTATGCAAACGAAATGTATATCTTGAATTTTCTGGCTATAGCCTATGTAGTCCTGTTTACTCTGGATGACTTTTGTATAACTCATAAGACATAGACCAAATCTTACTGTACAAAAACTGTAGGTTTTGCTGAAACACACAATTTGTGTCCAAATAAATTTTTTTGTAGATTGAACCATTTTGGAGATATTCCTTGTTATTTGTGTGAGTTTTGGAGAACTTACACTTCTGTCAAATGAAACATTGTTGCTCATTTTTTTATATGTGTGTTAGCTGTGCAAAGAGAATGGAATCCCAAAGCATTAAAACATTTGACTATCATTCAAAGCCTGCTACATTCCCATATTCCCCTTGCACCTACAAGAAAATAAGCAATAAGATAATTTCTGCAAATGTTTATCTCAACTAACACGAAGAAGATACAGGAATAAGAGTATGTAAGAATGGTTAGTACAAGAGTAGAGAAAGTCATGTTAGTGCAACACATCATATTTTTTTTATAGTTTTTATGAAACTTTATAATTCACCAACTGGAAAATATTAGTCACAAAACAATCACTACCATTATTTTTTGTGCATTCTTAGTTGATTATAAGCACTCTGATTCCATATTTGGAGCAATAGGTTTTCAGGAAATGCAGCGTTCTCTCTACAACACACTTTTTCTTCATAGTGAACCACGCAGATGCACATAAGCAATGTGCATACCCTGCTTTTGGTTTGCTGGCATATTCTTCTCTTACATGTTCACACACATTACTGTTCAAAATGTGGCTTGTTGTACTCTGATATGTACAGAAGAAGTTAAAAACATGAAATTAACTTTCACTGCCAAACAAAATATTGAAAAACAAATCTCATTAACATTATCAAGCAAGATGCACTTTTCTGTGTTACATCCACTGTGCATGTACATCGTTTGATGTGACTGGCGTGAGGCAAGCTGCTCTGTTTCAATGCTTGGCGTGATACACTATCAATACTAATTCATTGTAGATTGTTGTTCGAAATATACTCCTCAGCAAAAATTATGCCAATTGGATTAATATATAGATAATGGGGAAAGGAAACTAAGGAAAACTGGCAGGATATGCAACACAGCACCTACATCCATTGATGCTACGCTCCTGGTATATACCATATAGGAATTTTATGCAGAAAGTAAATGTGACATGTAAACAGTGTTCAATAGACATAATGTGATTTATTAGCTGTAGTTTTTTGAGAAGCTGTATGTAATTATTGCAATTACCAAACAGCAAATAATAACAATGATGGTGGTTATGGTGGTGGTGGCAGTGGCAGTGGTGGTGGTGGTGGCGGCAGTTGTGGGTGATGGTGATGATGATCATCATCTAACACTTATCCTGAACATGAAGTAAATTGAAAAATAAGCCTTTGCAAGAATAGTTTGTAGAACCTGCATTAAAGGAAGGGATAGAGGAAATCATTTGAATGATTTTTCAGTAAAATCTCAGTCCTAGCTTTCCTTAAAAAACTTTTTATCATGTGTTACAATAATGAGTTTTTCTATTATAAGAGGCAGCACAAACCAAGAAGCATTTTGAACACCAACTTTTTTAGACTTTTGGGACTGGTGAATTTTCACATACTGGTGAAAGCCAACACATTTTGTTTCACACATACACATATGCATATACACATACAGAAAAGGATATACACTAAATTATATAAAATCACAGAGCAAGACAAATTATTCAAACAGCCAAAGAAAGAGACAGCTAATGCAAATCTCTTGCTCATCCTTCATTTTTAATTGATTCTGATGGTTGATCTTCCTATCATGCTTAAAGGGCTTTCTTACAGCAACAGATAAAAAAGATCTCAGAGCCAATCAATCGCCTACTTAACTCTCTTACTGATCACGTAACATATTGCCCTCCATGGTCTAGGGGTAACACACTAACCTCTGGTTCCTGAAGTTGCGGTTCAAACCTGGTGGAGGGCAATGGATTTTTTCAGGTGTAAACATCCTTAGCATGACTTCCTTCAGAAGGGAAGTAAAGCTGTGGTCCTGTGTTGTACATTTACAACACATAAAAGAATCTCAAGCCTAACAAAGAAGCCTCTGAGCAAAATTAAATGGTCTTTCATGCCCATTGTAGAATGGGAACCACAACAGTTAAAGAGCCTCTATAAATTGAAAAAAAAATCTAGCATGTACGAATGCAAATTACTGGCTCCCACCTCGAACAAAATCAAATTAAAGATTTATTTTTTTCCTTTTATTTTAGTGCAGGTTCTCAATAACTACTACAAACATAATACATTAATTAAGAAATTTAACTTTGGCACTAATATCAGTAGTAATAAAACTTAAGCACAATTTAACCATACACTTAGAATAGAACAGCAGCTTAATTGTCACATTACATTAACCATATGAGTAGAGAGGAAATGTTTACAAACAGTTGACCCATTAAGTTCTAGTTTAAAATATTAGAGACTTATATCTACTTACAGAAAGTTGCTTAAGTGCTAATTTAAAAAAAATATCAATTATCTTATTACATGCTAAATAAACACTAAAACAACATGAACAATAAGTATAATTATTGTAAACATTAGAGACACCATGTAGAGCCATAAGACTATTTCAGAATATATCTTCAATATATTCCTTTATTGAGAAATATATATACTTTAACGACAAGCATATCTCCCTGATTGTTTGAGGTAACTTATTCAATATTTTCATTGCCATATACTGATGACTGTTTTCAAGGATAGTCAATGTAAGGCTTGGATCATTAATACTGTTTTTGTCTCATGTCTCATAATTATTTTGACTTATCACTGGATATGTTAAGAATGGCCAAAAGGTTACAGTTCTAAAATCTATAATTGAGAAAGCTTTTTCTGATGTTGACAACAGCGCAGTGTACTAATGTGCATGATAGTGCTGATTTTGAGTATTGGAGTCATGTTTCCCATTTAATACCTGATCAGCTGAAATATATAATTCTCTAAAAATCTGATATGTTGCACTCACATGACTTTCTGTACTCTTAAACTAACCATTCATACAAACTGTTATTCCTATATCTTCTTCATGTTAGTTGAGATAAACATTTATACAAATTAACTTATTGCTTATTTCCTTGTAGGTGCAAGGGGAATATTAGAATGCAGTAGGCTATGAGCAATAGTCAAATCTTTTAAAGCTTTGAGATTCCGTTCTCTTTGGACAGTTAACATAAAAAAATGAACAACGATGTTCCATTTCACCACAGTTTTAAGTTTTCCGAAACTAACAAATAACAAGGAATATCTCTGAAATGGTTCACTCTATAAAAAAATTTATTCAGACATAAATTGTATGTTTTAGCGAGATCTACATTTTTTGAATAGTAAGATTTTGTCTATCTCTTATGGTTTACGAGTTATTCAAAAGTCATCCAGAGTAAACAGGACTACATAGAAAATTCAAAATATACATTTCATTTGTCATACAAATATCTTAAACATATGGCATTTTAATCAAAATCGTTAGTCATTTTCAAGAAAATTAAAAGTTTTGAACAATTTTCCATGTAAAGGGTAGTTTAGGGTTGGGCTATTTTCTTCAAAAACTTTGTGTTGCATCCTTGAAAGACATTAAACTTGAATACCAACTTTAGTTTTTAACCAATTTTTTATTTTTGAGTTATGCTGTCCATAGACTGACACACACACACACACGCACGCATGCATGCACACACACAGACCTTTTTCTAAAAATGCTTTTTTTTTTAGATTCAGGGGGTTTCAAAACATATATTTCCAGAGAAATCTCGACATTGACCTTTTGGGTGGAATACAACACTTCCTCTACTTACCAGTAGAGCAAGTGAAAAAGGAGAACAACTGTTGACTCTAAAAAAATTGGCCCTATAACTCAGAATCTAATGTTGTTCTTGAAGAAACTCTTCATGACAACAAAATTGGTGTGTGGTGTGCCATTAGCAGAGAAAGCTTTCTTAGAGTTCCAATAAGCTATTTCTATCTCTGGGGTAACTTAAAACATGAAGTGTAGAAGACAAACCAATACACCCTAGAAGAATTAAACCAAAATATCTCCTTTTTCTTTCTTCTTTATCTGATTATCCTCCCATTATGGAGGATTTATACCCCCTAGGACTTACAAACCTGTACCTTGGGTCAGACTCCTGTTGGGGAGCAGAGGAACCTATGGACCAGACAGAGTGAAGACCTAGAAGTAGGTGGTTAGCCAAGCACCAGGTTTTTTTTTTGCAGTGTTTAACGCCTGCTTTTACTACTACAGCACCACAGGTGGTGACAATGATGATACATGGAATGAAGATGGAGCACCGGTGGAATGAGATGGCGGGGGAAACCCTGAGAACCCAGAGGAAACCCGCCCCAGCGCTGCTTCGTCCACCACAAATCCCACATGCAGTTGCGTGGGATCAAACCCAGGCCACTTTGGTGAGAAGAAAATGGTCTAACCACTTGGCTGCAGCGGAGCCTAGCAGCACCAGGTATGACAGTGCGGAAGAGGATGATATGAAATGCAGGCGAAATCGATGAATGGAAACCTAACTATGGAGCAATTGGTGGAATGAGTGGTGGGGAAACTGGAGAAAACCTGACCAGATGCTGCTTTGTCCAACACAAATAACACATACGGGTCCCTGGAATCGAACCTGGGCCACCTCGGTGAAAGGTGAATGGTCTAATCATGTGGCTACATGCCGCATCAAACCAAAATATCAGCTGGGAAATTGCCAACATTTCTCAATGTGAACTATGGTGAGTGATGGATAGTTTCCTAAAGAGGTGCCAAAAATATATGGACAATAATGGTGGCCAGTTTCAGCATCTCCTTTCATAAAGTTGGTAAGCAAAGCCTAAAAGTAGTTTTAAACATTTTACATGGTTTCATCCGCACCTTTTTATGATAGCGGCAAATGGCAACAAGTGTTAAGGATGCAGATAGAATAAAAACAATGCCAACGGTGGCAAGTTTCAGCGTCTCCTTTAATAAAGTTGGTAAGCAAAGCCTTTAAAAGTAGTTTTAAAAACGTTGTATAGTTTCATCCACACCTTTTCATGATACCAGCAGGTTGCAACAAGCGTCGAGGTTGTGGGCAAGCCTGCTCAAATTTTTTTTGCTCTCCCGGCAGTTGATGATTGTTCTTTTACACATGTGGTATGTAGGCTAAGGTTTTGACAGGTAGAATCAGACTGAAAAATATAATACTGGGATTTGAACCAGTAATTGATTCACACTTCGTAGATTTCTGGGAAAAATCTGAGTCAGTTGGGGAATTTAATGTCATAATGGCATGTTGCCATGGTAGCTCAGTTGGTTACAGTAACACCACAGAAAACAATAAGATACCATGATTCAAATCTTGGTATTGAATTTTTCAGCCTGATTTTACCTTTCAAAAGCTATAGTATGAGTGTGAACAAGATATACTACATATTTTTTATTTATTTATTTTTGTTTGCTATTTGAACTGGATTTTATTTTGAGTGGTATATTTGATATTTTATCAATAAATTAAAAATATTTGCCATAAAACTAGTAATTTTTGGTTTGTCATTTATCTACACAGTTTCCTTAAACTTCTGTCTATTGAGATGGCTGTAGTTCAAGACAACCTTTGGAAGAATACATTGCCATTTCAATTAAAGTGTAAAAGTGTTACTAATGCATATATTGATACTCGGATACTGTAGTAGAAAAATCCATACATGTGCACATGCAAAATATTTTTATACTGAAGTGACCAGAAATTAGACACATTTAATTCAAGAGATTTATTTTCTATGTAAAATCAAAACTACTAAGGGGTATCTGAATAAGAGATTCTGATCATAAAGGACAGTACAAAGAATATGTTGTAATGTTTCAGAGGCACTTCCTCCTGAAATGCAAACACGGTGGTGTCAAGTCTCATTTCCAATGAAGACACAGAAATGGCCAACTTCAAGGAATCATAGATTATTATTTTGGTTTTACTGTAATGTTTGTACTTGGAAGATCTGAGTTAATTTTTGACAAATACATATAACAGTTTAAATTCCTTTATCCTGTAGAAAATATGCCTTCTGTTTACTACAAAAGTTAGCTTATCCTGGCATCAAGGTCACACTGAACCTGATTCAACTGTGTTTCATTTATTCCTCGCTGAAACAAGATGTAAAGCTACATGCAAAGATCTATATTACTTCTCAATAAGCAAAGAGTTGCAAACAAAGTATTAGCAACATTGAAACCTACAGCAAAATTGGTACCTAACTGCTTCGTTCATACCAACCCATAGCCATAACTTTGTGTGTACTTAGCAATTTTAATATAGGTAGTAGGATCTTGCCTTGTTCTTAGGACTTCATTTATTTCTAGATAATGATGATAATTATAGTGATGATGGTGGTGATGATGATGATGATGATTATTATTGATAAATAGATTCACACGAGGACCAGAACTAGAGTCATTAAAAAACATCAATTCAAAAACAGTTTCCAGCACACATTTTTACTTTCTCCCTATGTTTAGTGAAGTAGAGGAAGTATTGTATTCCACCCAAAAATTCGATATCGAGATTTCATTGGAAATATATGTTTTGAGGCCCCCTGAGTCAAAAAAAAGCATTTTTATAAAAAGGTATGTGTGTGTGTGTGTGTTGAGCCGATGTTTCGCTCAATATTCATCGAGGACGTAAATCATCCAGTACTCCCTCTGGAATAAGTTAAACTGCCTGCCTTCACTCGAGGATGTTGTAAGCAGAGCATCAGAGAGGGAGCCATGCATACTCTGAATTCAATGCCTCTAGACGACAGAGAGGAAATGAGTCACGCATGTGCAGGGCTACTTTCAACCAGGCTTGGACCACCGAGGGAAATGCCCCTTCTGGATTGAGCTCTCGGAGTGAGAGGAAGTCGGGTCTTTGTGGCTTCATAGGGAGGCATTAACATGTGCTTGCATTATCTATGACTTTTTCTAAATTCATTCTAAATGCCTTTCTGGTTTACCTAACTTTGATTTGTGTTTTGCATTAGATAATGGCTTTAACAAGGTTTGGATGGCAGAAGTTTATTTGCAAGACTTTCATTTCATTTTCATGGAACTAATGGACATTTAAAACACAACTTCGTGACATTTCTAATATTATGTGAATCTGTCAAGTGAGGTTCCAAGTTTTTCAAGGCAAGTTAAGTTCAAGTTTGTTATATTTATATTTTGTTATTTCTTGTTGTTTAAATAAAGGCAAGCTAATCTTGCCCACTTTAATTCTTAATTTCTTTCCAAGATCCTAAACCCAGCATGTTCACATTACAAAGGTAACTCATTACGTTACTGTGTGTGTCTGTGTGTGTCTGTTTATGTGAGTGTGTCTGTGTGTGTCTGTGCATGTCTGGTTTCTGTGTGTGTGTCTGTGCGTTGTCTGTGTGTGTCTGTGCATGTCTGGTATCTGTGTGTGTGTCTGTGCGTTGTCTGTGTGTGTCTGTGCATGTCTGTGTGTCTGTGTATGTCTGTCTGTGTGTGTGTATCAGTCTGTGGACAGCATAACTCAAAAATGAAATGTTGGTTAAAAAGCAAAGTTGGTATTTAAGTTTAATGTCTTTCAAGGATGCGATACAAAGATTTTGAATAAAATTCCTCCACCCTAAACTACCCTTTACATGGAAAATGTTTCAAAAATTTTTATTTTCTTGAAAATGGCTGTCACAATTTTGATTAAAATGCCATATGTTTAAGATATTTGTATGACAAATGAAATGTAAATTTTGAATTTTCTATGTGGTCCTGTTTACTCTGGATGACTTTTGAATAACCTGTAAACTGTAAGAGATAGACGAAATCTTACTATACAAAAAAATGTAGATCTTACTAAAGCACACAGTTTATGTCTGAATAAATTTTTTTGTAGAGTGAACCATTTCAGAGATATTCATTGTTATTTGTGTAAGTTTTGGAGAACTTGTACTTTTGTCAAATGGAACATCGCCATTATTTTTTTTATATGTTAACCATGCAAAGAGAACATAATTTGGAAGCTTTAAAAGATTTGACTATTGCTCAAAGCCTACTGTATTCCCATATTCCCCTTGCACCTACAAGGAAATAAGCAATAAGATAGTTTCTGCAAATGTTTATCTCAACTAATATGAAGAAGATAGAGGAATAAGAGATTGTAAGAATTGTTAGTACAAGAGTAGAGAAAGTCATGTGAGTTCAGGACGTCAGATTTTTTCATCTGGGTTGCATATATATGTAGGTGTACCATAATTTATGACCACAAAGAGAGACTAGCAGTTTGGTTATCAACTATCTATAACCTCACAACAGTAAAAGTTACTGGGATAGCTATGTGCTCATAGCATGGCAGTATTTCACATATAAGTTGTTTCTGTGTTTAAAAGCTTTGTTGCTCTGATATTATGAATATTATAGAGATGATATCGCAAACTGTTACTGTTCTTGTATAACTTATTGCAGAAAGGGCAGCTGAATGGATCCTTAACCTCACTGTGTACATCTCTGATATGAACTTTGACAGCATCATTTCTTTTAAAACTTCGATTACATATGGGGCAGCTTAGTGAGCTTTTTCCTGCAAAAGAAAGAAAAAGAAATATGAATTAGATTTGGTGACTTAATAGAAAGATATAATAGTTTGCATCTGAAAGTTTTATTCACATTTGCAAGCATTTACTCACACAATTCTTGTCATCATTTTATATTCCATATAGCCTTACAAATTAATGTACAATATAACCCAAGTTGATAAGCAGATAACAAATAGAGGTTATTTAACATCATTTTATATTCCATATAGCCTTACAAATTAATGTACAATATAACCCAAGTTGATAAGCAGATAACAAATAGAGGTTATTTAACAGTGCTTACAGTTACAATTAAATACTAGTGCATGAACGTCGGCAGACGTTTTTCCAGGGGGGGGCCAAATGTTAGAATTTTGCAATCAGATAATATTAATTAATTATTTTGTTGTCAAAAGTTATAGTATTTGTTGCGGATAACCGTATAAATTTGTGCTAAATAGAAATTGTTCTTTACATAAAAATTCAAATAATAGTTTAATAGTCAGCACATAAGTTCATTAATTTCCAAGGGATGGCCGCAGCCCTCCCTTGGTCCCCCTTCGCGACGCCAGTGCTCTTGCAGTGTTGTATGAGTGGATTTTTAAAGTTTAAATTGTTTTCAATTAATATTCAATTTATTGGAAGGGGAGCATTTTAATTTGGAATTATGTGATAATACTTATGTAAAAGAGCTGGATAAACCAATCTCATGTAAAGAATTTTATACTCAAATTCTAAATTCAAGAGAAATAAAACAGTATGAATTGACAGGTTTAACAAATAAATTTTAACCAAAGAGAAGGAAAGGATCCCTGTGATTTACACTATGTACAGTATGGGTCAAAACAAATGACACTGAAATTAATCATTTGCTGTCCAGGTTTTTGTAGCACTGAAGTATTTATTTAATACATATGTATATAGTCATTTGACACATTGTGAATTCAGTTTTGTGTTGATTTCTGCAATTATGGTTCTCATAAGGTGTTTATCATGGAACATTTTTCCAATTATACAGAGCAAGATGTCGAATGGAAAGTTTGCTTCTCATTAAACAATAGTACAAGGAGAGCTTTAATAGGATAGCCAAATAATAAAAGAATGTTAGCTGTCATTGATAAGTTCCATTATACTTACAGGATTGTATTGTATTGTATTGTATCTTGTTCTTTCAATACTAGAATGAGCCAGATTCAAGGATACAAAACACACCACATGACCATATAATGTACCTATGTACAGGTGCTGCTGAGTCAACTGACACATTTCAAACTTGAATATTGTGCAGGGGCAATAACTTATATTGGTTGACAGGGTGGGAGCTGGAAGAGAGAGGAACGTCACATTATATCTTGAGTCATAACGGAGCAGAGAACATCGTGTTACCTGAGTTTGTAGTTATTGTGAGACTAAGTCTGTGACAGAAGTGCAACTTTTTTTTTGAAACGACACTTTAATGTTGGCTGACATTTTCATCTTCAGGCTTCGTCAACAAACAGAATATATGGTACTGGTCTCCAGTGAATCCTTATGAGCTGCATGAAATGCTGTTGCACTCTCCTGCCTGAGGTGACAGTTTGGTAGGTATGGAATAAGTTTTTTTGGGATTGTAAATCCATATTTTTTCTAAAATGGCAATGAAGTTATCAGTTGGCAGGTAATTTACAATGTTATGTCACTATGATGCAAAACTTTGTGGAACCTTCCTTCCAATAACTTGGCATTGACTCAAATGGCCTTTATGCTGAGCAAGATGATGCAACAGCCCACATTGCACAAGAGAGCATGACCATTGTCTGGAAGGGTCATCTCTCATTTTGGAGGCTTCCTTTGGCCTGCTCAATCACCAGATCCTACTCTTCCAGATTTTTTTTCTATGGGGATTTTTAAAGGACTGTGTGCTCAAGAATGATAATCAAAACTTAAACAAGCCATCGTTGATGAAGTTGCATCTATTGGCAGCAACCTGCAAAGGCTTCCTTTGGCCTGCTCAATCACCAGATCCTACTCTTCCAGATTTATTCTATGGGGGTTTTTAAAGGACTGTGTGCTCAAGAATGATATTCAAAACTTAAACAAGCCATCACTGATGAAATTGCATCTACTGACAGCAACCTGCAAAGGCAGGTTTTCAACAACTTCCAGAGGCATTTACAGGAGTGTACAAATTTAAACGGAGGCCATCTTTCCGACACTATTTACAAGAAATAAACTTTTGAATTTTGTTAAGTAAATGGCTATACCACTTTATTTTTTTCCTGTTTCCATTTGATAATATATAGCAGTTTAAAAAGTATCAGTTGGCTCGGCCCCACCCTATATACATCTTTTTTTCCTCCCAACACCAAATACAATCATTATACGAGGGTCCTTCAATAAATAACTGAACTAATTTTTTAATTAACACATAATGGCTTTATTTCACTAACATTTACCTACACACTTTCGAAGTATTCTCCCTCTGATGAAATACAATTATTCCAACGATTTACCCATTGTTCGAAACACTCATTGAACCCATTTTTGGACAGTCTGTTCAGGATACCCATGACAACATTGTTCAACTCCTTATCACTTTGAAAATGGCGACCATGAAGCTCCTGTTTCACTTTAGGGAAGAAGTGAAAATCACATGGTGCGAGATCCAAGAATAAGGTGGATGAGGCATGATCTCAATACCCATTTCTGCAATGACATCTTGAGTTGCACGAGCTTGATGAGCAGGGGAGTTATCCTGATGCAAGGTCTATCCTCTCCTTGCGAGATCTGGTCACTTTTCGGCAATTTTTTCTTCAGTGGCCCCTTCAGTACGTCACAATAGTAAGCAGCAGTTACTGTGCATTGATTAGTTACAACATGATCATACAGAATGCCCTGTTTGTCAAAGAATACGAGATGCATGACCTTTCCTGCACTTTTCTGAACTTTTGCTTTCTTAGGCCTAGGGCTCGATGAATGTTTCCACTGCGAACTCTCCTGTTTTGTTAATGGGTCATAATGGTGGAGCCAACTCTCATCACAAGTGATGACCCTATTCAGAAAGTCTGGCTCTCGTCGTAACCTTCCGAGCCATTGTTGACACGTCATGATGTGGTGAGCCTTCTGTTTGTCGTTCAGCACATACGGTACCCATTTCGCTGCAACTTTTCGATAGCCAAGATCATTGCGAATTATGTGGTCTACAGTTCCAACAGACAAATGCATTATGTCTGCAACTTTCGAAATTCTTATATGACGATATTCTTACACAATTATGTCAATTGTGTTAATGTTGACTTCCATTTTTGCTGTTACGGGTCTTCCAGGGCACGAAGAATCTTGAAGGTCTTCATGACCCCCTTTGAAATGTTTATACCACTCAAAGACTTGTGTTTTACCTAAAGCTTGGTCCTTGTGTGCTTGCTGCACCATTTCAAAGGTTTCTGTAGGAGTTTTGTCTAACAGAACACAAAACTTTATTGATGCACATTGCTGCAATTTCAGTTCCATGGTGGGTGCAGTAAACATGACCTCACGTATCGGGCTCTAATTCCCAACTGATTCACTCTGCATGACTGGCATTCACAGCACTGCTAGAGGAAGGATTCACCTTTCCACCACTAGCAGTCATGGCACTCCAGAGTGGTTTATTTAAATACAATTAAATTAGTTTGGTTATTTATTGAAGGACCCTCGTAACAGAAGAAGGTTAAAGTAGGTAAAGAAGCTATATTATAGTATTCCTTTATGTTGTAAATAGACTGCATGAGCAGAATTTTCTCAATTTTTTTAAAAATCTTAAAGTCTTTTGGTTTATTCAGTAATTTCAAAGCTAAAGGAAGAATAAAGGTATACTTGTATGGTGGAGTAACAGGGACTTTTTAGTTAAACGTACAAGGAGTTATGTAGGCTGTGAAAGTCGTTTCTATGTCTAGTATTGTTGTTGTCTATCAAAGAACTAAACTGAAAGATGATATAATTATCATCAACTACATAATACACAAATGAATAATGTATTGACTTGTGAGTGTTAGAGTACCCATTTTCTTGAACAATCACCTACATGTTTGGCATGTTCCAACATCATTTAAAATTTGTAGTGCTCTTTTTTGTAAGACAAAGATCATCCTACTGTGATCTGTCCTATGTCAAAGAAAGAGGACAGTAGTTTCTCTAAGAACCATCACCACAAAAGAGAATCAGGGAGTACTTCTCCAACAGGTGTTAGAGTTGCCAAAGTGCAGTCTATGAAGAACATCACCATACTTGGTTTGAGTTACAGGTCTGTTCAGCAGATGTTTAACAAACTGGGTGGATGTCCATACCAGATTCAAGTTGCTCAGTGCCAATAGAAAGGAGATCAGCAAGTCTGACTACAGTATTGTAGCCAAATGCTGTCTGTAACATGAGGATTTTTTCTGCAATGTATGGTTTTCTAATAAAAGTCGTATACCTACAGCCTGATGACAATATCAACAGACACTCATTTTTTAGGGCTTCCAATGGCCTAATGCCATTATATGGAAACCACTGAACAGTGTGCAGTTTACATCTGCCTTTGTGTCCTTACAGCAAACTTATACTCCTCCCAAAATAAGAAGCACATTTGAGGTAAACAAAGAGTAGAAAGTAGATCCTATATTTTCTTTATGGTATCACTTTCAAAATGCACTTATGAATACGTTTATAATCAGTTTGCAGAAATGAGCAGTTATTGCTTATGCTGTACATGTACTGCATGGG
Source organism: Tenodera sinensis (assembly GCA_030765045.1). Lineage (NCBI taxonomy): Eukaryota > Metazoa > Arthropoda > Insecta > Mantodea > Mantidae > Tenodera > Tenodera sinensis. The sequence goes on from CM060961.1 coordinate 16,727,495, forward strand.
CTTATACCAAAGTGTGTTTCTTACAGTGAATCTAGTATAGTTCAATAATCTTTAAAAATGTTGTGAACATGTATGGTATGTGATGGTTAGGGCCAGGAAGCTCATCATTTACATAGTTTTTTCTTCTCTTATGGTTACAATTCTGGTAACTGATATGTATGAATCATTGATTCATAAGCTTATTAAACCCAATTTTATGTTGGATATAAATACATATTTTGCCTTTTCTGATAAAAACATCATATTTCTATAATTTTAATGTTTTGTGACATAAAACTGTCTTTTTTTCCCATGTGAAATTAAAAATGCTGTAAATCTCCATTGAGTGGTTTGTAAACACATAGAAAAGAAATGAAAATACGAGCCTAAACAAAAGCAATGGGCAATGTTCAGGGAACAATCTAGATAAAGTTTCTTCCGATTTATGTGGAGTATTTTTAGCATCAGATATACTGCTTTAGAAAGTTACTAATCCTAAGTTGAGAAACTTTTTTTATAAATATACCACACAAAAAAACCTGACAAAAGCATATTATAAAAAACTTTTATCTATCAGCTTTTTGTAGGACAATATGGTATCAAGAATGCAAGATAAACTGGAAAATTAATTTATTTGGGTTTCCATAAATGAAACAACAGATTCTGAAGGTGGATTTATTGCAAATGTAATAATTGGTACCCTTAACAACGGTGTCATATTTTGTTTATGTGATAAATTTAGAGGTCACGAACAATGCAACAATAATTTAATCTGTAATTGATCCTTTAAAATTATATACTATGGTCAAATGGAATTAAATATGACAGGCTAGTTTTATTTGTCACAGATGGAGTCAGTTACATGATTAAATCGGGAAGCACATTAAATGGTATTTTCCCTATGTGGAGAATTTACTTCAGTGAATAGGATAGTGATTGTAGTACAAAAATGTTGTTTTAGAAAGCTCCGTCGAGAGTTCAATTATTTGGGTCCCTAGCACCACTAATTCCATTTCCTCCTGAACTAATATTAACAAGATGGGGAAAGTGACTGCTGCTGCCCTCTACTATAAATGCAGAGCATTTAAGTTGGTAAAAAATATTGTTAACTCCTTAGACCCTAGTGATGCTGCATCCATTCTTACAGCCCAAAATTTATTGTGAATAGTGAACTGGAAGTTAATTTTTTTTCTGCATACTTTTCCATGCTACTTAAGGCATGCTACTGTTACCTCCTTAAAAACAGTAGGCCTTGCCTTAAAGAAAACACTCAAAGTATTTCAAGTAACAACATTCAACTTAAATTCCCTTTCTAGTAGTGTAGGGGAAATAATAAAGAACGAAGTAGAGAGTGTAATATCAAAAAATTCTGAATATGAACACATATGTATGAAATAAAAACACTACAATTAACTTACATGAATTGCCTTTTACTGGAAACCAGTTAGCATCGTTTAAGTATGCAACAGTATCATCCTGTGATGTAGAGAGGAGTTTCTTAAGGTATAAATTCATCTTCGGAGATAGAGATAACAGGCATTCTTTCAAGTTTGAAAACCTCCATCACGTGGCTGTTGTGTACTGCAACTTGTTACTTCATTTGCACAGTGAATAGAAGCTTCTACTTTTCAACAATAAACGTGAGTTCAATTTTATCTCCCTTTCTTTATAATGAAGAATATTACAGCCATAAAGTATATTTCAATACATATTGGCTAATTTTCAAGCTTTTTAGAGCATATTTGCCACCATATTTCATAGCTTTCTAGGGCTTGAACTTCCAGGCCTTGGTAATGGTACACATTTTGAACAGATTGTGTACCAACACCATTAACTTTCACTGTCATACATTTTCCTGCATATTATAAAGAGGATAGAGGGATTGCACTGCTATTAATTATGGAACATTTTTATGGGAATTCTAGCTGATGTAATTCTAAAGAAAATAAAAGGATACTTCCTTGTCAAGCTGGGCTTAAAAAGAGAGAAAGGAGAGTGGATAACATATTTATAATTAAAACTTTGATAAACAAATATTTAGCAAAGTAAAGGAGTGCACTATAGGTCACATTTATTGCTTTAGAAAAACCCAATGATGGTGTGAATATAAATTTAATAAGACAGGTTTAAGTGTTGTTTGATAGGAATTCTATGAGAATTATGCCAAAAAAACATATTTATGTTAAGGATGGTTTTGGATGTAACCAGTGTAGCATGGCAAGAAAGAAGTCTTAGGCAAGGTTGTTAATTGAGGCTCATAATTATTTAACTTATTTATTAATAATGTTTTGAATTATTTTGAAAATGTTCAAATTCACGTGCCTGCAATTAAAAGCATACAGTTACATTCTGGAAAATTATTTTGTTCTTTAACGATGCTGTCAATTGCCAGGATCACATCAGCGTCGCCGGTGTGCCGGAATTTTGTCCCGCAGGAGTTCTTTAACATGCCAGTAAATCTACTGACATGGAGCTGTCGTTTTTAAGCACACTTAAAAACCATCGGTCTGGGCCGGATTTGAACCCGTGACCTTGGGATCAGTAGGCCAGCGTCTAACCAACTGAGCCACCGAGACCGACGTTACATTCTGGGATGACTTATGCTGATGATCTTGAGATATGCACACTATCAGAAATTGATTTCAATTTAGCAATTGACATTGAGAAGTACTGTGATAATGGAGACTGAAAGAATCAGAATGAAACTAAAATTGTGATAGATATTAATTGATTAAGAAATGAATCACATAGCTTATGATGCTAGCAGCAACCAGCAAAATCATATTCCTAAGTGAGCAGCCAGAATAAGCGCAGCATTGAAGTGTTAACCGCAGCTCACTTTTGGAAATTATTTCCTTGTGACCAGTTCCTAGATTTTATTATTAAAATAATGGGGTTTAAGAAAGGTACTAAACTGCATAAAAATCTGATGTGATGCATTCACATGGCTTCTTCTATGATTATTCTTTCAAAAGCTTATTTTTTTATCTATTTCTTGTTAAATGAGATACATTTTATAAGTGTAAGAAGAATACAGTAGGCTAAAGTTTCTAAAAAACAGATTGCTACATGGCTATGAAACAAAACAAAATCTGCATATGTAGAATTCAAATTTCTTCAGCTATAGGGTCGTTAAAACATACGGTAACCCATTCATGGACTGTTTCCACTGTGTCATATGACCAAGAGTTACTGGTGAAACAGCGCTGGTAGAGGCACAGTAAAATCCTCACCTCTCAAACGGGTAGCATATCTCTCACTGTTTCAGTAAGCAAAATGGGTCCCATAAAATGTTGGACTTCTTTAATTATTTATTACTCTAACTTCACTTGCATATTACTGGAGCACGTTTTGGAGAGTTTATAAAATCTCTAATTAAACATATGGACATTTTTGAAGCAAAAGAATTAATCCTAGCTACAGGTAATCAAGCTGAAAAAGCAATTTGAGTGCCTTTTGTTATTCCTGCTTGGGAAGCATATCAGTGAATCAAGATTGACGATGAAGACAACAGTCTCCAAAACATGTTCTGGCGTAGAAAGTGAAGTTACAGTAATGAAAAACTGAAAATTATTGCATATAAATAACTTCATTACGTTACCCAAAAGAAAGATTTAAAAATGGGTCCTACTACTTATCTAGCACTTATTGCACATCATACTTCAATTTTCACATCAGAGTGAGCCGTTTCACATGAATCCTTAGTTATAGATCTTCTTCTGAAGCTTTAAATGAGATCTAGTTGGCAAAAGAAAACTATTAGACTAATAACAGAATTAAGACCACAAGAAACATGTAAACCTAGCTTTAGAAATCTTAAGATAATGACACTACCTTCATTATATATAGTAATATTTTAGCAGTTGCAACCTTCAGGTTGATTACAGGATATGATTGTCTGGCAAAACATTTAAACAGAATTGGGATATATTCTTCACCACTATGTCCTCTATGTGATCTGCAAGAGGAAATGGACCAAGACCACCTTCAAATATGCCCGGCCATTTCTACACCCCATCTATCAGTGAAAAACATTGGAGAGCAAGAGGATTAATGACTTCATTGTCAGAAATCCAGCATTAGCTAACAACAACATATAGTAATATTATGTACGTTAAAGAAAATATTAATAAATTTACAAATCATTCAATGGTACATAGTCATAATACTAGATGTAAATCTGACTTAGACACACCACTTAACCGATTAAGCAAGAGTATTAAGAACCACTGCTACCAACAGCTTACACTTTTTAATAAACTTCCTCTTAATGTAAGAGAACTTCCACTGAACAGATTTACTCTCCTAGTCAAAAATGGTTTAAACAAACAGCCTTTTACTCTGTAGAAGAATATATGCAGAGTAATATCCATACCTCAGAAATTATGTGATTCTTTCATGTACTGTTTTGAATATTAGATTAACATTAATATGTATACTTAATTGTAGCATTACTGTGATCATGTTATTTTACACACCTGATATATCCAATATCATGTATTTGATCGAAGGATGAATAAATTGATTGATTATGTGATCTATTTTGGATGCATACTTTCTTTACTTTCTTACATCATAATCTGCTGAGGATCTTCAACTAAATCAATAGATATGTATATTCATGCTGCAAAAGCATGTCATGGAAGTCATGAAACATGTTGCAAAAATTCACCATCTAAACCAGTTGCAAAGAATTCTGTACACTAACAGTAATTTGTATTTACATCTTAGAGACGGTTGTTTTCACTCTGTCATATTTTAGCAGGAATTCTGACTACCATTCCTATAACAGCAGGGGATCACAAAACTTGCATCTCAATCACCAAAGCAATAAATTGTGTTTTCAAAGTATGTCACACCAAATATGATCACTTTATAACATGCTACCTGGTAACTGAAAACTCCTAAATCAGAAATAGTTTAAACAAAAAGTTAAAAATCATCTCTTAACTCACCTGTTCTACAGTGTTAATGAATTCACGAATACTGTATTTTCCTAAACTAGTTTTAAGTTTCTGTTAAACTGTTCATACTAATTGTAAGTTATTTACTAGAAAAAATGTATGTTGTTATTTGAAGAAGCATTTGAATTTTTCGTTCTTTTGGTGAATAAATAAATTGTTAATAATCTTGAAGTTGCGAGTTTGGTGTTACACAAGAAACATCCTATATTGGTTTTAACAGAAAATAAACTAGATGAAATCAGTGTCAGCTTAAAGTGATTGCCTTGAAAACTGTAAGCAAACTAGCCCAACAAATTAACGTGAGCACAATCAATATTGGAGTTCAGAAAAATCTATGCTATAGCATGAAATGCCTCACCATGATCTAAAAATTGGAATGTGGTGTGCATTAAGTAGGGCCTAGATTTTTCAAAAGTGCATATGCACATATGCAAATGCATATTTTGAGGGTTGGTGCACATTCAAGGATGTATGCACATTTCAGCATTTATTTACCTTATGTATGACCAATTACCCATATTTCAGAACAAACTAAAAAATCTAATGAATCTGCAATACCCCTGAAACACAGGGTTTAGTTATATATTTCATAATTAAGCATAACAAATATATGCAAATAATTTACTTAAACGCATAGTACCTTTCCATGATAACACAACATTATAACTAGACCTCGGACTTTTAGTTCCTAAAAGGTACCTAAAACAGGTTCTATCACAAATCAAAATACGTTCTAAAATTGCAAAAATAGGTGAACAAAAATGACATTTTTTATTTCCCATTACAAATTAGTAGAAATATTTGATTCTCTTTAATGTATATGTCCATAATTAGAATCACAGTAAGCAACTAACACCTTTTCTAAGTTTTCCTTTGAGAAACTGCATCACTTGTCAGATAAAAACCATCTTATAAGGCGAAAATAAACATTCTACATCAACTGATGTCACCAGAGCATATTTAAATGTTGGTATTAGACACAAGGGAACAACACATTCATATTCAGATGTTTTGCCCGACAAGATATCAGCCACTGTGTGGAGAACTGTCAGTACTGGGTTTGTTTAAACCACTGATTTGAGTTTTCAGAAACTTTTTCACCAGCATAACCAGGAACCAAGTTGATTTTCTCTGTTACCTCTTCTATCAATCCCAGTTGCATGTAGATCGGTTTGACTGAAGGCTCTAGAGCATTAATATTGAGGACTAGAAATACATAATGTGATTTTATGAATGCAGTATCATGGACAATTGTTTGGTCCTGCAGAAGCTCCTCAGCTGTTCACTGCATACTCCCCCAGTTTCAAGACAATGTTCTAAATGTCCTCCATATTATACATTGTCCGCTGTGATTGTTGTCAAGGCACAACTGGCATACAGTCTTACACAGTGTTTCCACATTACCAAGTAAAGAAACTGAAAAATGCCAAATTAGGTAAAAATAGGTTCTAACGTGAAATTAAGTATTTTTAGATGTATAGGACCAACATTTTCGAACATATATTTCCATAATTAGTATATACACAACTTTTATGTTCTATATATCATGAGGAAAAAAATAGGTTTTTTACCTAAAATCACAGGTTTAGTTATAACAAAATCTTGCCTATTTGCAAAAACATACAACTGAAATTTATATTATTTTTTTTTTTCTACACTTTTGATGCCTCCAAATTTTCTCTCATATTTGCACTGTTTATATAATACATATTTATATATTTTTAAGTCAAATTAGAATTGATTCTTTGCTGAAACCATTATTAATGCTGTATAGGACATTACTAGAGGTTTGTTCAGAAACTTTCATGCAGTGTATGTGTTGGACTTCCCTTGGCACTACAATACTCTTCTTATTTCAAGTCGTCAAAGTCATACTGCACATGTTTGTGAAGTAAAGTGGACATCTGAATGTGAAACTGTATATCAAATTAGGTGTCCCCTTTCAAATACTATTAGCAGTTTAGATACTTGTGGTGCATGAACCACTTCAGTTGATTCATAACACAGTTTTTCTCTCAACGCATCCCTGAGAAAACTGAGAAAGAAGTTAAAACTAAACTCAATGTAGAGTTAGACTCAAACCTAGGATTGAAGAAAATTTTCAGTTTTAATTTCAATTTGTTATCTGCTTATAAATTATAAATCAATTAAACAAGTATGTAAGCGGAATCAGACAATTTTTGGCGGATGAATGTTCCAAGCAGTCACTACCAATGTAAAAATATTGCCCAACAACGTTTGTTGATAGAAAACAATCATTTTCAACTTATAAAAACTAATTCTTAACCCCTGAAAGCATTGAGAAACTCATAATATATTGTATAGATAATTACAAATACAAATGCGAGTAGTGATTCAAGACACAGTCTATTTGCGTGTCCAACAGACAGATGATAACATTTGGAACAGAAACTGCCAATAAACTCAGCTGCATGTTGGAAATATAGACTTATGTAAGCAGTGCTGCAATATAATGTGCTCTCCTAGTGCACTCAATCATTTTTTCCATGGTTGTACAATTCCTTGATATAAAAATTCATCTCTATAATGAAACCTGTAATCTCTCAATTCAGTTCAATTCAATTCAATTTTATTCATCCAATTTAACATAGACATGTTGTGGATTCGTCCAGTATTTTAGAAGTTAAACAATAATTACTTAAAAATTATACTATAGATGTAGATTAAACTTATACATTGTTAATAAATACAAGTGAATACTTTATTAATGCAAATACTCATCAGTTGAGTGATAACATTTTTCAATTAAAAATTGCTTGAAATGTTTTTTTGAAATGGTGAATGGAATTCATATTTTTCATTTCAATAGGTAATTTGTTGTAAAATTTAATGCCTCTATAGTAAAACTATTTTCAAACAATTTTTTGTTATGTGGGGTTATGTGCCATTTTGCTTTATCTCTTATGTTATGATAATGAATTTCAGAATATAGAATATAGACCAGGGCATCTCAGGGTACATGCACCAGTGCAAGATACAAAATGCAAGTAAGAAAAGTTGACCCTGGTGCAAAAATCCACTTGCTCTCTCCTAATACTTGTCTCGCTCGCTTTGCCGTTTCCTCCTTCCATACTTTCAGAGCTTTTTTTTCTCACTGCATAATCTTTATGTGCGACGCTTAGTGTTAAACTGGTTAATTTGTTCTCTTTAATAATCAAATCTGGTCTTTTGATTCAATGATTTAGAAATCACTGGAACAAACCTCATTTTTGGATAAAGAATGCTCTTCTGCAAAATATAGCAACCTCTATAATAGTTCCTCTCTAACATCCCCTAAGCTATGATTTCATCATATGTTTCTGTGTGTACTCTTGTTATAGTGTGTTTCAACAGATGATTTTCTTACACACACTTGTACCACAGATGAGACATTTGCCTCTATCCTCACAACTTTCAAACAAATAAGAAAGTTCCCACTCTGATTTAAATAGACTTTTGGCATTCCTTGTTTTCTTTGGAGCAGGTTGGTCCATTATTAGGTACTTGTATTGCACCTATCTATTTCACTGACAAGCAAGCTGTTTATCAACACATGCTTCCTCGCTTCTTCAGTGTCAGCTATAAGAGGCCCTCATGTAGACTAAGCTTTTTAAAATTTTTACTCGAATTCAGATATGCTACAATTACAGAAAAAGGCCCTTAGAATAATAGGAAACTGAAAAAAAACATACTTGCAGGGAGACATACAAAAAAAGCAAAATCATAACAGTTCCATGCATATACATACATATATGAAAGCATCAAGTGTATAATACTTAACAAAACAATCTGATGTGTTCACTCACATTACTTTTTCTACTCACTCTTGTATAAACTATTCCTTAAAACTCTTGTTCTTCTATCCATATTGTTAAACCAGATAAACGTTTGTAGAATGATTTTATTACATATTTTCTTATAGGTAAAATGTGAATAGGAGAAAATACAGTGGGCTTAACAATAGTAGAATCTTTTAAGAGTTGATCACTATGTGATGGCCTTGAAATTCCATTCTCTTGGTATGGCCAGGACATAAAAAGATGAACAACTTTTTATGTGATAAAAATGTGTATATTTGAAAATTCAAATGAATAATAAACAATATCTTTAAAATGGTTATTTCCACATCTTTATTTGAGGTAAATACCGTATTTTATCGCGTAATTCCCCCCCCCCCCTTTTTTTCCTCGAAAAATTTGCTTGAAAACATTGGGGGGAGGGAGGAGGGGGAATTATGCGAGTGGTGCTTCTAGGAATTCAGAAAGGAAGGGAAACCATGTGGTATTATGTAAAAGTTAAATAGGTATACAGTAATTTGTGAATGAACTGGTACATACCACGGTTTCATTGGGCCTACAATGTATTATTTCATTGTTTCTTTTCTCTGACTACTCTACGGTCTCACTTTCCTCACTATCATCACTATTTTCATTTATATCTGGCTCAGATAACACATCTTCATTTTCACTATTCCACAACATGTCATCAGAACCATTAATGGCACAAGAAATACCAGTTTTTTTTAAACTCTTCTTAACAATATGACGACTGGTAACAAACTGACTGAGAAACATGTCTGCAACTTCACTTTTCAATTTTACGATACATTGTGACAATGGCAATACAAGTATTTTTGTGGCAAGCACTGCGTCCATTGTTGTCCGTGACTGGCACTGCTGCATCGATTGTTGTGCATTACTAAGCCATTTGAAGGCCGCTCCAATAAGAACAAACCAGGAGAGGGAATTATGAGATGTATAATACGTAAATAATTTTTAGTGATGAAAAATCATAGGTGAGGGAAATATGCGAGGAGGGGCCTTATGCGATAAAATATGGTAATTGTGTATTTTAACAAGCTCTACATTTTTTGTGTAGCAAAAGTCATCCAGAGTGAATAGGACTTCTTTTGTTATTTACAGATAATTCAAGTACATATTTAATTCGTCATGAAAATATCTTAAACATATGGTATTTCAATCAAAGCCATTTTTGACAAAAATAAAAATTGTTGAAACTTTTTCCATGTAAAGAGTATTTGGGGCGAAGGATTTTCTTGAATCCTTGAAAGATACTGAACTTAAATACCAAGTTTGGTAATTATTATTTATTTATGCCAACAAACTTACTGTTGGTGTTTTTAAACACACAAGCCGTGTGTGGGCAAAGTTTAAGAGGTAGCATTGAATTTTTAAGTTCCAGTTCTACCTCTTAAACCAAGTTTGGTATTTAACCCTTCCATGCCTGATTTTGCTGCTTATGCCGTTCTTCCTCTAATTCGAAACCGGTTTAGATTAGGCAGACTGGGACACCTTCAGCCTGCTGGCTTGAATAGCCATGATCGTTAAGGCAACACGTAGTGCATTGACCATGCACTCAAAGTCTGAGGTCGTGAGTTCAAGTCTCGGCAACCGCAGTCAAATGTGCCTGTGGCTGCATGGATTTTGCTTCTTTCTTATAAAAAAACACAAGGTAAAAAAATAATTTTTTACAATTCAAAACGTCTCAAATATGTATTTTTAATTGATGACAGACAGTATAACAAGAATATAGCAGAAAAAAAAGTTAAAACTAGTACAAATAGGAAAAAAAAAGCCTATGTATCTTATAATACACACCAGGACTGAAAGGGTTAACCAATCTTTCATTTTTCATGGACACATAAACACATGAACTTTTCTCTGAAAAGGCCTTTTTTTATTTATTTAGGAGACCTCAAAATGTGCATTTCTAGTGAAATATCAGCATAAAATTTTTGTATGGAATGCAATACATTTTCTACCAACTATGTATGTGATAGAGAAAGTAAAAATAGCTAAAAATGGTCATATGCATGCTTGTAATGTAAGAAATAAATATTATTATTACAGAATATTACATAATCGTTCATAGTTGATAGTATAGGAAATGAATTTTATAATGCACTATCTAAAGAAATACAAAATATTAAACAAACATAAATATGCATAAACATCATCATGAAATATGTAATAAAAAGTGCATTCTACAGCATTGAAGAACTTAAGTATAATATAAAATATAATAAAAGAGTGTAAATATTATAAAGATGTGTTATCTTAGAAAATGAAGTTTAGAAAAGTGTCAATATTGTAAATATACTTTTGCTTTCTCTACTACGTATAGTAAGCAGGGGAGGTATTGTATTCGACCCAAAATTTTGATGTCAGTATTTCACTGGAAATGTGTTTCGAGGCCCCCTGAAACCGAAAAAAAAGCATTTTTAGGAAAATGTCTATGTGTCTGCATGTCTGTCTGTGAACAGCATAAGTCAAATACAAAAAGTTGCTTAAAAGTCAAAGTTGGTCTGTACGTTTAATATGTTTCAAGGATGCAACACAAAGATTTTGAAGAAAATTCCTTTACCTTCTACCCATTACATAGAAAATTTTTCAAAAATTTTGATTTCCTCAAAAATGGCTCTAATGATTTTGATTAAAATGCCATGTGTTTAAGATATTTTTATGGCAAACAAAATGTATATTTTGAATTGTTGGCTACAGCCCATGTAGTCCTGTTTACTCTGGATGACTTTTGCATAACTGGTAAACAGTAAGAGATAGACCAATCTTTTTTTTTACCTGATTACCCTCCCCTTATGTTGAACTTACTATACAAAAAATATAGATCTCCTATTCATCGTTATTCACTTTTTTAGCTCTTGTTCATGCAAAAAGAATGGAATTTCAAAGCCTTCATATAGCAACCAGCTTTAAAAGATTTGACTATCGCTCAAACCCTAGTATTCCCATGTTCCCCTTTCTGCAAATTTTTATCTCAACTAACATGAAGAAGACATAGGAATAAGAGTTTGTTAGAATGGTTAGTACAAGAGCAGAGAAAGTCATGTGAATACAACATATCAGATTTTTATTGTAGGAATGTATGTGAAGGTTGTAAGAAATCAGATTAGATTATATTGGATTACGTTCAGCAAGTTCACAAATAGCCATGGAGGCTGGTGAACATTGAACATGTCAATTGAAATGTACAAACATGTCATTGCAAGTATACAGTAGGTATAGCATATAAAAACATATACAGGCACAAAAAACAAAACAAAAAGAAAAGAAAAAAACACAGGGTATTTGAGAAACACAATCAAAACTTTCCTGCAATTATAAGACTTACATAATATGTATTTGCAGATATAAATTGAACTTTGTTTTAAACTTTCACTAGGCTTTTCCTGCCATGTCCTACTATTTAGTTATAACATAATTATAATTTAGTTATAATATAATTAGCAATAATTAGCAATCATTAGTAAACAATCACTGTTATACATGACATGTATAATATACACTGAATTTGTGAAGTGTCTCAGTTCTTGGATTATCTTATGGGGATCAGCAAGGGAAAAACATACCTTAAAATTATTTAGATTATAAAAAAGGGCAATAAGAATTATGAAAAGAATACAAAAAGGAAGTACCACAAAAATGCTTTTCAAAACAATCACATAACCAAATCTATACATATATGAATGCCATAAATATATTATAAAACCCATAAAAAAGATAAAAATACAGATACTCATAAACATAATACTAGAAAACAAGGGAAAACTACTTTAAAAATAGTTTAAAAGTCTCCCTAGAAACTAAATATGTTGAAAACAATGCAAAGGATCTATATAATTATTTACCTTACTGGATTAAAGAAATAAAAAAGGAAACAAAATTAAAAGAAATTAAATACTATCTGGTTAAAAATGCATTTTATGAAATTAAAGAATATAAAACAGCAAATGTAAACAGTGATTAACATACAAATTTTAGCTAAAACTGTATATTAGTACCTCTCCGGAACAGAAGTGGTGCCAAAATTTCACATATAGAGGTAGTGCTAATATTAAGAATTTTAACTGTAAATATATGTAGTTTATTTTTTATGGTGAAACCTTGTAAAATTGTTTCAGTTGATGAAAAAAACATTCCTGAATGCATTTCCATTCATGAAACTCACTCAAAAAAGAGTGAGTAATTAAGAAGTTTTAAAATCCTCTGTATTTGTAACATACAGATAAATAAAATGAAATTAAATGTAATAGAGATATCTTATTTTATAGATGTAGGCCAACATATGTGAAATTATTTTCATGAAGCTTGATCCTGTGAGTATTAACAAATAAGTTATGTTTAATACTGGTGTTATATACAAATTCATTACTGTACATAAATAAGAATTAAGACTCAGTTTTAAATAGTAGAAAATACAAATTTTCCTAAAATATTATTTAGCTTAAAAATCTTGATGATTGTTCACAAAGACATAGTCTATACATCCCCTCCCCCTATTTTATTAAGATTATCTAGCAGTAAATTTATTGAGAGTAACTTAAATATTATAATCAATCTAAGGATTTTGTCAATATAATTTTATCTCTAAACATCATCAGAAATTATGTGTTTAACTTACACATATGCTCTAATGTGGAGAGGGAGTAAACAAAACACAAATATTATAATATTTTTATTGGAGAGGGAGTAAACAAAACACAAATACTAAAATATTTTTATAAGAGTATAATGGATTATTGAAAATCTTTTCATAAGGCTAAATCATAATCATTGCTACTAATAATAACAAAGCTTATTTTAATATATCTGTTATGAAAACGCTCATATCAATAGTACCCAGCTATCTGCTGCTGCAAACTCACTCGCTTTTTGAAGATATGTTGTTGGCGTAATTTACTGAGAGGGGAAGGATATCAATTCATTAGTGGCACCAACACCATTGTGGGTGTAATACAAATGATTTAGGAAACTCCCTCTGTTCTTGTATTTTCTGTAACACAGTGGACAGTTCACAAACTGATTCTCTTCAAAATGGACATCTCGAAAATGCACTCCCAGATCCTGTCTTCTTGAAAATGTTGCTTGGCACATGGGGCATACAAACTTATCAGCTGTCTCAATACCATCACCTATAAAAAGAAAAATAATATTAGAAATAATTTAAGCATTTAAATGCAAGCAAAAGGAATTAGAGGGAGAAGCTACAAAATAAAAAAAAATAAAAAAAAAAAAAAAACTTTGACTAAGCTTTTATAAAACTGAAATTCTATTTATTTCACTAACAGCATGGGTACCACAACAGAATAGTGATTGGGAATGTAATTGATAGGCAACATAGGAGAACCTCAGGAATTTGAAATATGAACAGGAAGAAAACTGTCATTAGCACCTTACTTTTGGCTGAAAAACTATAAAATTGATCCAAACCAGTAGTTTTGAAAAATACTCATATTTCGAATGGCATCTAACAGTTCAGAACATACCTACTCATTTTTTAAACATAAAGATTGAGTCTTCTTCTTTTTGTTTAATGTCCTCCAACCTCGTACTGTCATATTGGACAATGAATGAATTAAATAGATGAAACGATGCTCAAATGATCCCGGGGTCCATAGAAGTTAAAGTTACCTGACATTTGTCTTCTTAGGATAAGGGAAAACCTCAGTGAGTTAACCTGATCCAGATAACTCACCCTGACCGAGATTCAACTCGGGACCTCTTGAATGTGAGGCAGACGCGGTACCACCACACTTCACAGGTGGGTGATTGAATCTTCAATTTTGAACTAATGACAACAGAAGAGCAACCTCCGGCAACAATAAATGACATTCTGGCTATCTGCAACTTATTGATGACGGAAGCAGTTGAGCTCTCAAAATGTCGCATTTTTACTTTCTCTACTATGTAGAGTAGTTCTTGACTAAGTAGATTAAGTAAGGGAGGTACTGCATTTACCCAAAAATTTGATATCAAGATTTCACCAGAAATCCATGTTTTGGAATCCCCTGAATCTAAAAAAAGCATTTTTAGAAAAAGGACTCTGTGTGTGTATGTGTGTGTGTGTGTGTGTGTGTTTGTGTGTGTGTGTGTCTGTGTGTGTGTGTGCACGCACGTGCGTGTGCGTGTGTGTTGTGTCCATGTATCCATCTGAGAACAGCATAACTCAAAAATGAAAAGTTGGTTAAATCCAAGTCTAACCTTTACATGGAACATGTTTTGAAAATGTTGATTTTCTCAAAAAATGGGTATTAGTGATTGTTATTCAAATAACAAATGTTTAAATATGTTTGTGAAAAATGAAATGTATATCTTGAATTTTCTGGGAATGCCTTAGAAGCCCTCTGCAGTCTGGGTGACTTTTGTATATCTGGAAAACTGTAAGAAATGGACAAAATCTTACAACATAAAAAATGTAGATCTTGTTACAACACACAATTAATACATTTCTTTCTGGAATGTATTTGTCTGAATTGTGCAATACTTATACTTTCCTCCTGGTTGAGCGGACCGCATAACTGGCTGGGAGGGACCGGGATACTGACCATGCCCTACCTCCAGTACTTTTTTTTCCTTGGTGGTGTTTAACACCCACTTTTACTACGTGTGGCACTGCAGGCGGTGATACTGATGATATCTGGAAAGAAGATGGAGCACCAGTGGAATGAGATGACAGGGGAAACCAGAGAACCCGGAGGAAAGCAGACCCTGTACTGCCTTGTCCACCACAAATCCCATATGTGGTCACCTGGGATCAAACCCAAGCTGCTTTGGTGAGAGGTGAATGGTCTAACCACTTGGACACAGCGCAGCCACCTCCAGTACTGCACCCCACTGATGTTGTGTGCAGAGGTGGAGGACGTAGTGGTTGGACAGTAGGCCTTGGCCCAGATGGGCTGCTGTACCACAGGGTTTAAATTTTCCTCAAATGGGAAACAGTTATTTTTTTTAATCTCTTGGTTGTGCAAAGAGAATCGAATGTCAAAGCCTTCACATAATGACCAGTTTAAAACATGTGACTATTGCTTAAGACTTCTCTATTCCTGTATTTTTCTTGTAGGTACCTACAAGAAAATTGACAATAAGACAATTTCTGCAAATGTTTATTACAATTAACATGAAGTAGATAGAGAAACAAGCATTTGTAAGAATAATTTGTACAAGAGTAGAAAAAGCACACCAGTTCTTTTTCTTTAATTGGGGAACCTCAAAACATGGTGGACCTCATTATCAAATTTTTGGGTAGAAGAAATTTACCATAGGAAAGTAGCAGGGTAAGTAAACAGATCAGTACAAAAATGAAAGGAAAACATCTAAGAGAAGCTGACCAGGGCAAAAGTACTGATGTGTCTTTAAGTTTTGAGAGAACTAGAGTTGCTGAATTGCTAAGACTTTCATAGTCTGTAGCAGGGTTTATTTTATCTTTAGCTTACTAATATTTAGTCAGTAGTTATATACATTCTTTAAAAAATGTACTTTTAGAAATTGTAATTACATACATAATTTGCATTAATAATAGCAATTTTCATGATGAAATTTTCAATTTTATATTTGTATACGTACCTTGGAATAATTAATTACATGGTGAGAAATTAGTTGAATAACTTCTCATATGAATTAATTTATCCAGTGCATGGAAGCAGACTTGTGAAAATTATGTGTATCCATTCATACACTATCTACAGAGAAGGATTTTATTCAGTTTAAAAATAACCATACTAATCTTTCTTCATAGAATTGACACACTCTAGTAAGTATGTATCTAAATCTAATTATATCTAATATCTAATGTTAATTAGCATTAACAAGAAATATAATACTTAAATTAATACAATAATAACTCATATATAGGCATTCTTGATCCTGTGTGATACCACATATCAGACAACCTCTGCCCTCCCCTTCTTGTTTGCTGTTTGCAACACACAAGCAGTCTTCTAACACTGGTGGAACACTGCTGTACGTATGCAGTTATGAAATACACTCCATAAATATTGGGCAAACATTTAAAAAATATGGGCTCTTTCAGCATACAAAGATGTTGCAGTATACTGCAAGTCCTGTAGAAACTGTAAGTTTAGAGCCCTTTTTTTATTTATGATTCTTTAACTGTTATGGCTCTCAGCCTCTATAATGGACGTGAAAAACCGGTTAATTTTGCTCAGAGGTCTCTTTATAAGGCTAGACATTCTTTTACGTGCCATACATCTACAACACAGAACCACTGGCTTTACTTCCCTTACAAAGGAAGGAGCTAAGGATTTTTATGTCCCAGAAATTCCATCGCCCTCTATCGGTGACCTCAGGAACAGAGGCTAGCAGTTTATGCTTAGACCACAGAGGTAAACTATAGAGTACTGTTTGTTTAGCTTTCTTGCAAGTTTATGAGCAATATTATACTTCATCAATTTGGTAAGGTGTACAGCATGTTTTGAGTTTCAAACTATCATGTGAACAATAATTAATAATGAAGTTGAATTTGTTTTGTCATTAGTGCATACCTTGCATTTTAATAAGGAAGCAGTTTTGTTTTGAAAATTAAGAATCAGCATTATGCCAGTGCTCCAATAGAGAGGTAGCTATGTTAAAGCATAGTAACCTCCACATATCTTATATAAATTATACATTTGACCAACAAATTCCATTCAAGATAAAGAATTTTTAAAAATGCAAATATGTGGAGTCTATACCGGATGGAAGATATTGCTTCAGCCATACGTTTCCCAGGGATTTTAAATGATGAGTAGAGCAAATGTGTGCAAGGTTCTTAATTTAAAACCTAATGGGTGCAAGACGCTTCGCCTGTGCACGATTGGGTGTGTCATAGCCGGCTTTACTCCTGCATAAATTCCATGGGTAAAGCATGTATAACACTCTTACCTTACAGAAGATGCTGGAAATGTCATCCACCCTCAACTAAACAAGCATTATATTGGGAGAACAGATTCTGATTCACACAATTAAGTTGGGCCACTACAATGTTTCCAATTTCATTTCTAATATTTTGTTTTAGTTCTTCCAATGTGTGGAGATTTGTCTCATAAACTTTGGCTTTCTGGTTACCCCACAAGAAAACATCACACACTGTTAGATTGGGGGAGCGAGAGGGCCATACACCAGCACTAATCACTAAATGATTTCCCTTCTTGTCAGTTCATGATAAAATGTCATTTCGGTACCTCTCTGCATTTGCAGACTGCTCGTAGAATATTAAGACCAATTATGCGCCTAGCGCTAACAGCACACCAAACTCCAACTCTCTGATCATAACGTGGAATTTCTTGAATGCTATGTAGATTTTCAGATTTACAATACTGTAATACTGCTTTATTTCAATTCAAATCAATTTAGTCACAATTTAATGTTAATGTGACATTGCCAAATCTTTCCTAGAAATTAAACTCAGCATGACGTTTTAGCATTAAATTGTGACTAAATTCTTTCAAATTATGGCAGAAATACATTAAAGCATTGTTCACATGATGTTTACATGACAGTGAAATAACAAACCATTTATACCCATTCGTCAAGAATCTGGATGGCTCCAAATATTAGACAAAAATTATTTTTTCAGCAAATAATTGTAATGGACATATTTGTTACACTCATCATGTAGAACACCTGGTTAACATATGGCCAAAGCAGTACCTTCTATTTCTGTATATCTAGAATGCAAATTATTTCGTCCGTGTAAAGTTTGTAGATATACAATTACTACTAATTTAATGACAGAAAAGAGATATTTGTTTCTAGAACTTACAAGTTAACATGCCACTTTAGCCAATAGATATGTATGTATGTCTTTATTCAGCATAAGTAATTTTTAACAATTTCATAGCTTCAACAGGCAAAAAAAGGTCAATAATATAACAGTTAATATTGAATACATTTACAAAGGATATAATACAATGTATATACAGATTATTAGGTACAATTGAAATAGTATTAAATTCTTGTAACATATAGAAATCCTGTTTGGTTAATAACTTCTGAGCAAGTTTCGTGAACTTGGCCTTGATGTGTGGACTTATTTCATTTGTGAACTTAATTATACATATTTATATACCTGTGCAATATAAAACCTACCTTTCTAGTTGTGCTGGCTGTTTTTAGGTGTATTTTATTAAAGTCTTGATGGTGTGATTACATGTTGAAGTAGTAGACCTTGTTTTTCAGAAACATAAAGTTTCTGATATACACATACAGGCTAGTGTAAGGAAGTTGTATTTGTGGATGTAGTCTGTCTAGCTTTGGCATACATCAAATTATTTTCTTTGTGCTAGAAAAGAGAATTTACCTCTGCAGTGAACCCCCATATAGGGATGCTATAGGACAGTGCAGATTGAACATATCATTTTGTATGTTTCCAAGTTGGGAAACAGAGATTAAAACAGAGATTACATAGTGTGCTCTATTAAGTTTTGCTGCAATATTTTCAATGTGCAGCTTTTAGCTATGTAATTTATCACAGGAATTTATTTCCAATAGTGTAACAAATTGCTTCATTGTTGTAATTTTTGTGCTACTATTGAATTGTTGTTGGAACTGTAATATACACACAGTGTGATTATTGTATTTATTTTGAGTTTATTAATGGAGAGCCATTCCCTCATGTTTGAAATCACATTATCTGCATTATGCTGCCCCATGTTTACTGACACTTAAAAGAACTCCTGTGGGATTTTTTTTATTATTATTAACGTCCTCCAACATAGTATCATATTGGATGGTCCATGAATGAAATGGCTGAAATGATGCTCAAATGAGCCTGAGGTCCATAGATCTTTAATTTACCCAATGTTTGTCTTCTCAGGATAAGGGAAAACCTTGGTAAAAACCTTATCCGGATAACTCACCTTAAGCGGGATCAAACTTGTGACCTCTTGGACATGAGGCAGATGCACTATAGAGGTGGGCTCCTATGGGATGAAATTCCAGCACGTTACCAGTGCCGATATGAAACTGGTAATTGACAGGATCATTAACAAACAAGATATTTGTTGTATAGTATCTTTTAAGTGTGTGGAATATTGAGAGGTAGGCATTTATATATACCAAAAAACAAAAGCAGAGGTGAGATTATTTATTATATTCCAATAAAAAATAACTTTTACATTCTTAACATTCCTATTTCCAGGAAACATCTAAATAATAATACTACTACTGCAACCTGCACTGAATTTCAAATACCAGCATGGTTCTTTGCATAAAATTAAAAGTCTACTTATAAAGAATACACAATCATAAAAGGAACTTTATTTTTTATACAGGATGAACCAGATCAGTCACAACAGCAATTTATAATTTTTTTGAGTATGCAACAGGGTTCTTATTTAACAATTATTACTAACATTTTCATCAATTATATAAAAATATTTTTGTGTCATTTGTATGTTATTCGGCTAACTTGACTAACCATTTTATTCGAGTCCAATTTGCTTTTGCCTGAATACCAGCATAGTCACTAGAGTCATGAATGAACACAAACTTATAAAAAGATACATTAACGTTTTTAAATCTTAAAAAGAAAATTGTTGGACAGTAATTTTATAATTCAGTAATCCATTTAGGAAACTATAGCAATAATATTTTTTAGACAATGGAAGGAAATAAGGCTGAAATGAGACTGGACTTTAGGCAGGTAACAAACAACCCCCATCCCACGCAGTGTTTTGCTGTTTGCAGACAACACTCAGATCAGTTATTACCTGGCTGTCAGTGACTCTTGGGTTCTGTTGTTTTGCCTTTTTTATGGTGATAACTGTTTGAGTGTAGATGAATTGAATTGAATTTATTAAGTATTAAAACACTTACATCTTGGGCTGCCCTTGTACTTGGGCCCTTCCTGCTCTGTCATTGAACAGCCTCTAAGATTTCTTATATATGTTTACATTTTGATGTGTGCTGTTGCTTATTTTTTGCTGATGTTTGTAATTTTCTTCAATTTGTCTTTTATTATTACTTTCATCTTTTGCGCCCCTTTTCTAATCTAATCTCTTTGTTTCCCTTTTTCCTAAAATTCTTTGTTATTTTCAAATCCTCTGTTCATTCTAGCCATATTCTTTACCTCCCCTCTTTTTTCTTTCCTAAGCCATTTGTTAATAAAACCCTCCACCACAATGATTCACTTTCTTTTTAACCTTTCCACTTTCTTTCCACAGTCAACCTTTGCTTTCTTCTAAAGTAAGAACAAATTAGAAACTAAAAACTTCACTTATCTTAGTAATGTTGCAAATTATTTTTTCAAACACTGACTCGAGTTTCAAGTTGACTCCAACTCATTCTCAAAGCTATATACTTGAAACTCGAGTCGAGTATATAGCTTTGAGAATGAGTTGGAGTCAACTTGAAACTCGAGTCAGTGTTTGAAAAAATAACTTGCAACATTACTAAGATAAGTGAAGTTTTTAGTTTCTAATTTGTTCTTACTTTAGAATCTTGTTGCTTCACTGTTAATAGCTTCAATTTCCTTAATTAACTTTGCTTCTTTGCTTTCTGTATTCACAAATGAGGAAATTTTTGTTATGTTGTTAAATTTCTGGGGTGCTGAATGTTATGCATGCCCTGAGATGCTTGTCAATCTTGCAGTGCTTTTAGGTGTCTTGCTCAAGGTTGTTCATTTTAAAGAGCTCTATCTAATAGTGTCTCTTTGATGTCCACTCTCATTTGGAATTTTAAGTTATATATCACTGGCTACAGTTCCGGTTATGACTGATTGTTGAAATCAAGCTCAAGTGAAAATTCACATACTCTTTAGTTATAAATATTTTGCTCTTGAACGTTTTAATACTGTATTTTTTCCAAAATACATGTCTTGTGGATTGTCTGGTTCATCCTGTATAAGTTAACCCTAGCAACTCTGCATAAGTCAACCAAATATGAGTGCATATTGTAGGAAGAGGAACTAAACAGTTATAGAACAAGTGGGTTAGCCATTGGAAGTGCAGTCAGGTAAAGAAGGAAATATGTAGTTTCATGTGTATTTATTACTGAGGCTCAGGCATGCAAATGTAGTATCATTTTCATTGTGCAACTGTGCATAGTTGCCTTGCCTCTCACTTTTTTGTGCTCTTCTTGGATCATAAGCGTTGATGATGTTATGCAATGTTAACAGAACATTGGTACCCTCCTCCAAAAGCATTCACATTATGGGCAACATTTACATCTGGTAATACAGTAACTATAATAGCCAGCTGTTTTGAGTTTATCATACCAAACAACTGAGGCTTTAGCACGCTCTGCGGTGATAATTCATTGGGAGAATTTCAGCATTAAATGTCAGAGTTCCATGAGGTCTCTCAAAGCACCTTGAATTTTTCAAGTTTTATTTGACTTTCTATCATAAAATATACCACTAAAGCTTTTTACCAAAATAACTTGTGGTAGAGGATTTATACTCTGCATTCTTATTTGTTGGCACACTAAGAATGGTGTTACATAAATCATGAGTACTATTTTTATATTACTTATTTTGGAATCTATTTCATTTGCTTCCTTTACTTAATAAGTTGTTACTGAAGTCTATTTGTAAATAATTTTGGTATAATCAGAACCAGAATTAGTAATGCAGAATAGGAAATCACTGTAAGAGCACTGAGATCAATGAACACAGCTGTAAACCATTGAAGCATTTATTAAATGTGATGCATTGCTTATTTTTGTATATATTTGCTGAGGTTTAACAGTAGGTTATTATTAAGATGATTTTAATTTAGTTCAAATATTTAAATTAAATGAGGAGATTTTGAGGTTAGAAGTTAGAAACAATGGAGTGAAACAGTATGTACTTGTAAGATTGTTGACCTAGATTTATGACACTACCTTCACTTATTTAAATTTAAAAGCAGAACATTCCAGAAA
The DNA here is from genome assembly GCA_030765045.1 of Tenodera sinensis. Taxonomy (NCBI): domain Eukaryota; kingdom Metazoa; phylum Arthropoda; class Insecta; order Mantodea; family Mantidae; genus Tenodera; species Tenodera sinensis. The sequence continues at coordinate 16,750,116 of CM060961.1, forward strand.
CAATGACTTTGGCTCAACAATATCTAAAGTAAGTGGGGAGAGTTGAATGACAGAACATGATGAAGCAATAGTGCTTCTCTATGTACTCCTCTAAATGATAAATGTACTACAATAGATGCCATACAAATGAGGTTCACATCTGTTTCATAATCTTTGATTAATAATTCTATAGGTACTTCTAACTGCAAAAAGAAGTGCAAACAAATTATGAATTAAATTCATCATCTGATTTGCATTTTCCTGATAGACAAGAACATCTCGTATTTGACACACTTGCACCAATGACAACATACAATTGTAAGTACTTAAGAGTTTAGGGCTGTGCCAGCATGTTGCCATGGTAGCTCAGTGGTTAGTAGCAGCCACACATAAAGAGGAAAGATCTGTGGTTCAAGTCCCAGTTATGGCATTGTATTTTTCATTTCTGATTCTACCTTTCAAAGATTGAAAGTTGCCTTAAATATTATATGCTTTTCAGTAGTTTACATTTGTCTAAAAATGCATAGCATGCAATTTCAAGACTGTAAGTTGTTTCAGCACTTTCTTGATCTGATGTTATGAACACTATAAGCATGATATCGCAATGTGCTTCTGTTTTTGAACAGCTTATTGCAGAAAGGGCAGGTGAAAGGCCCCTTATCTTCACCATGTGCATCTCTGACATGAATATTGAGGTTATGATTTGACTGGAACTGTCGATTGCATATCATGCAGGTTGGTTTAAATGCTGAACCTGATCCTTTCTGCCCTGAAAAGGAAAGACATGTATTAGATTCAGTAACTGAATATCAGTATAGAGTAGTTTATATGCATAAAGGTATATCTGCTTATGCATGCCTCATTAAGGACCATATATTTTGATCATATTATACTAAACAGATTCACAGATAAACATAAGCAAGACTTGGGTTTATGTACTTATATTAAATGAAGCTCAATCAATAACATTTCATAACAAAAACAATAATTATACTATATTGCAAAGGATGATCAACATTGTATTTAAGGTAAGTATTCATAGGTATTGCAATGTACTGTGCAGTCCAAACTTCCTAGTCTTTTGCAAGAACCAATAAGGTGTTTTGGTGGAATGCTCCACTTTTTATGGTAAATGCCATTTCAATTACAACAGGATCTAGCACTGAAACAGCTAAGTAGGAGTTACATCATTTACATCAAAGCTACAACTCACAAATGAGGTATCTACAACCTGGAGAAGCTTCAGTGATAGACCTCCATCTACCTGGTACTCTGTTACCTGTTAAATGATTGCTTCAAACAAAGCATGGTTTTCATGTAAAGGAATGCTTCTTGAACTGGACTTGAATAGTTCTTTTAGCAATTTATGATGTTCTGGAGCAAGTTTTATGCAAAATCACACATATTTTTGAGAGGTAGAACTGGAACTTAAAAATTCAACGTCACAGCTGGGATTTGAACCACAGACCTTCCGCTTACGAGGCGGATGCTCTAACCATTGAGCTACTGTGACAACCTGTCAGAATGGCATTGAATTCTCAAACCAGTTCGTATTTCTCCTGGTAACCCACTAATGCAGTCTCACATCAGAGACAATTACCCCAATGGTGACTTACTATTGTAAGTACTTTATGTCCCAGGATTAAATAACCTTCAGATGGTAATTATTATTTATTTATACCAACAAACTTACCGTTGGCATAAATAAATAATAATCACACATATTTTGATTAATCAAAATGTGAAATATAAAGGCCTATTGACAACACTATAAAAACAAGTAACTTAATTCATACCAACAATATATTTATTACTATTATAAGCATAACTATGACTAAAAGTCTGTTTAAACATCACAAAAGATAACTGTAAATTAATAAAAGAAAATTTGAACCACTGTGTCCAAAAATATGATTCTTTTTTGAGCTTGTTCAGAAGAACATCGTCTTTTATCCAGCAACTTGTGTTTCTTTAAGAAATATGTATGCACACACATGATATGACATTTTGAGTTTTACAAGCAGCAAACTGTAGTCTATATCAGGGTTCAGCATTCTCCACTGGCTCTGTGATGTCATTTCACGAAGTAGGATTTCTCTTTTCTCAGTATACCTGCTTGGAAGAGTAGAGGAGGGGGGGGGGGGGGAGGGCATTAACCCTCCACTAAACAGTAGCAATCTTTACACTTTGTAATTGTGTGAGTTGAGAAACCAATAGAGCAGCTGGGATTTAGTACCTTTGTTGGGAAACTTAAAATGTACTTATTTATCCATCGTCTGTCTGTCTATCCATCCATCTCTATCAGTCTATCTGTCTGCCTATCTACTTATTTATTTATGCTAATGGAGTCCTCTCTTCGGCTGTCATAAACACAAAAAACACACCAATATTATAACAATATATAATGTTACATAAGCTCCTTAAACGTAATATAGTAGCTATTGTCCAGGACTCTTGGGAAGTTGCGTCACTGAATCAACCCCCAGTTACTATGTTTATTATTAACAAAAGTAATATAAATTCTAACTCACCATAAACTAACATCTCATATTGGACTCTGAGTCATCTAGAATTAGGTTAATTTTAGTAACAAATAAAACAATACAAGCCGTCACAGCATTACACGTCCTTACCGCTGGTGTATGTGCACTCCTTGTGTCTTCTCCTCACAGAGTGCGCAATCAGCTCATACGTCATAAGTCCGATACTTGCCGACCACTGGTCCATATAAGGCAACATTGTACAACTGATATTTGCTATTGCTGTATTTATGGACACACTTCAAATATCAAGAGATTTGCATTCAATAATGGGAATCTATACTTCATTAAAACTATTCATTAAAACATTTATTCTTCTATTAACTTCATATTAAATGGGATAAATATTTGTAGAAATAGTTTTATTATATATTTCCTTATATGTACAATGGGAATAAGAAAATACACTATTTTTAAGCATTAGTCAAATCTTTTAAGAGCCGGTCGCTACATGAGTGCTTTGACATTCCATTCTCTTTGAATAGTCTATACATAAGTAATGAATAATGACTTCTTATGCGAGGAAAGTGTAAATATTTAAAAATTCAAACCAATAACAACAAATATCTCAAAATGGTTATTTCCACAAAAAAAATTATTTGGGTAAACTATATGCTTTAATGAGACATTATTTGCGCAGTAAGATTTCATCTATTTCTTCTGGTTCACCAGATATGCAAAAGTCATCCACAATGAAGAGGACTGCAGAGGCTATTCCCAGAAAATTCAAGATGTACATTTGGTTTGTGATGAAAATTACTTAAACATATGTATTTTAATTAAAGTCGCTAGAGCCACTTTTGAGAAAATCAACATCTTCAAACATTTTTCCAAGTAAAGGATAGTTTGGGGTGCAGGATTTTCTGGAAAATATTCATGTCACATCCTTGGAAGATGTTGAACTTAAATACAAAGTTTGGTATTTAAACAACTTTTCATTTTTGAATGCTATTCACAGATGTACAGATATACACACAGATGTTTTCCCAAAATAGCTTTCTTTTTTTTAATTCAGGGAGCTTCAAAATATATATTTACAGTGAAATCTCAGTATCAAATTTTTGGGCCAAATACATTTCCTCTGCCTTCTGTATGTATTAGAAAAAGTGAAACACAAGCAAATATTAAACTCACACAAGAGTCCTGTAATAGAATGTGAAGTCCTCTTCATTTCTATGAATTCTATGTAAGTTCAGTTAATGTTACAATTTTGTAACACCTACATCAAAAACAAGTTTCTTTTCGGATTCTTCAAACAAGAATATTATCAGATAAATATATTTCAAATTAATGTTTACTAAATTACCTCATAATTATTCCTATTTCTAGTTTCTTCTGCTTGTATATCAGTTATCTTCATGTACAAATTAATTTGCCATTTTATCTAGTACACTAATTTTAATAAAGTAAATAAATCTCAGTTTTAGGTAATTTTTTTTAAATTGTGTTAATTTTATAGGTAATTTTTCAAACATTTTTAGAATCATCAAAATTCAGGCCCTGCTTATAACATGCAGTGTGTTATAATGAAATAAACACAATACTTGAATATTAAATCACATGAATGCTATGTTCCACCAAACCAATAAAGTTGATGTAGCATTACAAAGTGAGGTTTGTTTTTACAATAGCTTACCTAGTTGTTAAACAACAAAATAATTTAATTTTACCTAGTCACTACAAAGAAATAAGTTACACGCATTTAGCAAAGTTCTCCCAAGCTTTATCATTTAGGAATTTAAAGATACATACCTGTAAAGTGAATTCAAATGTAAACATTACCATTTTATGCTATCTTTATTCTTATTTATTGACATTTTTGTATATATAGCTGTAAATTAAATTAAATTAAATTCTTTATTGTCAATAGACTGCAATACAGTTTTTGACATTGTCACACATTTATATTTATAATTATAATTATTTATATTTATAATTTGTGCTAATGGCTTCATTGCCAGATGCAAGGCACTAGAAAACAACATATTTATAATTTGTATTACAGAGATGGACAACCTAATGGTTACACATATAACTATAGCTACCTATCATTTGTGATTTACACAGAGGGTCTGTAATTTCAATATAGACATTATTATAGTTCATTGATACTGTACAATGTCTTTGTTATCAAATACTTCTTCAGAGCACTCTCAAATTGTTTACCTTTAGAACATTTTAAATATGCAGGTAGTTTTGCATGAAGCATTAAACCCATGACATTAGGATCCTTTTTTGAAATATTTTTACTAAATCTCTGCTGAAAATAATCATCATTGTGTCGGGTGTAGTGACTATGTATATTAGTATATAGTAATGTATATTAGTATATAGTAGGTAATAATGTACTAGATAAAGCCATGATATATATACAGTAGAGTCTTGATTATCCGAGGTAAAGTGGACCGACAGTACTTTGGATAATTGAAAACTTGGATAACAGACTCAGTCAAAAGTCAAGAGGCAAACATATGGTAAACTGGTGAAATGAATGAAAACTTGATCAAAGATGAGAAGAAAAGGTGTCTACTTGTTATCAAATTAAAACTCATGTACATACAAATAAAAATAAAATAAAAATACAAAGTGGGAAAAAGGCCTACAGTACATACATACAGTATGTACATGTTTCAGTTAAAAAAAAAGTTATTTCTTCAAGAAGTCCATGTGTATTTTCTGTTTAACAGAGCTCACTTGCTTCTTTGCCACGCAATTGCCATAGCAGTAGAAAGTCTGTTGAAATTGTCCCTGACTGCTGATCTAGGTACTCAATGGTCTATCACTTCGCATCCTTCACTGTGGTTGATTTTCTCATTCTTCATTTCAATGTCTTCATTCTCACTTTCACTTTCTTCAGCCTCTACATTCACTGCCTCTGCTATCATCTTATCAATCGCTTCCAATTCTTTGTCTGCATTGATCCACTCAGATACATCATTTTCAGTGATTGTTTCATCTGCCAGTCGAGCTAGCTGTGCAAGATTAAGGTCATCATGCTCTGTGCACAAAGTTTCTTGATTTTCCATGATGTTTAATAACTTTGCATGGCACACTTAGTAAAATGGCACCTCACTGAACCTGAAACTCGGTTAATTGGGGCTCAGACAACCGCGGCTGTACTGTATATGTATATATATATATACAGTACAGTACAGTATATATATATACACACACACACATACGCAAATCCTATGATGAGCAATGTTTCTAATATACCATCAATAAAATAGGAGCTTTATACTGTGTGCAGCAGAAGGCTTCCTCATACCCTTTAAATTTTTAATTCTCTGCCATTTACCTATGGTCAGTAAGAGGAAGTAATGTATTCCACACAGAAATTGGTTCTTGAGACTTCAGTGGAAGTACATTTTTGACACCTTCAAGAATAAGAAGGTCCATGTGTGTGTGTGTCTGTCTGTGGATAGCCTAACTCTAAAACAAACTTCGACAAATACAGGACTTAGTATTTACATTCAATAATCTTCCAAGAATGTGACAAAGATGTTCAAGAAAATTCCACCACCCCAAACTACCCTTTACATGGAAAGATTTTCTATATTTTTGATTTCCTCAAAAATAGCTGTAATGACTTTCATCAGAGTACAACATTTTTAAGATACAGTAGAGTCTTGCAAATTCAAGGTTCCATTAAATCTGAGCCTCTTGAAGCCGTGATTTTTCTTTTATTATTATTATTTTTTATTTTTTGGAAACCAATGTTTTTTGGTTCACTCCCAGTCTCTACAATATCTAACTAGTTTCACCTGGTGCATTATTACATGCTATGGTGAGGACCTTGTGTGCCCTAGGACTGCTACAGTACCTAACCAAGAAGGCCCATTAGTAACCTCGAAAACTGGCAAAAGAGGCCCTGGTTTGCTGCTGCCTTGTAGCATAGGGAGTTGCTTCTCCAAAGGCTAGGGGAGTAAACCCTAAACAAATCAGGCAGGCCTGGAAGTCTTAAAGAGGCAGCCCTTCCACCAGGCTAACTCAGCATTGGACTAATAACCTACCTGAGTGAACATCAATTATTCAGAGTATAGAAGGAAGAACCAGGCAGATTACACAAAAAACCAGATGCCTAAGGGCATATGGGATAGAGAAAGAAGAAGAAGCATTGTTACATGTTTTTGAGCCTCCCTATCTCTCTCCTAAAGATTTAGAGAGCAAAAGGTATATTCATAAATATTCTTTCTGTTTGTGAGACCACCTGTGTTCCATTGAAGAATTCTGGTGTTAGATCTTCTATTAATATAATGTTTTGATTCTCAAGAAGTAGTCCCCACCCCGAGATCTGAATGGGGGACTATAAAACAATTATAGCAATTATTTCCAAGTTGTCACCAAAAATCCAAACAATTATAGAATGTTGGAAAATCCTTAGCCATCTAATATCACTTCAAAAACACCTAGTCTTCCAATGGATACCAGCTCACTGTGGGCTGAGTGGTAATGACAAAGCTGATTTTCTTGCAAAAAAGGGTACCAGCAGTGTACAGAAATCTAGTTAATCAATCGTTTTATGCAGCTAAAAGATAAGTCAACTCTGAAATAAAAAAAAAAAATCATTGCAAAATATTACTATGAAAAATCAAGAAATAAAAGACGGGAACTACCAAACATAAAAACAGTAATTCCTGAGTATCCTCGAAAAATGGCAGTTGCAACCTTCAGGTTCATTACAGGACATGATTGTCTGGCAAAACATTTGAACAGAATTGGGATATATTCTTCACCACTGTGTCCTCTATGTGATCTGCAAGAGGAAATTGACCAAGATCACCTTCAAATATGCTGGGCTATTTCTAGAGCCCCATCCATCAGTGAAAAATATTGGGGAACAAGAGGATTAATATTCAAGATGCTCTCAGGCTTTGAACCAGGTGTAGTGATGAAGAGACATCGACGTTTCGGGAGTGTACAACTCTCCCATCTTCAGGATGAATGAATAGCAAGAGTGAAGGGACCAGTATATGTACTGTCAGCCAGTACGTACCAAGTAGAAAACACCCGGTCTAGTGCGGAGGTGGTTCACCGCTCTGTTGGAATCTGTGTTTTCTGAGTCGGTTGATTTCTAATTTTAAGGCTGGTTTCCAGGATGGGCTAAACTGCAATCCAGCATCCCGGTTCAGTGTACTCTTCTCTGAGGAGATGGATAGAGCCTCCTTAACCCTACGTTCCCATAAACCGCTACATTTTGCCACAATGGTCGTTTCTTTGAAGTTAGTTCTGTGGTCTTTTTCAAAGCAGTGCTCTGCCAGCCCTGACTTGTCAGGCTGCATTAATGGCTTCATTGTCAGAAATCCAGCTTTAGCTAACAACATATTCATAAATATTAGTGTGGTTTCACTTCATTCAAAGGAGCTGTAAACAAAACTATGTGGCAAGGAAGCATCTGGTTGGCTGGTGAGTGAACTACTAATTTTTCTGTTTAGTATTTAATCTCTTCCTCTATGTAAAACAATTTGGTTCAGATTGGCACATTGTATGGTTACTCTTATGTAGAGAAATTTAAAAAGCCTATTATTGTAACAGTTCAATATATGAAACAAACTGTCTTTGTTCAGATTCACTTATAAACAATTAAATTGTTGTAGTGAGTGTTTATAATGCTATACACAAGCACTATAGTTTGCTTCTGGTTAAGCTATTTGTGTACTCCTTGCCACATAATGTGCTGTGCATGTGCTGAGAAAATATTACTTTCAAGGGAACCATTTTTGAAAATCCTCTGCCACTGTGCAGAAACATAAACGTAGAAAGTGGATAAAAGACAATTTTGTGTTAAGGTTCCTAAGAAATTCTGCAAAAAGTACCCACCTTTAATCAACAATGAATATGGCTAGCTATTGATCAAATTGCGTAAGGTTTCATGGCCGCTGTCATAAAATACAGAATGATTATCCAGGCTTGTGGGCCGTGGTCTAGTGGAAAATCTCCTTCCAGACATTTCATTCGAAGCTGCGTCGAACATCCTCAGTGATGTGACTGTAGTACTCTGGTAGTCTCGGTGACTGATATGGAGTCATTTGGCTTCACAGGTCTTATATGCTTAGCATGTGTGGGCGTATGATGGTTGGTCTGGTTATATGCTTAGCTGCTGCGTGGGCTGGTTTAAAGTTTAGTATGACCAACCGTCCAATGCCCACACATGCTAAGCATATAAGACCTGTGAAACCAAACAGTTCTGTATCAGTCGCAGAGAGCAGCAGAGTACTATGGTCACTCCACTGATGGTGTTTGATGCATCTTCGAACGAAACATCTGCAAGGAGATTTTCCACTAGACCACAGCCCACAAGCCCGGATAATCATTCTGTATTTTATGGCTAGCTATTGTTTAGCAATAATTGCACTGGATTTTCAGCTCCCCTGTCAGCTGAGCTGTGTACCATGCAAATAGAGGACAGTTACGCACACTTTACTAAACCCACTACAAAATGTATATTCTAAATGCTGCAAAATGTTAAATTGGGTTTTTTTCTAATATATAAGTAATAAACTACAACACTCTTAAACACTTGGAAATGCACATGCACCTGACACATCAATATGGCAGTTAAAGATGGCAATGCCATCACAAATCACAACGGGTTGGAGTTCTCAACACTCTGGCCTACAGAGCGGTGTCTGTCTCAGATTCCAGCCACCTAAAGCAAGAACTACAGCACCTGAGGCACACTTTCTGCCAAAACGGCTACTCTGCAGAGAATATTGAAGCCTCAATCTCCAAGGCCAAGAGAGGAAAACCACAACCTCAGCAAACACCAGGCAAGCCGACTGCCTCTGCCTGCATCCCATATACTGGCAATCTATCCAGCAGAATCAGTGGAATTCTCGCAAAACACTACATCAGAGCCATCCACAAACCGCCTTTGAAGATCAAACACCTAGTGAGACCAGTAACGGACAAACTGGACCTTAATGTACCAGGGGTATACCGTATCCCCTGTGAAGCAGGACACCGTACATAGAGCAAACCGGCAGGACCATTTGCACCAGAGTCAAGGAGCACGAACGGTCCATACGCTTAATGCAACCTGACAAGTCAGGGCTGGCAGAGCACTGCTTTGAAAAAGACCACAGAGCTAACTTCAAAGAAACGACCATTGTGGCAAAATGTAGCGGTTTATGGGAATGTAGGGTTAAAGAGGCTCTGTTCATCTCCTCCGAGAAGAGCACACTGAACCGGGATGCTGGATTGCAGTTTAGTCCTTCCTGGAAACCAGCCTTAAAGTTGGAAATCGACCGGCTCAGAAAACACAGGTTCCAAAGGAGCGTTGTACCACCTCCACATTACTGGGTGTTTTCTACTCGGTATGTACTAGCGGACAGTACATATACTGGCCCCTACACTCTTGCTAGTCATTCATCATCCTGATGATGGGAGAGATGTACACTCCTGAAACGTCAATGGCTCTTCATCACTACACCTGGCTCGAAGCCCGAGAACAACTTGAATATGTTCGTCGCCAGGAAAGCTTCAAATAATATTTTAAGAATTTAGCCCTTAAAACAATGTAGAAAAATACTGTAAACATAATATTAAAGTGAGAAGTCTTTTCTTTAAATATAATAGCCTTAGATTATGTAATAACTTACCTTCATATCTACTAAGGAATATATGACCTATCAAACATTTAAAACTGAACTGAAATAAATTTCTGATTATAAATCAATTCTATTTAATTGAGGAATGCAGTGAAATATTGTCTGATAAGAAGTACTTGTATCTTAAAGTAATAAAATTCTTGTAAAATATCTATTCAACAAACTTAACCCATTGAAAATACTGCACTGTTGTTATTTTTGTTTCAAGTATTGAGAACAGTGAAAAGGGTGAACCCCGCTCTGGTAGATAAAACTAAACTAAGCTCTGCAGCACAACAGCCCATTTATGGCCAAGCCATTGGTCTCCATTGTCTCGGGCTAAAATGCTGGCTTCCAGTTCCCAAGGTCAAGGGTTCAAACCCGGCATAGGTCGATACATTTTTTTGGGCGTAAAAATCCTTAGCATGGCTTCCTTCAAAAGGGAAGTAAAGCCAGTAGTCTGTGTGATAGATTTACAACATGTGGAGGGTGGGACATGGTTAGCGTCCCAAGTTCCTCCCCGCCTTTGAATCTGTTTTTGCAACTGGGAAACAAAGTTATGAGCAGGGAACTAGGAATGGGAGGGGGATTGGTCTGTAGGCTGAGAGTGAGGAAAAAGATGACTGAAATGAAGGTGAAATTGATGGAAGGAAAGGTCATGATGGAGCAGTTGGTGGAATGCATGAGGGGGGAAACCAGAGAATCTGGTGAAAACCCACCAGAAACTCCACATGTGGTCCCTGGCATTGAGCTGGGCTGCCTTCATGAGAGACAAGCGATCTAACCACTTAGACATGGCACCACTTTTGTACATATTACATAAGAGGAACAAATCTGCAGTTGTAACACATTTTTAGCATGAACTAAAGCAGTTAATATATATCACAGACAACAAAAAGCTCTCAGTAGGAAAACAGTTTGATCCTTATACATCAACACCATTTAACCAACTTCATGATATTTGCTGGAGACAAGCTCACAAGAACATTCCTTGAAACATCACCAGAGAACAGCAGCATCTTCATATTCTTGACCAGTAGCAGTTAGTATCCAGTTGATTATGGAAGCAAAAACTTTGGAAAATGTCCTGCTTGACAGGTAATAAGTAATCTATGGTGGATCTAGCTAGATTACTAATCTGATTCAGTTTCTATTCATTGCATAATTAGTACCACAGTAACTTTATTGTTTTACAAAATAAAATACTATCTCAAAATTTACCTGAAATGGTAACATGGCTTCAAACTGCACGCCAATTACATTGTGTGCCCAAATCACTGACTAAAAGGATATATAACCTAAGATGCCACTGAGCCTGTCCTATTCACTGACCATATAAAAAATTATTTTAGAGACCATCATCAATACAACAGATTGAAGATTTTAAATTGCTGACTTTTAGTGGTCAAATAACCATAACATCTTACAGCTGCTTTCATGATTATTAAATATCATGAAGGGAGTCAATTTTCTTCCATATGATCGTGTGATGGAGCCTGCTGCTACAGATAAGTGTATTACTTGCACGTTTTATCTTGAGCCCTGGAATCTAGTGCTATGAACGCTTCAAGTAAATAAGGCCTCTACTTTGCCAAAAGAACAAATGAATATTACTGTCCATACTCCAGTGTTACCACTTATGTATTTCACTGTATTACGTTATCTTTGTTGCTGTTCTCTAGCATTATTATACTGGTTTATTTTTGAGTTTAACGACTAAGTCATTTTGAATACTAAATGGCTGAAGCAGATCCAGTTCGAGATCACAAATTACTGAAGGGAGAAAATCCAGTAGTTGGATAGCTGCCCTATTTTAGGATTGTCATAAAGACACAGTCTGCTAATAAATCTATAGAAAAAGACAATGTTAAACACGAATAACAAAGGTTAAAAAATGTATAATGTAAGAATATTTGGCAAATAAAGTAATAATGTACAAAATTATTATAATAGTTGGAAAGAGGGCAGCTAACCATCTTAGAATTCATATATTTATTTAATTTATCGCAGCATACAAATGTTTGATAGTAAAAGGAGCCATGTGTTTAGTTTTTTACATGAGAAAAACAATTGAACTACAAGAAATAATGTAAAGTATGGTTGTAAAAGACATGAAAACTCTTGTTCTTCTTCGATAACACTGCCATCTAGAAGCTAAAGATAAAGGTGTGTGAATAGTACTAGTCTCTGCCGCATAACCTGCTCTGGGGAGAAAGTCAAGTGGAAAATTCAAAGGAAACTACCAAATAAAAATCTGATGTGTTTCATTCGCAGACTTTTTCTACTCACTCTTCTACAAACTATTCTTACAAAAACTTATTCCGCTTTCTACTTCTTGTGCAGATAAACTTTAATTAGAGCTTCTTGGGTTACTAGTCGTATAACATCTATAAAATTGTTCAAGCTTTTGGCCATATTTAACTCCATGGCCATCATCAGGAAATTAATAATTAATAAATAAATGGCCATCTCAAACTCATGGTTTCGTCGGGAACTGCATAAGAAATAAATGGCCCCCTCAAAATCATGGCCTTCCTTTAAGTATTCCTGTCCAAGCTGTCCTCAGTCGTTGGCCATTGCCCCTATTAAATAAGCATTTTTAAGAGTACAGAGGTTTGTACAGGAGCAGAGAAAGTCATGAGAGTGCACACATAAGATTTGTATTTTAAATATTTATAAAGGTATTTAGTAATTAAAAGTGCTATATTGATCTTATGCTTATAAACAAAACCATGTTACACAAAATTTAAAAAAGATGTTTTGAAGTTCTCACACGAGAGAAATTAGATATTTGGTATCTCATTTACAAACACTGTAACTCTGATTTTTAAACTGGTGGTTATTCACTGAAAGCAGTTTTACATATATAGCAATAATGAAAACTTGCTAAAATCTTCAAAGTTTTTATTTAACTACAAATGCAGCATGTGATGCCAAAACATTATGGTCTGAGTGGTTTCCATGCTCTAATATTTTGTTGACGAACTGTGACATTATGAAAACCATAAAGATGACGTCGCAAGCTGCTCCTGTTTTTGAATAACTTATTGCAGAAAGTGCAGCTGAATGGGCCCTTATCCTCACTGTGTGCATCTCTGATGTGAATATTTAGGTTATAATTTCTTTTGAAACTTCGCTTGCAAATGGGGCAGATTGCTCTAAATGCTGATTCTAATCCATTTTTTCCTGCAAAAGAAAAACATAGATTAGTGTCTAAGTTAAAAGCACAGTCATTTAAATCTAACAATAGTAAATTCACACTTTTATGCTGTATTGAGAGTGTCTTTTGATCATTTTATATTCTAAACAGTGATAAAGACTAAGGTTCATTGGCACTCAAATCGTTGGGCTACCCGACATGGTACAGATGATTTTTTGAACCTCATTATAACATTTATGTAGAGGTGCTACAGAACAAGCTTGCCATTTTACCTGATGCGTAGAAGTGAGGAACCACCTGCATGCTGTTACACTCATTGCAGGGTGACGTTATGCCCTTGCGGTGCTGAGTATTGCACAAGGTGAGTAGTGCAGGTCGCAGGAAATGTGTAAAGTGCAGAGAGAATCTGTTGTTTTGTGTTGTTTTCTGGTTTCATAGGTGAAGTTCTATTTATTGAAGTGGAACATATTCTAAAGGTAACATGTCTCCCTTGTAAAATACAAGTTAGGAAGTGCTAAAGCATTTTGATATCCTATTTTCCAACACACTGTCTGGCATAAGAATGGGTGCTTAGTCAAGTAAGCCCTCAAGCGAGTGTTTGAGAGCGAGGCAAACCAACTTCATCTAGTAGTGCCAATGTCTTGTGCATCTTCTGTTGGCAAACAAGTTTTGCGTCCACTCCATTCAATTTCACTTAAACCCCTACCCTGCACTCTTTATTAAATTATTATGCAATGGTCTAGAACAACGACATTCAACCTTTTTTCTCTGCATACCCCCAAAGATAATTTTCAGCTTGTACCCATAGGCCTTGCCGTAGAGATATCCTTAATTCAAATTATACATAACTATATCTAGAATAGATTATAATATTTGTAACTTATTTAATACTACACAAAAAAGGATTAAATTAAATTTTACGTACCACCTAAGAAGCCTTCGCGTACCCCAGGTTGAATATCACTGGTCTAGAAGGCTTTTTATGTTGAATTATTCCCCTTTACCTCTTAGAACTGTCATTTTTGAAAACCAAGTTATATGTAATAATGATTGAAAAATATTGTATTGTAATCTGTCTTTTGTTCTTTTTGATTCATATTATGCATTTGCTACATGTGTTTTAGAACACATCAAAGAATCAAGTATATTATTTACAAAGATCCTCAGTGCATTATAAAAACAGTTTTCATATAAGAATTTTTAGTTTTGGTTTTACAATTTTTAAGTTTTCTTTACCTTTTATCTTATTTGAACAAGCATTAAACATTTTTATAACTGCATGAAGTACTTTATGAAAGGACGTACAGTTTTTATAGACCTATAGTGCTGTGGATATGAATTTCCTGATTAAACTGAAAGAAAGAGCTTCTTTGTTTTGCAAATAATAATACTTCCAAAATGCATATACATACCAGAATTAGAATACCCAATCATTTAAGTAATGGCCTAAATGGCTCTAATTTTTCTCTCTGTCATTGTTCTGGTGATTCTTTGTTGGATTATAAATATTCTTTTCACTGGTGGTGAGCTTCCTTGGAAAATAATGCCACTTCTTAGCAAGGAGTGAACATTGGCAAAATAAGTGGCTCTTATAATTTTTATATTTGGGCAACATAATAGGTTTCTTATTGCGTACATATATATTAAATGGGTAATGTTGCCAAATACGGACTTAGGGACCACGTAATGCAGGGCACCAACGTATGAGAAATGAAAGTAGTGAGCAGTAGTAAAACATCATTTGAATAACATTGGAATTGTGTAGATGGCAATGTGTAAAGATGAGAATAGAGATAACTTCTGGCAATGCGTGTACGTAGGTGACGTAGATAAAAAGGTGAGAAACTATTCTCATTCATAATGACAAATTTCAGTAACTAGAAGGCAGGGAACTTATTTTACTTACACATACATTTCTCCATTCACCCCAAAATATCTCACAAATGTAACACTAAGCAGCACACTTACAGAACAAATGAGGATTCCCTCATATTACAATCAAAACAAATTAATTTATGAATCACATAACCTGAAATAAGTATGAAATCATAAGCTTATGCGGTTGTGCAGCAGGTAGATGACCTTAAATAGCAATATATATGGGTAAATATGCATTTACAAAAGAAATGCAGTTATTTTAAGTTGCATTTTAGAAGCATAAGCTATATGAGTGGAAATAACTGTGAAATTATAAGCCCATGCAGTTGTGCAGAGGTAGATAACTTTGAACATTAATATATTTTATAAATATATATTTATGAAAGAAATATGAAGTTGCATTTTGGAGGTATAAACCATATAACCTGAAATAACTGTGAAATCATAATCTCATAATCTCATACAACTGTGCATGAATATGAATATTGAATATATTTCATAATTTAATTTAAAAGGTGAGTTAATTAATAACACAGAAAGGAAGATATTTCATAATGTTTGTTTATGAAACAAATACAAAGTTTTCAGTTAGATGTGGCAGATAATTGACAAACGGAATGCTTTAAACAAATTACTGGTGATTTCAACATTATTTGAAATGCAGATTTTCATTAATAATAAAAGCTAGAGGGGAATGAGGAAAAAGGAAACCTTCACTTTGTAACACTTGTTGCTATTGTTACACCTCCTTTATTTACATTATTTAACTATTTAGTTTGTGCTTCTATTCCATTGTTTCAGTTTGGCATTTGAGCTTACCAAAAACTTCTGATTGTGTTAGAGTTAGTATGCAACAAATGACACATACTAATTCTAATCCAGCAACCAATGTCAACTTAAGGTATGCCCATTAAGCAAACACAGAGAACATGAACTGATCAGAGCTAGTCAGAGACTGTATGTAGGAATAAACATTCTACCTTTAGTATACATTAGAAATGAACTTGTTCACAATATTCACAGGAAATACAGAAAAATTAGTTACTAAAATGTTTTGTCATCTTTAAACTTAACTCCATTCTTTTGCAGAACTAGAATAAAGGTTACTGGGATTGTAATACTGCTTGATTACACACATCTGCAGCATTTGATAACTAGTCAAAGAAATATCATACCATTACAACTAGGATTTAACTGTCATTTGTTTTGCTCTGTCTTCTATTTGATTAGTATTCTTTCAAAGCTTATTTGTTATACCATGACCATATATGTGTAGAATACAATTTTATCGGCTTTTGTTTTTACATGCATTCTCAGTAAAGTAACAGCAGCTGGAACATTGAAAGCCATTCCTAGTAAGAAGGTATGTTCTATTACTACTCCAACATCTTCTTATTCTAATATCAAACATTTTAAATGCACGGGAAGTGGAATTTAGAAGCTGTCTTATAGCTTATATTGTAAGGAAGAACAGGCCGTTTCAATGGTGAAAGCATTAACAGTAGTTTCTAGGATTACCTTATAAACATACATACACATTTCCTCTATTTATAACAATACTATATATGAAATAAATAGCTATTTATATAAAAACACTTATATACTATAAAATATTATCCACACTGCCATCATAAATTGTATTACAATTTATACTTGCTTCAATATAAATCTACAAAATATTGTTCAATTTGCATTGCTTAATATAAAAACTTAAGTGTGCCCTTCATTTACTTTCCTGATATAAAGTTTGTGTCTTTGATTTAGTTTTAAGACTATTATTATTTATTTTGAAAACAAGAATACTTCAGGTTCCTCTGAGAGCATAAATGTCTTAGAGCCAAATGAGCCTTTGTCAATGGAAATTATATTATTAACATGCATGTAATAAACACTGAAGAAAGAAAAAACATCCTTATGGTTGAGATTCATACTTGATAGTCCTTAAAACTGCTTCACTACCAGCATGCATTTGATGTTGAGAAATTGACATGACATGACGTTGAAGAAGAAAAAGAAGCTAAGAGCATTTGTTCATACATGCCAGTGTGAACCAACATTGCACCTGAGCACAGCTTGCACTAATTTATGCTTCGTGAGTTTGCTCATTTTACTTCCTCTACTACAGAGTCTTTAATACACATGGTAACCTGTTCCATGGGCTCTTTCCATTGTGGGAGAGAATCAAGAGTTGCAGGGAAAATTTTGCTATCAGGGGTACACTAAAATCCTTACTATATTGTAGATGCTGGAAATCCTGACCTTCTGTTCTTATACACACAGCATATCTAGTAAAAATGTTGTGGCTCACTCACCTAAGCTCAGCAGCAGGATCCTCGATCTAATCCTTGTATACTACAGGATAACTATAAGCAAATAAATTTCAAATTTCAAATAACTTCATGCAAGACCATGAAAGCAGAAAGTCAACATTTCCAGCATCTACATAGTAGGATTTTAGTGCACCTCTGATGGGACAATTTTCCCAGCAACTCTCTGTTCTCTCATGCAGTGGAGACAGGGTGTGGAACAGGTTACCATATGCCATGAGGACCCCATACTTACCTACAGTAAATAGAGGTAGTTCTACATTCCATCCACAAATCTGATAGCAAGATTTCATCAGAAACACATGTTTAGAGGCTTCCAAAATATAGCATTTTTGGAAAAAGGTATGTAAATAACTTAATTAAAAAATGAAGAGTCAATTCAAAACAAAACTTGGTATTTAATGAATAGTGGATTCTTCTGGGCTGACGGCATTTTGAAGTCAAGACATTTCATCCACATCTGTGGTGAATTTCATTAGTGGCATCATCTCAATCTTCTTGGCGAGGGTTTAGTCACACTGATTCATTGACTATGATTGTTGGAAATGCAGCAGTATTTAAAGGTGAGTGTGGTAGGCGGGGCTTGACCCCTCCAATGTTGCTGATCACTGATTGGCTGGTATGCATTTTGTACGCAGATATCTGTTTAGTGTGTTTGTACTGGAAGGCAATTAAACCTCCGCCAAGATGATTGAGACCATGCCACTGATGATGTTCACCACAGATGTGGACAAAATGTCTGGACATCAGCAGACCATGGCTTATCAGCCCAGAAGAATCCACTATTCATTATTATAACTCTGGCCACGAAAGCTTACAATTACTCTTGGTATTTGTGTTCAACATTTTTCAAGGATATGCAGCACAAAGATCTTCAAAAAATCCTCCACCCCGAACTACCCTTTAAACAGAAAATTCTTCGTTATTTTTATTATCTTAAAAATGGCTCTTAATAACTTTTATTAAAATGCCACATATATTAAGATACTTGCATGACAAATAAAATGTACAAAGCATAAGAGATAGACAAAATTGTATTACACAAAAATTGTGATCTTGTTAAAGAACATAACTCATGTCAATAAAATTTGTTGTTGTGGTGTTAACCGTTTCTATGATATTTTTTGTTATTGGTATGCATTTTAAAAGACTTTTTTCTAAACATACATAAGTCGCTGTTCATTTGTACTTGTGATCATGCAAAAAAACATGGAATTTCAAATGCATCAAATAGCAACCTGCTTTTTTTATATATCCTATTGCTTTAGCTTACTATACTCTTCTTATACTTACAAAAAATATGTAATGAAAGTTTATCTTGATTAATAAAAAGTGGATAGAGTAATAAAGTTTTGTAAGAATAGTTTGTAGAAGAGCAAGTAGAGAAATTCACGTGAATGCAACACATGTGTTTTTACCTAAGGGTAAAAATAATAGTATGAGCAGGAAGAATAAACATTGCACATTACAATGTGTAATGTTTATATTTTATGACATTTCTGGTCTATGTGAAACACAATAAAACACTGGCTCAGCATAAAATACTTTAATTAATTACAAATCAAAAGTCTAGGCAGTTACATGCAAGAAATTTGCAATTTTTTTTATTTAAATATTACAAAATATACCCTACATAACCTTTTTGGGAAAGTTCAGCAATTTGTATGTGAGAAAATTGAGATATGTCTCTTTTGTGTTTTTATGCTCTTTTATTTGTCAAACCAAAAAACAATTGTGACGATATTTGACAGTTTTCTGAGAGTCCAGATAATAGTCACTAGGCTTCCAACCTTTATACAGCAAAATGAGGGGATAGCAAGTTACCTGCCACATGGGCAGAGTGGGACGTTTGCGCAAGTACAGTGACAGCACAAAACACACTGCCTACAGTGCATAGTGTCTCTTGAATGTGTTTACTGGTTTCACACTGTAAAATGCCCACAGTATGAAAATATAAATATTCACGTATTGCTGAACTTTTACAAAAATTTGGGAGTGAATATTTTACTGCAAATAGGGACAGTACTGAATGTAAGTTATGCAACAACTTTATTTACAACTTTCATGCATCAATTGTACCTTGCCTCCTCTGTGTAGTGGTCATGTGACAGATTGATCCCTCCAAATTCCTATAGAGGAAACAGCTTATCGGTAGTCCCCAAAAATTCAATATAACCGACATTACACCAAACTGCAGACAAAATTACACTAAAAAGCAGTACTGCCAACATACAAAGTAAAAGCATTATTTCTAACCTCAAGTATCACAAGGTATAAAGTAAATATACTTTCAAACGATAATAATGCTTGAACATCGTTACCACACAACGCATGATGTACCTACTCATCTTCAGCAAATCTTGTTCTGCAACAACACTTTTGGATAAAATCACTTCCAAACCTAAATATCATAATATATATTTTATGCACTATTGTGTTTTGAACACAAAAATAACAACTGTAACTATGACTGTTATAAAACAATTCATGACAAAATCATCAAACATGAGCAATACAACGGCGCCCACAAATTAATAAATAAGTTAATATGGTATCTACAAAGAATCTTGTTTTAAAATCGATCAGTTGGCTTCTCTGCAACAGGTTAAAAAAAACAAGGGCTTTTGTGGCAATATAACGAATGCAATAACACCAACTATGGCCGTAGCTTTACCATGGTTATATTTTACAAACAGTTGGCAGTACTAATGCAACCTAACAGATGGAATATCACCAATTATAATCAGATGGTGTCATAATGGAGAAAAATGTCACAGTTGTTTTTTGGAGTATCCCAATAAGCTGTGTCCTCTATATAGTCCAAACTCTGTAACCTTTTGTTCCCTGTAAGAAGGTTCACTCCCTAATAATCTCTATTTCTATTAGTAGCAGAAGTGTTAAACCACTGTCACAGAAAACACGCAAACTAAACAAATCAACAGTTTCCATAATTCACATTCTACTTTCTCAACACATTTTGCCTGAATCACTGAATGCAAAGGGAAAGGTTATCTTTCATTTTGAGCCACCAACACCATTGTGGAAGTAGTACAAATGATTTCTTAAGCTTCCTGTGTTCTTGTATTTTCTGTAGCACAGTTGACATGTTACAGACAGTTTCTCTTCAACATGGATGTCTCGAACATGAACTCTGAGGTTCTGTCTTGTTGAAAATGTTCCTTGGCACGTGGGACATACAAACTTACCATCAGCTGTCTGAATGAGGTCACCTACAAAAAAACAAAATAACCAAAATGATTACTTTGTATCCTTAAGTGTGAGGCTGTTAAAAAAGGTCTAATGTATAACATTCACTTGATTTTATCTATTATCTTATTTACATAAAAGTGATTCTTCTACACATATTCTGTTTATTCTTTGTCACATAACACACTGTTGCACTAATGCTTGTAAATTGGTGACATGTTAAGATTAGCATTACAGACTATGAGATTACATATACACATAGATATTGGACAGGTCAAAATATAAATAAACATACATTCCAGTCAAAGCTTTATGGCTGACACTTATATTTGAGATAAACCTCGATTGAATAAAAGCAGTGATTAACTAGATGTACTTTGAGACATGATGTGAAATGATTTACTGGTTTTATTGCTCTGATGTAGCTTGGCAGGTTATTATACAATTTAATGCCAGAGAGTAGAATAATTTTCTGATAGAGTAAGGTATTGTGATTTGTTACATGCAGATGTGTATTTTTTCGGGTGTTATGTTTATGTACTGTGTTATAGAGGTCTGCACGGGCTCGGGCCAAGGCCTGGCCCGGCCTGTGGGCCAAGTTCATGCCTAATTTGAAAAAAGTTTGCCAGGTTCAGGCTAGGTCCAGCTTGAAAATTAAGATACAAAATGCGTAATTTATTATATTTTTTAGTCATCAATACCAAAATTTTGAGAATAGCACAATTATCACAGCATTTCTTTACAAGGAATTCTATATGATAATTCTGCTGAAACATTTTAAATGATGATGATGATGATGATGATGATGATGATGATGATGATGATGATGATAAAAACAAAAGTACACAATTAGGCCAGGCTCGGATTTGGCTGGGTTGGGCTGAATCTAAGAATGAAGGCCCATGCAGACCTCTACTGTGTTATTCATTGTAAATGGTGTATCAATGGTGTTAATGTCCGTAAGTATAAACATAACTGTTTCTTGAATATAAATGCAGGGAAGTGGAATTGCCATTTTTTTTCCTTATAAAAATAGTTCTAATAATTATTATTTATTGATGCCAACAAGTTTACTCCTGGTATTTTTAAACACACAAGCCATGTGTGGGCAATGTTTAAGAGGTGGACTCAGGACTGAAAAATTCAACCCATAGCCGGGATTTGAACCACGGATCTTCTGCTTATCAAGCGGCTGCTTTACCCACTAAGCTACCGTGGCCAACTTGCCAGTTATATGTTATTCTCTCCCTACA
Source organism: Tenodera sinensis (assembly GCA_030765045.1). Lineage (NCBI taxonomy): Eukaryota > Metazoa > Arthropoda > Insecta > Mantodea > Mantidae > Tenodera > Tenodera sinensis. Next base: position 16,772,049 of record CM060961.1, read on the forward strand.
CAAAAGAAAAGGAAAACAATTAAGTAAGCTCTTTTGAAACAGAACCAGCATTAATTTTCATTTGACTCAAGTAATGCAACATATATAACCACAACAGTGGAATGCCGGACTTATGCAAGTTAGGAGGAAGGAAACTGATAGCAAGGAAAGAAAAGTTGTGAATGTTACTGACTTTCTCCTTGGTTGATAAGACTTAATCTTAAACCTTATAACATAGAATTTATGTGTAATAACTATTTACCTTTTAGTTGTACAACTGTAATTAACAATAAATAAGTATTTATGTGTGCATGTACAACACTGGCACACTAGGTCAGTGTAGTCATATGTTTAGTGCAGGAAAATGGATTCTTTCTTAAGGATATGTCTTACATAGTCTTGAAGACTTCAATATTGTTAGATAACTCATAAGTGAGAAAAACAGCTCTGAATATTTCAGTAACTTTATAATGCTCTTTTTTACTGCAGAATAATGCTGAAAGTGTCCTATGTAAATATATTTTATGTCCAACAATCTTAACTGCAAATATTTGTTTTTTATAGCTAATTTTTGTTCTCTAACCCAGTTTCCACTTATAGACAATTTAATACTTTAAAAAACAAAATCATGTGTTATATTCACATTATTTTCTCTACCTACTACCATTTATTTTTATATAGCTTCTCTTATGAAGACTGATTTTTCTATCTTCATCATGTTAATAAAGATAAAACTGAATCAATACTCAGATGTATTGAGTATATTGAGTATATGACCGTATATTATATTGGCCTTGAAATTTCACATTCTTTGTATGACATCACAAGAAATATTGAAAATGACAGTACTTTAAAAGTATTGGAAACTCTCAATCAATAATAATGAATATATTCCCAATGGGTGATGAAAAGAAAGTTATTTGAAATAAATTGTGTGTTTTAAAGAGATCTACAATTTTTGTGTAGTACATTTTTGTCTATATCTTATGATTTGCTCTTATGCAAAATTATACAGAAGTTTTACTGAGTGAAAAGTACTTCACAGGCTACTTTCAGAAAATTTAAGGTATATATTTTATTTTTCATATAATTATGGTATTTTAATCAAAATCATTAGAGCCATTGTTGAGAGTATCTTGGGGCGAAGATCTTTGTGCCCCATCCTTTGAAGATTCTGAAGTTAAATACTATGTTGGATAATTATTATTTATTTATGCCAACAAACTTACTGTTGGTGTTTTTAAACACACAAGCCGTCCCAGTTGTGGCATTGAATTTTTAAGTTCCAGTTCTACCTCTCAAACTATGTTGGGTATTGATCCAGCTTTTGGTTTTTGAATTAGGCTGTTCAGAGTCACAGACATGTGAGCCTGGGACCTAGTGCTATGAACGGTCTAAGTCATGAAGGCCTATGGTTTGCCAAAGTAACAAATGAGCATTGTTGGCTGTACTCCAGTATTACCACTTGTTCATTTCATTGTATTATGTTACCTTTGCTGCTGCTCTGTTGTGTTCTCATACCAGTTTACCTTTGTGTTTTACTTTTAAGTTTAACCAACTCAAACAGTAATTTTAACTACCTACTAAATGCCTGAGGCAAATCCAGCAGACACCACAAACTCCTGTAAATAGTAAAACAATAAGTCACCTGTGTGACCCTTTATTTCACCCACTGACTAACCTGGAAAAGACAATTGCAGAAACTACAACTCACAGCCTTCTATGATATAATTTAAAGTACGGTTGCACAAAAGAAATAAAAGTTCTGTTGCATCTTTGACAACGGCATCTGGGAGTTCAAGATAAAGTGTAAGAGTGGTACACATGTACCTTTTGTATAAAGATGCTTTTTTGGATTCAGATGGCTTCAAAACATGCATTTCTTGTAAAATCTGAACATCAAATTATTGGGTGGAACACAATACTCTCGCTTACCTACTCTATGTAGTGGCAGAGAAAGTAATAAAATGCTTATACATTTGGCAAGACTATATGTATAGTAAGAAAAGAAAAGAAAACAATAAAGATAGAGAAAGAACTACTTAAACTGAGATTTAAAATTCTCACTGCATGAAAAACCTATTTTTATATTGGACCACTTGAGCTAAAATATGCAACATTTTATATTTTTCATAACCTGCTGCACAGGCAAATTATTTAATTCAAAGCTACCTTTAGGAAATACAATTCACTTTCAAAGAGATCACACTAACTTCAGAATAGTTAGACGGCATCTGTTGGTTGCTATGCAGTAGTCTGTATCACAGTCTCTCCTTGGTTTTATGAGGAAGGTATAGTTACAACGTTGAAGCTAGTATATGTCACTAGCAATCATCTATATGATAGAGATTGTATGAATATCTAAAAGGATGTTTGTAGGAGAAAAAAGACTTCCTTGAGGACAATAGATTCAGCAAAAATTCTTCAGGAATCCAACAAATATCTTGGTTTCATTCATATTTTTCTTTACTTTTTATGTAACATATTTCTTCAATTTATTCATCCTTTTAGAACATATACATGTTGTTGGATATATCAGGTTACATAAAATACCTAGAGGGAAGGTATAGACTACATAAAAAAATACATTTGTCATAGTTTTTTAATGCCTGCTACATGCACTAGTAACTATTTATTTGATTTATTTAATAGGAAAACACTCTTTTAAATATACTGCAGTGAAACACAAGAGTAAGAATGAAATGACATGGGTGGGTTATGATTAAAATATATGTTTAAAACCATATAAGTAATTAACCATATCAGTGTAATATTGTATTATCTTTATTATCAAAATACATATCCTTTAAGTACAGAATATACAATTTCTGTTTTCATAAATATCAGTCTATCTGCTGAATTAAAATAATGAAACAAAGTTTATGTGATGATAAAAGAGAAAATTAATATAAACATGAAAGAATATTTTTAATTCTTTTATGAGAAAACAGAGTGAAGCTTTTTCTTACAGTCGCTTTTTACACCAGAACTTACTGGAATGTATTTTAGAGACCAGTATAGACTCACTGACACATTTTCTCCTGTGACTTGTAGGCATTTTCTGGCTGGACATATTGTACTATGAGATCATTTTCATGTGAGATATCAATATTTATGATGATGTATGATTCATTTTTTCCAAATGAAGAAATCTGCTGGTTTTCAAAGGGTCTTTAAAGCTTAGGTTTCTCATTCAACAAATAATCTATGGACCAATGGCTCATTTACATTTAACATTTCCCATGTGTTCTTTAAACCTTACGTTGTACGTCTTCTCTAGGCATACTTTTTTGCAATCTTTACATCCAATTTCATAAATAGCTGAAGTTTTTCCCATTCAGATTTTGTTCTTTGTGTTAGTTCTGAGCATGTTATTTAAGAAATGCTTGTTAACTGAGGCTAGATTATAACATAATCTTTGATTCCTTTAGTGAATTTTTGGAAGGTCCATGTTCCAATAAGTTCTGGTGAAGAAAGTAATAGTAATAAAAAATTCAATGTGCATATAAAAGTATGAAAGGATAATATTTAAAAGAGCTTGACACTTTTAAAAACAGTTGAAAGTTACAAACATTTATTCTTACAATCAAATTATGTATTATAATAACTATCCACTAAAACAGATTGGTTTACTTTCTAACACTTTTGATAATTGATAATATTCAAGAAACACAAATTATAATGAAAGCATGGAATCAAAACGACTGAATTAAGAAGTAAGAAGAGAAATTATGAAAGCACATGCATATTTAGCAGCTTTTAACATTTAGTGCTGTAATACATGTGCTGCACTTTTTTAATTTTATTTCCTTGAATATACTAAAACAAAATAAATCATATAACAGTCTGTATAGAGTAATGTAACAAGTTTGTTTCTGACTGTCTTTGTGATCAAGTGGTCAGCATTCTGGCTTTTCAACCAAAAGATCCCAGGTTCAATTCCTTGCTGGTGCAAGAGAAATTTTTTAACTAGAATCGTTCCCTCTCTTCCACATAATCTGAAAGTACAAATGTGAATTTCATGGAAAAAGTGAACAAAATCCAATATTAAACCCTTCAATTTGAGTAATAACAGCATCCGTTATTTCCAAGGTCAAAACCTCTATTATGACCATAAAATGGAGCTATACAAAGAGAAGATATCTGTTCCAAGAAGTAGGGCAGATTAGTTCATGTACAGATCTGCATATTGTCTAATGTACCTGTATTGACTTGACAGAAGTTAGAAGTATCATATGTCAACCATACTGTACACTGTACTGTTCATTTTTATGTGTTCCTTAGATCACATCACCGCGTCTGGCAAGCCTTTAGTTGCAACAAGTTAAATAATGACTACATAGAGAGTGCCCAGGTTGAGTGTTGCAGGGGTGCTTAGTTCAGCTATCGAGGCCTATGTTTGATGTTCACAAAGCTTTTCATAGAGCGCGCAAGACTACTTTCTTCTGGTGGTTTATTGGAAGACTTTCTGACAGCGAAATTGAGAGCATAAGGATATGTGCATACATACTAGGGCAGTTGGTAAAGGTATAAAAACATTCAGTGAGAAAAGTCAGGAGGAATTTCAATGAATATGCATTACACAGAAAACTTAATGAATTAGAACCATATGTGAACAAATCTGATGTGTTGCTCTCACATGACTTTCTCTACTCTTGTACTACACATTCTTACAAACTCTTATTCCTATATCTTCGTGTTAGTTGAGATACACATTTGTAGAAATTATTCCATTACTTATGCCCTTCTAGGTAGAAGGAGAACATGGGAATACAGTAGCCTTTGAGCGATAGTCAAATCGCTTAAAGCTTTCAAATTCTGTTCTCTTTGCACGGCTAAGACATAAAAAAATGAACAATGATGTTGCATTTAACAAAAGTTTAAGTTTTCCGAAACTGACACAAATAGCAAGGAATATGCCCTAAATGGTTCACTCTACAAAACATTTTATTGGGACATAAACTTTTGTTTTTGCAATATCTACATTTATTTGTATAGTAAGATTTTGTCTATTTTTTACGGTTTACGAGTTATTCAAAAGTCATCCAGAGTAAACAGGACTACAGGGGCTATAGCCAGAAAATTCAAAATATACATTTCATTTGTCATATAAATATCTTAAACATACGGCATTTTAATCAAAATCGTTAGAGCCATTTTCAAGAAAATCAAAATTTTTGAAAAATTTTCCATGTAAAGGGTAGTTTAGGGTGGGGCTATTTTCCTCAAAATCTTCATGTCACATCCTTGAAAGACATTATATTTAAATACCAACTTTGGTTTTCAACGGACCTTTAATTTTTGAGTTATACTGTCCACAGACAGACAGACAGACAGACAGACAGGCAAGCAGGCAGACAGACAGACAGACAGACACACACACACACCCCTTTTTGTAAAAATGCTTTTTTGTGGATTCAGGGGGTCTCAAAACATATATTTCTGGTGCAATCTCGACATCGAATTTTTGAGTGGAATACAATACTTCCTCTACTTAACAGTAGAGAAAGTAAAAATATTAAAAACTTAGGCAGTGTTTAGATTGGGGTATTTTTAATTAAGGAACTAAGACATGTTTCAAAAGTGAGGAATGAATTTATTTTTGGTTAGGCATCTCAAAGATACAAAATACCTGTGTGTCATTTATGTATGCCATACCATAATAAAGTACTGTAAAATAATTGTGGTTACTGTTTAATATTTATCTTAAAATTCAGTGAGCTGTCTCCCAAAATTCCTTACATCTGTCCAGAAGATCATCAATGCAGTGTACTCATATTGTGAGGTTCATTTTGCCCTCTGCTGTTGACAATATGTTGTATCGTACTCAAGGCACTGTTTCCATATCATGTGGACAGGTTCAAAGGACATTCTCATGGTATAGTTGTGGAAATTCCGCAAAAAGTTGCTAGGGGGCAGCTCCAAGTGAAAAATATACTAAAAATCACACCTGATACCAGCCACTGATTCTGCTGCTGAGACTCATAGAAATACCACGACTATGCATTGTTAGATGGTGCAAAGTATAGGTGCATTTCTAGGTACCCACAGACTCACTTCAAAGAGTGACATCATAAATTGGAAAGTGAAGGCACAAATAAAAATGAACACTGTGTAGTGCATAAAAAGTGAGCCATAATGGAACACATTTGTTTATGTTGGTACTTACAAATCTAACCCCACTCTCTGATAGTATTACCTCCCTCTGTTAAGTACAACTCTAGGTGCTACATTTGTGGAGTACTTTACCTTCCCAATACATGACCAAACTGCCAAAGTGCAACATTACAAGCAGCTGTCCACATTCTCAGTTGTGTTAAGGAAACACTTCATTAAATTTTGGCACAAAAATAAAAAATATTATACAAATCTAGAAATAAAAATGAAAGTTAAAAACTTTAGTTTTAGCTTCCTTAATGTACTTCAACCTTGTATTTTTATGTTACATGGCTGTTGCATGGTGGATATAATTTTAACTGACCTTCATTTCCATATCACTGATGAAAGCTCTCACATATCTGTCACACCTGTCATTTAGTATAATGACACATGTAAATACTCCTGCAGCCTTCCTCTAGAAGACCAAGTTATGTTGTCTAGTCTTTCTTTGTATACCACATGTAGTGAAACTCTCTCAGAGGAGTTTAACCCAAATCACCACTTCATTTCATACTGATTATAAGATTGTTCATTGGTTTGTGTTGTGTGTATCTGAGTTCTATTTTGGGCCAATCACATAAAGAACTGACATCAGCTGGGTAGAGCAAAAGTTTGGTTACCTGAAGGTGGAAACCTTGCAGAGGGAAAACGCTTTTATGATCAAAGGGAATGGGCCATTTTTTTATACATGCTAGTCTACAAATTCTGATACTGTATGATCAGAATCAGAAGTTTGTTGCAACACCTAACTGGAGTGTGTGCATATGATTCACATTTTGCGACAAACTTAATGTTTCTATAACAGATAGTGCATGCTGTTTTTACTCTCATATTCCTAGACATGGAGAATACTTTATCAAGGCATGTGAAATTATCATACTTTATATGAAATTAACATGTTTTCAAATTTCAGAATACTTATACATTTCAAGCTTAAACTTGCTTACAGATCACTTCAATTGGGTATTCTAAGTTTATATATCAACTAATTGTATTATGCTAAACATACAAATTATATACAAAAAATGAAAGGAATGATTTTGTACTCAAGGATATTGATTAAAAATGATAATGATTATATTCTTGGGATATTCAAAAGATACCAAAAAAAATTATTTATTTGCAAGTGGATTTGCCACTCTTACGCTATGTGCATAATACAGGTGATAACGCAGACTGCCTTTATTTTTATACTTTCTGTTGCACAATGAACAAGTAAATGGTCCTTGGTTCTTCTCATGGGTGTCACGAATGTGAATTTTGAGGTTTCCATTGCTTGAAAATTCACGGCCACAAAAAGAACAACTTATTCTTCCTCCATAATTAGTGCTACTGCCTGAAAGAAAAAGAAAAGAAAGATGACGATCTTCATATCTAACTACGTTAACACTAAACACAAAAATAATTAAAGTGTCAAAGGGCTTGTGCATTAATATAAAATCAAAAATGTAAATACAGCTGACACCCTTAACATTTCGGTCTGAAACATATTTTAAACAAATGAAAATATTTCATTTAGGATAAAATGCTGTCCTAATTATTGTAACATATGGAATTAATTTTAGACCAATCTTCAGTGCTGCTGAAGATAATGGACGCAGTTACTGGCAAGACTGCTAGAATAGCAACTCAGTTTGACCATATTTATGCAGTCTGGAAGGTCATACTTTTACAATCTTTTTGGAATTTCCTTTGTTGATATATTGTTTTTTCTTTCACCTGTAATTCTCTGTTATATTTACCGATAACAAAAGTATGATGGTGGTGGTAATAAATTATAAAACTTAGTTCTCATATTAGTTTTGTCCCAGCACTATAACTTAGATCAGCAGGCAGGCACAGATAGTATGCTGAAGTGGGAATGGTGGGCGTCTAGTAAAGAACAGAGCAATGATAATGGCAAGAAAGCACTGTTGTGTCTATGTGACTAATCAATGAAACATATCAGAAAGAATGTGATAACTGCAGCAGAGTTGTTTACTATGGGAGCATGTTACAATAAACACAGCTCATTTTCACTGATTCAAAATGAGTGCATTATTATAGATATGAAGAACGCAATGTATTATACATCCCCAGGTCCTAGGGATAACATATAACATGATACATAGTCAACTGTGGCTGCTTTTATAGTACACACACACTAAATTTTTTGTAGTTTAATATACTGACTCACTTTAAATTGTAATTTCTTTTAGTGCATTGTGCCCATTTATATTTTAATGCTGAGTATATGCTAGAAAACAAACAACCAGGTTATAACAAACTGATAATACTATTGCAATGTCAATATACTTTGATGCCTTATCAGATAATACTCAACATAGGTTTATATTGAAACACACAGTGCAGAAATGGAGGATTTGTAAAAGAAATAATGTAGCCATTCAGTCAGGTCTTTAAGAAACTTCAATCGGTCATCTTCTCCTTAATGTGTCCTGTGTGACTGCATGTCTTGCTTTGTACTGCCCTTCAGTATTATATTTTTTTGCTGCAATAATAACATTACATAATAGACATGTTGCATGGTCATTAGTGATGGATACAAAATATTTATCCAGCCACGGACTATTAGGATGAGTTTCAACTTCCCTTCACTTGCTCAATTCACTGTGCTCTGCCATACCTATTATATCACTGCTGCACTACAACTGAACATTACCTCCCTACTCTGTTTGCCCAGTGCAGACATTAAAAATGTCTGCTGGAGATGAGTGATTGCACCTCTCTATGTGCAATAATGTTCACAATAATTTGCAATACATGGCCAGTCAATAACTATTACTCATTCACAGCTATTGTCTCATTTAACTGCAATACATTTATGAATGAATCAATTGTTTCTTCTTTTAATATGTTAAAGAAACATCTGGTGCATTTCACACACATGGCTCACTTTACTACAAATTATTCTTACAAAAGCGTATCATTTTGTCTACTTCTTGTTAATTCAGATAAACTTTCAATTAATGTTTATTTACACATTCTGCTGCACGATACAGTAGGCTAAAGCAATAGTGAGATTTTGAAAGAGCTGTTTCTCTGTGCTGACTTTGAAATTCCATGCTCTCTATGAGCAAAAAGCAAACAGCAACTTCCTAGCTAAGGAAAGTAGAAGTATTTGAAAATTCAGGCTAATAACAAGGAATATCTTGGAAACTGTTAACTCCACAAAATAATTTTATTTGACACATACTGTGTGCTTTAAACAAGATCTGTATTTATGTGTAGTACGATTTTGTCTATTGTTTAAAATTTACCGGGTACATAAGTTATTCAAAATGAAATGGGACTTCACACATTATTCCCAGAAAATTCAAAAATATATTCCATTGGCTGCTAATGTCTTCAATGTGTAGTATTTTAGTAAAAAATGTTAGAGCTATTTTTGAGAAAATAAATTTAGGGAATCCCCAAAAGGTGTATTCCCTGTGAATTTTCCGCATCAAATTTGTAAGTGAAATGCAATACCTCCTCTATACTTGAATTAACGTAACTTGAGTATTCTGGCAGTTCCCTCGGTGTGCACTACGCATGTGACAGGAGGGTGGCACAGCAGTCTGTTGTCATGACAACCAAATTTGACCTTGAAGTAGCCAATAGACTTCGTGACGGGATTGCATGGTCACTAAATGTATTGACTACTTCAAGGTCAAACCTGGTTGTCATGACAACACTGCTGTGCCACTCCCCTATCATGTGTGTAGCACATGCAGAGGGAACTGTCAGAATACCCAAGTAACATTAATTCAGCATACCTGCTGTAAATAAATAGTGGAAAAAGTAAAAATCTTATGTATCACAATCATATGGCTTTCTCTATACATTACATCACATTATTCCTCATGTATTGTGACTGCCAAACTCACCAAGGGGATACCAAGTGTTTGGCTACCTCACACCTCCACTTGTAAGTGCCGACTGGTAAAAAACATGCAGTTGGCAGCAATGTTGGCAGAACAAAGGCCACTTCTAGTTTCACACTACCAGCCACAAAACCAAACTATTTGAAACATTCTTTAAGTACAACAGCTTAAAATTATATAACTATTTACCAGGGTACTTGTAAAGTATAACCTCTTTAAACAAATATAAAGTAGAGTTACACAAGCTTCTTGAAACAAATCAGTTCTACTCCTTAGATATGTTGACTTGCACAGGAAAATTTAAATATAAATATATCTTATGCACTTGTTTGTTGCATTGATCCTGTTCACCTGAGGGATGTAGTTCGGCACAAGAGGACACCTGATGATTGTCTTCAAGACCATGATCGTTCTTCATTGGATTTAGTGTTTGGATCATATTTATTATAAAATGTTAATATATACAGAATTATAGTATCTCTTCGTAAACTCTGTTCTAGGGACATGACTTGAGGTTTTAGTCGCTAAAGCAAATGCTGGATATGTTGTATGTTTACCTCAACGTACCTTTATACCATTGTATCATTGTATATTTACATAGTTTCTCTTAGTGACTACCACCAAGGCGGCCCGGGTTCGATCCCAGGGACCTGCATGTAGTATTCCTGGTGGACGAAGCGGTGTCAGGGCGGGTTTTCTCCAAGTGCTCCAGTTTCCCCTGCCATCTCATTCCACCGGTGCTCCATCTTCATTCCATGTATCATCAATGTCACCGCCTGCGGTGCCGTAGTAGTAAAAGCAGGCGTTAAACACTACAACAACAACAACTTCTCTTAGTGACAAAACCTATAAATCTGTATGATTTCTTATGGTGAATAAATCTGACTCTAGACAACATGAGAAGCTTTGAGAAAACATGTATTTCCAGACAAATTGCTGGCAATTGCTATATAAGCAAGTCAGACTGACAGTTTAGTGCTGAGTCAGTCAGTGTAAGGTCACTGAGTGTTGAGAGAGTTGTGAGTGAGGGAGTAAAACTTCAGAGAACTGTGTGTTATGATTCAGTTTTAGAAAAGATAAAGTACATTAAAAGTAACTGGACTTATCATTTGTTGCAGTGTTACAGTATTCAGATAAAAAAAGTGATTCTTTAATTTGCATTAAGTTATTCATGATACATTTTTAGCTAGGAATAATCTTACAATAAGCAACATGAACCTGACTGCATGTAAGACACAGTAAACAAAACACAACTATCTTAATTCATTTTTGTTGCCAATGAACCCATGCTGAAATAAGGAATAATTTGCATAAGGTGTTAACAGACTAACCCGGGAAAACTTAGATATAACAATGAAGATGATTAATGCTATTGTATACTGCAATGAGCTCTTATCAGTTTTGTATAGGAAGATTTTGCTTATCTTTTATGGCTTATCAGTTTTACACAATTATACAGAATTAATCCAGAATGAAGAAAGCTTTACAGACTAATAAAAGAAAATTTAAGATATACATTTTTGTCAACCATGCAAATATGTAAAACATATAGTAGGTACTTTAGCTGTTATATGCTAATGGCTTCATTGCCAGATGAAAGGCACTAGAAAACAACTTTAGCTGTTATACATAACTGAAAATATAAATGAATTGTTGGATGTGCTTGGCTCAAACATTTTTAGTGCTTACACTGCAAATTCAATGAGGTATAAACACATATGGTGGCTGGTAGGATATTTGTTAACTAGGTCAGTCATTACTGATTTAATTTAGTTTACCAGTTTATTGTAAAGTGTGATAGCATCACTATCTTCAAGCTGCGTAAGTTACAACTTGAAATTTGGGGAGCGTCTACAGCATAATCACATTGGCTTTAATCAATCAGATTTTACTGTTTAAACAGAATGCCATTTCTCATGTGTCAATATGATACTTGAATCTCAGCTTGCATGCTCCATATACAGGTGTTCCAAAATTAGACCAACAAACTTTGGGAGTTGAAAGGTAAAATTATTTTAAACACTTTTTGTTAAGGAAAGTTTTTTGCTGCGGTGCTTTGTCTAAGCACTAGATGAGTAAATGTCATTACCTACTGCCTCCCACCCAGTTTAAGTATTTATGGCAGAATCAACAATGCAAATTAGTATTGCATTTGTTAGTAAGGCACACAATCTTAATCCAAGAAACAAAGGCAGAACATAAAAACAAAACACAAACATCTCAATGTTTATCTTCCTTTCATAGAAGTTTGAAAACAGTGTTGTTGTATTCATATTCAAGATGCTCTCGGGCTTCGAGCCAGGTGTAGTGATGAAAAGACATCAACGTTTTGGGAGTGTACATCTCTCCCATCTTCCTGAAGCTGGCTCGAAGCCCGAGAGCATCTTGAATATGTTCGTCGCCAAGAAAGCTACAAATCTTATTTTAGTGTTGTTGTAATTAATTTAATTTAAAAGGTGAGTTAATTAATAACACTGAACAACACTTACAACATATTTTTCCGGGATGCATTTCGAAGGTTAACTTTCCTCCATTATCAACCGGACAATAACTGGGTTTCCATGGTGTTTCATGGTGCAGATGGTGATGCTTCTTCTGGTGTTTCTTCTGGTTCATTCAATGAACTTACTGAAAATGTCTCTCTGAGGAATGTCGAAATTAAATACTCGGTTTCTATTTTTTAAAATAAAGATTTGTTCCCATGTAGACAGTTCTTGTTTTCCGGTTGTGTTTGAGAAGTTTCGGTTCTAGCTTTATGTCATGATTTTTTGTCCAAAAGTGAAATGCAACCGCTGATTTTTCTAATTGTTTACTCTTAATGTTTCTAACGTGTTCCGTGGATCTAATTTCTAAATTTCTTTTGGTTTTTCCTATGTATATTTCATTACAATCACTGCATTCAATTTGGTATATGCCAGATTTTTTGTTAGGTGGAATAGCATCTTTGATGTTTGAAAGTAGTAGGTTTTTTATGGAGTAATGGTTTACTGCTGCTAGCTCAATGTTGTATTCCTTGAACACCTTTTTAAATTTATCAAAGGCCCATGGATGATATGTGAATTTTTGAATATCATTTTTGTTTTTGCTGCTGTGAGAGTTGTAGTTTCTTTTAATATTTTTTTATTTTCTGCTTGTTTTACCTTTTTATCTACTAATTCTTTGGGAAAGCCGTTTTTTTGTGCTTTCCCAAAGAATTAGTAGATAAAAAGGTAAAACAAGCAGAAAAGAAAAAAATTATTAAAAGAAACTACAACTCTCACAGCAGCAAAAACAAAAATGATATTCAAAAATTCACATATCATCCATGGGCCTTTGATAAATTTAAAAAGGTGTTCAAGGAATACAGCATTGAGCTAGCAGCAGTAAACCATTACTCCATAAAAAACCAACTACTTTCAAACATCAAAGATGCTATTCCACCTAACAAAAAATCTGGCATATACCAAATTGAATGCAGTGATTGTAATGAAATATACATAGGAAAAACCAAAAGAAATTTAGAAATTAGATCCAAAGAACACGTTAGAAACATTAAGAGTAAACAATTAGAAAAATCAGCGGTTGCATTTTACTTTTGGACAAAAAATCATGACATAAAGCTAGAACCGAAACTTCTCAAACACATAACCGGAAAACAAGAACTGTCTACACGGGAACAAATCTTTAATTTAAAAAATAGAAACCAAGTATTTAATTTCGACATTCCTCAGAGAGACATTTTCAGTAAGTTCATTGAACCGCCATTAGAAGAAACATCAGAAGAAGCATCACCATCTGCACCATGAAACACCATGGAAAACCAGTTATTGTCCGGTTGATAATGGAGGAAAGTTAACCTTCGAAACGTGTCCCGGAAAAATATGTTGTAAGTGTTGTTCAGTGTTATTAATTAACTCACCTTTTAAATTAAATCTCAATGTTTACAATTAATCATAGCTTTACTATTCAAAGTAAATGTTGGAACGCACATCCATTGTGATTAACACAAAGAGTGCAATAACATGCCCTATTCTGTTGTACTCTCACAAAGACACCAGCCATTTGTCAATCTAATTTTGAATATTAAAGCTGTGATTAACTGTAAACAATGAGATGTTTGTGTTTTGTTTATGTGTTCTGTTGTGTTTGTTTCTTGGATTAAGATCGTGTGCCTTACTGAGATAAATGCAATACTAATTTGCATTGTTGATTCTGCCATAAATACTTAAACTGGGTGGGAGGCAGTAGGTAATGACATTCACTCATCTAGCACTTAAATGAAGCACTGCAGCAAAAAACTTCCCTTAACAAAAACTGTTTAAAATAATGTCATCTATCAGCTCCCCAAGTTTAATTTTAGGACACCCTATAGAAGTGCTGACGTTACCATTCTCATCTTTAAGAAAATGTGAAAAATATTTTGCACCTGATAATGATTCTAAAACAACACATAATAATGATGAATAATAAAACATTAGATAAATGTTAATTAAGTAATATCCCAAACATCTGATGTGTAGACCAAAGTTGGAAAGTTAAAGAGTCAGACTCATAAGTTCAATGCCATAACCAGGATTTAAACCATAGATCTTCAGGTAACCATTGCTCTGATGAACTGAGCTACGATGGTAACATGTCAACATCATATTACATTCTCTGACTCAGATTTTTTCCCAATTAACTGCAACCATGAAACCCAAGATTTAATGAAATTGCAAATCAACATTGGGGTATGTTATCTCAAAATGAATTTGAGAATACCTTGTAGTTTATTGGGAAAAATGTGACTCAGGAAATTAATGTTTTACTGGTATATTACCATGGTAGCTCCATTGGTTAGAGTAGTGGTACAGAAAGCCAAAGATCCATGGTTCAGATCATAGCTCTGACATTGAAATTTCAGTTTTATTCTGCCTTCCAACTTCATAAATGTTTATCCAGCTGCTGTACAGAATTAATTTGTTAAAACTTGGGATTGTGGCGGGGGAAAAAAAACACAAGCAATTAAAGGATTCAATGTTTACAGAACATATCTCATTTTCTTTACTCACTTCTCAAATACATATTACAAAATAAAACTCAACTTAGCTGATTCCTAGGAGATATTACAGTTACAGACATTGTTTACACTGTGTGACTCCACTATTTTTAGTGTTATTAATCAACACATGAATTAATAGAACAAAATAATGATGGAAATCTACCAATATCACAAAGTATGTATAGACCAACAGCTTCACTTAACTAAAGTTCAGTTGTATACATTATATAACCTGTGCTGTTGGTCTCTGTATACTTCGTAATATTAGTGGATTATATAGCTTCACTGTTAATAGCTTCAGGTGTGTATAATAATATAATGATGGAAATATTCATGTGCATGATATAAATTTTGTTGCTTTATGCTGCATGTTGCAAATATTTTTGTTAACTATGTAAAACAAGCAACACAATATATTAAACTTGTGGCAATATGGTATAACTATACTCAGAAATACAGTAGAAAAATCAGCTACATGAACCTCATTTATCCAGACTAGGTGGTTGAAACTGAGTGTTTATTTATGGATGTTCTTTAACTGCCGTGCTTCTCAGCATCCCATTCTATACTGGGTGTGAAAGAGCACTTAATTTTGCTGAGGCTTCTTCATCAGGTTTGAGATTCTTTTATGTGTTGTAAATTATGACCCAGGACCATCAGCTTTTTTCCCTTCCAGAGGAAGCCATGCTAAAGATTACACCTGAAAAAATCCATCACCCTCCGCAGGGTTTGAACTCGCAGTCTTGGGAACCAGACTAAGTGGGACTGATGTAATCTGGATTAATGAAAATTAAGATAATCTGGATCTGGATAATCTGGATAACTATAAAATTAATCCAAACTACTAATCTGTACCAGCATTTATTTTGGCTCTAGCAAGAAAAATAAAAAGAAGAAGAAGAAAAAAAAAAAAAGAAACCACTGACAATGATAGCTATTGTTAGTTTAAAGTGTGTGACTGATGGTGATATCTATGCTATTTGCATTCCAACATTCCAACTCTATACATTCATATGTATTTATTGACAGATGCATATATTTTTGTGGTCAATCTGATAAACAGGATATCTGGATTAAGAGGTCCAAATAAAATGAGGTTCTTGTGTATATAATAAATAACAATACATAAATTAAAAAATAAAATTATTCCAGATGTTCTAGGTCTTTTTCAGTTAGTAAAATGCCAACATTTTAAAAGTATCCATTGTTTTCAAAATATAGGCCTTCTGCAAACAAAATTTCACACTTCTTGATAAACTTTATGAGTATTAAAAAAGTTTACAATTTGTTTTCAAAATATAGGCCTTCTGCAAACAAAATTTCACACTTCTTGATAAACTTTATGAGTATTAAAAAAGTTTACAATTTGTTTTCAAAATATAGGCCTTCTGCAAACAAAATTTCACACTTCTTGATAAACTTTATGAGTATTAAAAAAGTTTACAATTTTATTAACATAGATGTGTTCCCTTGATTTCTCTTAAGACAATAGTAAACATGTTTCCGTAAGCTGCCTCTGTTCTTGTGGAAGGTGTTGCATATAGAGCAGAAGAAGGGGCCGCTGTCTAAACTGTGAATGTCTCGGATATGAACCTTGAGATTCTGTCTGCTAGCAAAACCTCGCTGACAGATGCTGCATATGACTTTTACTCTAGGAAACTCAGGAATATTACCTAGAGATGAGAAAGAAAAAAAAAATGTTAGATAAGTTTATATAAGTACACATATACCAAATTTCATTCACTTTTTATAAAAAAATTGCAAAGCAGAAGTATTATTATAATTACTTTTAATTAGCAAATGTATTTTCAAACTGTCTTTCCTTCTTTCCCCAAGAAAAGATGAAACTCTCACACTTTATCTTGAGCCCTGGAATCCAGTGCTACAAATGGTCTGAGTCAAGAAGGTCTGTGCTTTGCCAAAGTAACAACTGAGCATTGTTGTCCATACCCAGTGTTACCACTTGTGCATTTCATTGGATAGTCACCTTTGTTGCTGTTCTCTTGTGTTATAATACTGGTTTACTTTTGTACTGAACAACTCAAACAATAGTTTTAAGTACTAAATACTGAAGCAGATCTAGCAAACTCCTTTAAATAGTAAAAGGAGCCATGAGTTTAGCCTTTTACTTCAGCCATTGGCTAACCTCAAAAAACAATTTCAGAAACTACAACTCACTGCCTTCTATAATATAATTTAAAGTATGAATGCATAAAAGGCATGAAAAGTCCTGCTGTCGTCTTTGACAACAATGCCAGGAAGCTCAAGATAAAGTGTGCAAATAGTGCTATGATAATGCCTTGCTAATGAAGCAGTATGTCTCATCTGTGGTGAGCTATATATCTGTGGCAATCTAAATGAAAAGCATAGACTGTAGCATTCATCCAATTAGCATTAGTAGAATAAGATGGAGTTTTAGTCAGTAGTGCTAAAGCTTACTGCATATGCCTCAGGTATCCCCTCTATGTGTTTCAAATCTATTTCACACTCATTGTTCTACATACAGAAATTTGTAAAGGTCTAGACCTGGATGGATGGACATTTAGCTATAGAACTGCTAAAAATCTATGGCATACAAAGACAGGTAGGTGCCTTTAATTTAACATTAATGCATTACAAACTCAAAACTAACTTTTAATCACCCTAGCTTCAGTCTGTATATCAAAACTTGTACATTTTTGTACACCTAAAGTGTATTCATTACTTTCCTAACCAGTGTTTTCTCTTTTTCCTCTAAAAAGAAGGGTACTTGTCCTAACAGTTGCGATGGTGCCTGTACCTCCTTAGGCATGAGTTAAATGTGCCCGAGCACATAAGGAAGTTGGACAGCACTGGCCTAGACTCATTGCCATTCTTGCTTCTGTGGTTTGTAGATGGCATTTCCTTATTGAGCATTTTATGCAATGAGATCATTTTCATATCAGACATCAAAATTTAACACACTGTTTTATATGTAGTTTGAATTAAATATCTGGGAAAAGATGTATGTGAAGAAGTTTCAAACCCATCTAATGAATTTTGATCTTCTCTCGGAAGAAAACTCATTACTCAGCCTCATTGTATCTCTGCCAAATGTCTCCTCTCTAAAATACAACATCCACATGACCAGCAGTGTTCCAGCCAGTTGGCAAACTCTTGATGATGTGAAAGCAAGTGAAGCCAAAACATGTTGAAAGGAAATTAAGCTATGTGAAGCACACAATGTCTCAGTTGACTCAAAGTGCATAATTTTTTGATTAAACAGTTTCACGTTTATTTTTTCCAAATGGAGAGTTCAGCTGGTTTTCAAAGAGCTTTTAAAGGTTTAGGTTTTTCTTTCACTTGATGTTCCGAGGTCCAAAAATGCCCTGTAATAGCAATTTATCAGTCTGTTTATATTTTGTTTCTCATTTGTGCTTTAAATCCCTTAGGCTCACAATGGAGACAGTCTTTGAAGCATATTCCAGTATGTTTTGGTACAAAACGTGAAGCTAGAATGATTGGCAACTCAAATGTAGGCAACTAATATATGTAAACAGTAAGAATAACATGGAGTTTGTACAAAATTGGAACTGCAATTTTATGTAAAAATCTGATGTGTTACACTCACATGACTTTCTCTACTCTTTTTACTAACCATTCTTACAAGCTCTTATTCCTATATCTTCGTCTTAGTTGAGATAAACATTTGCAGAAATTATCTTATTGCTTATTTCCTTGTTGGTGCAAGAGGAATATTAGAATACAGTAAGCTTTGAGCGATAGTCAAATCTTTTAAAGCTTTGAGATTCCGTTCTCTTTGCACACTTAACATATAAAAAATGAACAACGATATTCCATTTCACGAAAGTTTTAAGTTTTCCAAAACTCACACACATAACAAGGAATATCTCCGAAATGGTTCACTTTACAAGAACATTTATTTGGACATAAATTGTGTATTTTAACAAGATCTACATTTGTTATAGTATGATTTGTTCTATCTCTATCTCAGTTATGCAAAAGTCATCCAGAGTAAATGCGACTACAGGGGCTATAGCCAGAAAATTCAAGATATACATTTCATTGGGTATAAAAATATCTCAAACTTATGACATTTTAATCAAAATCATTAGAGCCATTTTCAATAAAATAAAAATTTTCAAAAAATTTTCCATGTAAAGGGTAATTTAGGGTGAGGCTATTTTCTTCAAAATCTTCGTGCAACATCCTTGAAAGACATTAAACTTAAATATCAACTTTGGTTTTTAAACTTCTTTTCATTTTTGAATTGTAATGTCCACAGACTGACACACACACACGCACGCACGCACACACACACACATATCTTTTTTCTAAAAATGCATTTTTTGAATTCAGGGGTTCTCAAAACTATTTCTGGTGAAATCTCAACATCAAATTTTTGGGTGGAGTACAATACTTCCCCTACTTACCAGTAGAGAAAGTAATACAGTTATTTAAAAATCTGATGTGTTGCACTCACATGACTTTTCTTACTCTTGTACTAACCATTCTTACAAATTCTTATTCCTATGTCTTCTTCATGTTAGTTAAGATAAACATTTGTACAACTTATCTTATTGCTTATTTCCTTGTAGGTGCAAGGGGAATGTTAGAATACAGGCTTTGTGCGATAGTCAAATCTTTTAAAGCTTTGAGATTCTGTTGTCTTTGCACACTTAACATATAAAAAAATGAACAACGATGATCCATTTCACGAGAGTTCTAAGTTTTCCGAAACTCACACACATAACAAAGAATATCTCCGAAATGGTTCACCTTAGAAGAAAATTTATTGAGACATAATTGTGTATTTTAGCAAGATCTACATTTTTTTGTATAGTATGATTTGGTCTATCTCTAACGGTTTACCAGTTATGCAAAAGTCGTTCAGAGTAAATACGACTACAGGGGCTATAGCCAGAAAATTGAAGATATACATTTCATCTGTCATAAAAATATCTCAAAGATATGGCATTTTAATCAAAATCGTTATAGCCATTTTCAAGAAAATCAAAATTTTCGAAAAATGTTCCATGTAAAGGATAGTTTAGGGGGGGGCTATTTTCTTCAAAATCTTCGTGTCACATCCGTGAAAGACATTAAACTTAAATACCAACTTTGGTTTTTAACCAACTTTTCGTTTTTGAGTTATGCTGTCCACAGACTGACACACAGACACACACGGTCATTTTTCTAAAAACGTTTGTTTTAGATTCAGGGGGTCTCGAAACATATATTTCCAGTGAAATCTCGACATCGAATTTTTGGGCGGAATACAATACCTCCCCTACTTAGCAGTACAGAAAGTAAAAACCCAATTTGCTCCACTTGTTTAAAAAATAGGACATGTTTTAAAATGTAATCCAAAGGTGAGTAGATTAATAACACTACACAAAACTCACTTTAGAGTTTCCCGGAACATGTTTCGGAGGCTGGCTTTCCTCCATTATCAACCGAACATCAACTGGTTCTCTGTGGTGTGGCCGGCAATGTTTCCTCTGAGTTCTCCTCTGGTGGTGGTTCAAGGAACTTGCTGGAAATATCCTTTTAGGGGATGTCAAAATTCTCTGTTTCTATTTTTCAAAATGAGGATTTGTTATCATGTGGACAGCTCTTGTTTTCCCATTGTGTGTTTGAGAATCCAGAACCAAAACTTCTCAAACACACAATGGGAAAACAAGAGCTGTCCACATGGGAACAAATCTTCATTTTGAAAAATAGAAACAGAGAATCTCAACATCCCCAGAAGGATATTTCCAGCAAGTTTCTTGAACCACCACCAGAGGAGAACTCAGAGGAAACATTGCCGGCCACACCACAGAGAACCAATTGACGTTGCGTTGATAATGGAGGAAAGTCAGCCTCCAAAGCACGTTCCAGGAAATTCTAAAGTGAGTTTTGTGTAGTGTTATTAATCGACTCACCTTTGGATTAAATTGATTATAACAACTGTTTTCAAAATTTCCAAGAAAGAAAATAACATGCTTTTAAACCTTAGTAATTTGTCTCACTATAGTGACTGTTAGTTCCAATTTGTTCCCTGCTTCACTGTTTCCAGCTTCTTTCAATTAAATTAAAAATTAAGAAGATAGTATTAAAGTTTTGCAAAACTTGGTTGTGATATATGAATTAGAGGTCTGCATGAGCTTGGGCCAAGCCCTTGGGCCTAGGCCCAGCCTGAACTGGCCCATGGGCCACGTTTGGACCTAATCTGAAAAATATTTGTCGGGCTCAGGCTTGAAAATTAAGAGATACAAAAAATTTATTATATTTTTTGGTCACCGATGCCAAAAGTCCGAGAGTATCACAATTATCGCAGCACTTCTTTGCTATGAATTCTATATGATAATTCTGCTAAAACAATTCAAATAATAATAATAATAATAATAACAAAATTACACAATCAGGCCATGCCAGGCTTGGGTCCGGGCACTATAACCTCTTCTTGGGCTCAGGCCGGGCAGGGCCGAACTTAAGAATGTCGGCCCCTTGCAGGCCTCGAATATGAATTGTATATTTAAGAAGCTGAAATAAATTCAAATTCATTTCATCACTAGCTGACAACAGGAAATAAAGAATATATAATGTGTAGGTTCCTTAAACGAGGGAGAAAAGTTTGCTGCCAATTCAAGATGTAAATTCAACTATGATGTAATATAGCACATAATTGGTTATAAATGATTATACACTAAGAGCTAAAAAGAATGCTACAATAATATAGGATGGAGTTGTTACCTCTAGACTGTTTTTATAAATAAATTATCATGTATTGAATATTTATACTCAAAAATCATTATTGGCACATTTTTTGAAATAGTGTTATCACCCCTTCTCTAGAACATATCAAACAAGTATAAGCCAAACAAGCATAATTCTAATTCTATGTAAATTGTAGAGTGGTATATTCTGCATAAATGTATCCTTGTACTTCTGAATGAACTAATTTATTTTCTACACAAAGCCAGTTAACACAGTCATATATGCATGCGATAGTTCAACTAAGCTCAGACATGTGGTGCTAGGGTAGTCTTAACAAAATCAGTAATGTCAAGCTTATTGTCTGTGTATTATAACTGGCTGACCAGTAGTAGGAAGCACTTCTATGCAGGTTCCATATGAACATCCCTTGCTGAAGTATCATAGTGGCAATAAACTTAAATGCTGTATTACACACTCTTTGGCACTTCTTAGACATTTAACATTTGTTTTACTTGTTGGCTCCTAGAGTAAGTATACACTTGAAGAGAGCAGGTCTGTTCCTTATTGTTATCAGTAATTCATCTGGGTCTGAGAGGATATGCTATAAGCCACTATAAGGTAAACTGATGTACTAAAATGTAAATATTTTCTCTCTAAAATGGAGGCCAATCAAGCTTCAGTGACATTACCACATATTTATTTATAAATGCATAGTACATCCAGAAATGGCCTAAGCTCCGAAAAAGAACTCTATATCACTAACAATAGTACACATAATTACATACACAATACAAAAACATATCAGAACAATTTTAGCTACATGGTAGTGAAATGTTTCAGTAAACTACCACAAAAGATTAAAGCTCAAACGAAGCTGACAACATTTAAATCAACATAATTGTATAGTTGTTGGATCATCAGACAAATGTATCAGATTGTAACTTAAGTGTTACAATCCTGAAATCACCTATGTATGTGGTTTTATTTGTTTTTAGTTTCAAGAATTCTTTTAAACAAATCCTGTGTTTATGAGCATTCTTCAATTATGTAAATCTAATGTGATGATCAGATATTCTATTCATTCTAAGCTTTTTAAAAGGAGTAGGAGCTTGGAATTTTGTTAGTTAAAAGGTTAGGTGAGAAACAGAGCTCAACAATATTAATAGTAAAACACTTTTATATTACATACTGTTTCTACAATTACAGGATGATCCACTTCAGATGTATGAAAAGTATAATGTTATGAGAGGTAGAACTGGAACTTAAAAATTTAATGCCACAACTGGGATTTGAACCACAGACCTTCCGCTTACCAGGTGGCTGCTCTAACCATTCTCAAACCAGTTCTTATTTCTCCTGGTAAGCGGAAGGTCTGTGGTTCAAATCCCAGTTGTGGCATTGAATTTTTAAGTTCCAGTTCTACCTCTCAAACTTTGCCCACACACGGCTTGTGTGTTTAAAAACACCAACAGTAAGTTTGTTGGCATAAATGTATAATGTTATGTTTATGATGTTAATGTATATATCTCTGAGCAATTTTCTGAAATGTAAGCAGAAAGGATTGGAGTTAAGAATGAGTGATCTTTCCAGTTGACATGACAATGCTATCACGCATAGAAAACAAAATTATTGTAACGACACAACAGCACAATCAGTGTGTCGTATGGTATGCAACATTTTTAAGTGTAATAGAGACCCAGTGAGCATTCAAACGTCAGTATGTCCCATCATATTCAGACATTGTTAAATGTTACATTTTCTTGAAAAATGGTCTCAAAATGCCTCACCCAGGTGGAAGGCTACGTGATAGAAATAAGGAGGAGGATATTTGGCATGCCATGACTTAGAGTCCACAAAATTCATTCCGTTGCTTATCAGTTAACACTTAGTAGAAAACACCATTCACAACATGCTAGAGGATTGTTTGACAATACCTTAAGATGTTTCCATACCATATTCAGCAAATGCAAGTAGTGATGCAACTGAATTATGAAGCTTGACTCAATTTTGCTATAATGATGTTGTTGTTGTTAGCTAATGCTGGATTTCTGACAATGAAGTCATTAATCCTCTTGCTCTACAATATTTTTTACTCATAGAGCAATAGCAGTAATAGTAACCGCTTTTTAGAGAGCACCATATTTTTATGTTTTGGCAGTCACATCGCTCTCTCACAACCCCCAGAATGTCTGGAGGACCACACCTGTCGTTGGTTTACGGGTCTCACCGACCTGACCGGGAAAATTATCAAAATAAATTCACCAACCATATCCTCTGATTACCAATCAGAGGACGTATTACATGCCATGACAGGTCAGCATGTTAGGGGTTAAGGTTTTATAGAGAAATTAGAGAAATGGAGAGGTTGGAAAAATAAAGACTCCCTAGCCCTCAGGAACCCTAATAGCATCGGGGTCGGAAGAGAACAAGAGATGATCAAGGTAAGGTCAGATAGAAAAGTTACAGTGAGGAGCAAAACACCAGTAAGTGGAAGTAATGTTCTGCTCAGCTTGGGTACCTTGTGGTCGCTATTCACATATCCCCTAGACGGAGACCCCTGAGTAAAGGTTATTAAAGTGCTATAATGATGTGTATGGCTGGAAGTGGATGATCAATGGTTAAAGAAATGGATGTACACAGATAAAGCCACATTTCATGTGAGTGGTCGAGTCAAAATGCATAACTGCATTGTTTGGGGAACCAAAAGTCCACATATCTCACACGAACTCAAACAAACCAGCCCTAAAGTGAATGTGTGGTATGGAGTGACTCATGAGAAAATCTATGGCCCTCTCTTCTTTGCAAAGGAGACTGTTAGTGCCATACGACTAGGTTTCGGACAACGATTACTATTTCTTTGCACCTTGGTTGGAAAATGGTTATGTGTGCACAGGGTTTTACTGCTACCTCCCCCTCCCCAAGCACTGCATGCCATTCAGTCCAAGTGCTCGCTTGTAAACAATGTATCGGTCGGTATACTATAAGTGCATCTATCCTAAACGCATGTCCGAAGCCTACATATGACACACAGTGTGCTGTTGTGGCATAATGATCATTTTGTTTTCTATGCACGATAGCATTGTCATGCCAACTGGAAACATCAATGATTTTAACTCCCATCCTTTCCGCTTACCTTTCAGAAAATTTCTCATACACATATATTTTAACTTCATAAATATAACATTATGCTTTTCTGAGATCTCAAGCAGATAAACGTGTACCATAAAGGCCATTATATATCAGCATAATTACCTTATTCTTCACATTTTTGCATACATTCGAGGCTTTTCTTCAAAGGTGGGAATGGTTTTCAGGGGAAATCCAAAGTAAGACAAAGGTTTAAGGCAGCAATGCCTTTGGAAATAACTCCACTATTTCTCCAGGATGGTTTAGGCTTATGTAATAAATAAAGTAAGTTCATTGTGTAATGGCTGAAAGATTTGAATAATATGGAATTCCTTTCTATACTAGTCTTCCATAGATGTGGCGCAAATTTCTGTCTATATTTTCTCTCCTGCTGTACTTCATCCATGACATATTTGCACAGCAAATGCACACCTCCTTCTATTTTGCTTTGACCAGCACAGTAGAATTATCCTTAAATGCCTAAATTCACATGTTTTGGTTTCTATTGACAAATACTAGTGACCAGGTAGTGCTGTAGCAGTAATGTAGATGTATACTGCTGCATATACAGCAAATGTATCTTAAGCAACTTCTTCAGTAACCAATTGGTACAACAAAATTCTCCAAATGTCACTACAGTTACATCTAAATTAGGATTGGTCAAATGAACATATAACTAATTAATACAAGAGAAGTATTATCCTTATACAACACAAAACTTTAAAATTATTCAAGCAACAACTAAAACAATATAATTAGACTGAGTAGTTATTTCAAAGTGCATCCTGAAGTTATTGTTTTAAGTCAATTTTTAAGCAATGCAAGCTCTAAGGCAAAAGAGATAACATAAAACATGTGTGGCAAAGAAGTTACTGGACACTGTAAGACTTCCCTTCAATAAGCATTAACAATAATGCTCACATGGATAAGTTTGGTATGGGAACACAAATGCAAATTTGGCTGTGAGGAATGGGTTTAATAAATTAATTATATATAAAGAAAAATACAACCTCATTTTTATACATTATATTTGCTTTTATTTAAAATGTTTGCTTCTGGCAATATAAAATTAACCTACAAATAAATAACAAGGTAGCTAAGTTACAAAAATTCCAGTCTCGTTAGATATGTCTCCAGTGTTATTAGCTAATAAGGAAATCTTGAAATTACAAGTTGAAATATGAAGTTTACATACTTTAAATCAGGGTTCGAATTAATGGGGGAATATCCCCCTCTCATTAAATAATTTCCCTGGCTCGTCACACAAGAATTCCTCCTTTGCCAGGGAAATGTCTTTTTCTTTTCACTGTATTTGCTATCACTGCTCTTTGAAAATACAAAAAGACATGGAACACTTTTGATGCAGACTGTACATGGTACGAGTGCCAGCTGTGAGTAAGAAAATGTATCATATTGCAAGTAAGCTAAAAAAATACACAATTCACAGGTTCATTAGTTGGGTTGACATTCAGGGTCACGATTCTAGCAATTCTGCGCCAGCAATGATGATTGCAGCTTACAGTATTTAGTTCAGTTTCTTGCAACTGACTGTTCTATTGTTCGTCAGCATGGATACCTTTGTGACAAGAAAGTAAAAAGTTACCAAACTTAATGACAGTGATGTATTCCTGTTCGAATCTCAGGCTTCAACTTCAAGTAATATTAATATTACAGCTTCTCAGGTAAAAACTGTGTCATTGGAAGTGAGATGTGTTAGTGACAATAGCGAGAGTAACTGCATTGCACTAATCGGGGGATGTGTAGATAAAACTAGATTTGAAAAATGGAAAACAACTCATCCCTGACTTTCATCAAATAGTTTTGTGAGTGACACTGCCTGTACTGCTCAGATATAGAAAGTTGCAGTGCTCCTAAAGACAGTAAAATGCATATTGCCACTTTTTCCCCTACATTTTATGTATATAACACACCAATGCTACTGCCATTATTGCCATATATACAACACACTTAAGTTTTCCTCCTCTCGTCAGAAGGTCTGATTCGAACACTGCCTTAAATATTTCAAGGCAAAACACCAAAGATTCTAATCAGAAGCTATTCAGTTTTAACCTTTAGCACAATGCTCAACCACCAAGAAAATATGGAGAGTTAGGTACATAACTGTGGAATCTATTTGTTTAATTTTAATGCAGTATTTGTGTTTTGCTGAATAAGGCCCAATTTAAAACATTTTATAATTTCTGAAACACTATAAAAATTGTTTCTTCAATTACAACTAAGTTTTATTATCTTTTGCACAGTCTCCATAACAAGAATATACATGATTACGTAAAGCATTTCTCTGTTTGTATATTCTGCTGCAAAACCGACAGAAGAATGGCCCTGTATCTTGTCCATGAGCCTTTGCGATGTGAGTACGGAGATCACCAATAGCAACAAATTCCACCGTACATGTTGCACACATATACTTTTTGTTGCCCTCAATGCTTTTACCTGTAAAGAAAAAGAATGCATAGTTTAATGTCACTGCGCTGGTGCATGTGCGCTCAGGTATCTCTTCCTGACTTAATCTTAATGGGCAGCTTTATTATTCCATTGCTTTCTTGACTTGCATTTTTTATACCCTGCAACAATGGTGGGATCTGCACTATCAATGTGAGCTGTGTCAAGCGAGGAATTCAATGTATGTTGAGAAAACAAAGAAGTTCACTCAAGAAATTTTATGGGTCAGGTCAAAAGGGCTATGTTTAGTACCTGGCAGTAGATCTTTCTTAGAAGGAAAGAAAAGAAAGAAAAAAGAAAAAAAAAAAAAAAAAAAAAAAAAGAAGAAGAAGAGAGAAAGAAAGAAAAAACCACACATACAATTTAACAAAAGTACACCAGGCATTCTGGGTTGCTAGACTACTTCTAACATCAAGTCACAAAACTGTTTCTAAGTTACTTTAACCCATATCAGTCATTCTTATGCAATCATTAACTTCAGTCTCTATTCATATATAAAATTCTATGAATAACGAAAAATAAACTTACCATATGAATGCCAGACAATACAAACCTTGCAACTCCATCAATCACTGAAAACCATGTAATTCCATTAGGCAATCCAGAAGAAATTGGCACATAATTAGTAGCACTTGGAAGTTCATGCATTTGCATATTTTCTCCTTTGTTATAATTACAATTCTGGTAAGTTATATACATGAATCATCAATTTATTAAACCCAATTTGATGTTGCATATAAATACATATTTTGGCTTTTCTGATAAAAACATATTTCCATCATTTTAATGTTCTGTGGCATAAAACTTGTCTTTTTTTCCGTACAAAAGAAAGAAAAGAAAAGAAAACAAGCTTAAGCAAAACCAATTGGGGCAATATTTACGAAACAAACTATATTCATTTTCTTCTGATTTATGTAAAGCACTTTTAGCATCAGATATACCACTTTGGAAACTTAAAAAAAAAAGACTAAGCTCCAGCACTACATCCCATGAAGAGCCAAGCCTTACCGCCCAGCTGCTACGTCCCCCACTTCAGCCCACTACAGGCATCATTGGTGGGGTGCAGTATTGGAGGCTGGCACATGGTCAGCGTCCTGATCCCTCCCGACTAGTTATGTGGTCTTCACGACCTGGGACCACTACTTTTCTATCAAGTAGCTCCTCAATTGGTTCCCCCAGGACCTAACGAGGCTGAGTTCACCCCGTGCCAGACCTCCCAGAGGGGATAAAATCCCCATGCTGGTACCGGGGATCGAACCCGGGTCCTCTGCACCAGAGGCAGGTGTGCTACAGACTGCGCTACAGAGGCGGTCACTTTGGAAACTTACTAATCCTAATTTGAGAAATTTTCTTCATAAATATACTACATATCATATATCTAAAGATATGATATATATAAAGATATATATATGTAAGCTCATAAACACAACTTTTATTTACTCATTTTTAGCATAGGACTTATAAATGAAAATGGGTGTAAGCATAATTGTTTTATTAATAAAATGGAGTTTATAAGCAATTTTAATAACACTATGTTTGTTAGAATAAGCTGTTAAAATTATTATTTATTTATGCCAACAAACTTACTGTTGGTGTTTTTAAACACACAAGCTGTGTGTGGGCAATGTTTGAGAGGTAGAACTGGTTTACCAGGAGAAATTAGAACTGGCTTCAGAATTCAATGACATTCTGGCAGATTGTCACAGTAGCTCAATGGTTAGAGCAGCCGCCTGGTAAGCGGAAGGTCTGTGGTTCAAGTCCCAGCTGTGGCATTGAATTTTTAAGCTCCAGTTCTACCTCTCAAGCTGTTAAACTCTTACCTATTCCAAATAAATTCTCGTAGAAAGTGAATTGTACTGAAGAACATTTAGTGTGTCTCAAGAATAGAAATAATCACCATAAGAGCTAATTTAACAATTAACATTTGCAATATATAGTTATATCTGTGTACATAGGTATTACTAATAATATTTATTAATCCAGTACATCAAATATTACATTACTTCTGGACATATCAAAGTTTATTATTCTTTACAATACTTGAGGGTAGGCTAGCTACCCTGAAAATATATTTTGAAAATTACACAAGGTAAAAACATGTAGTTTTAGTGAAGTTTGTGCTTTCAAACCTGATTCCAATAATTATTATGAAAGCTGTCCCTATATGTCTGTTTTAATTCAGTAGTAAAACATATTCTATAGAGAACTGTAATAAGATGTTTACAGAATAGGCCTTCATAGTACTCATAGCTAACACTCTTTGTAAATGCATATAAGTTTAAGTTAAATTCATACATTTAAAAACCACTCCAGAACTCAATGAGAGTTTGATATTGACATCTATTATCATTTTCAAACATATAGACTTTGATAAAGCTGGAATGACATTAAGCAATAATTTTTAAGTTTTCATTGAAACCAAAGAGCACGACAGAAATATAATTTATCACCAAATATATATGAGTATCTGCCATTTGAGTTTGATTTAAATAGTGAAAGTTATTGACTATATTAATTCATATTAAAGAAAAGTGTGTACTAGTTCAAATCTTTTTCTGCTTCATGTACTTCACATCTATAGCAAGGCTACTTTGCCAAATACTACCACTATTAGGAGTATAAGTGCAAAACATTACAATATCAATGTTTTATTTTTTGGTAAATTTCATATTCAACATCAGGGGTCTCCGTCTAGGGGATATGTGAATAGCGACCACAAGGTACCCAAGCTGAGCAGAACATTACTCCTACTTACTGGTGTGTTGCTCCTCACTGCAACTTTTCTATCAGACCTAACTTTGGTCATCTCTTGTTCTCTTCCGACCCCAATGCTAGGTTCCCGAGGGCTAGGGAGTCTTTATTTTTCCAACCTCTCCATTTCTCTATAAAATCTTAACCCCTAACATGCTGACCTGTCATGGCATGTAATACGTCCTCTGATTGGTAATCAGAGGATATGGTCGGTGAATTTATTTTGATAACCCTCCCGGTCAGGTCGGTGAGACCCGTAAACCAACGACAGGTGTGGTCCTCCAGACATTCTGGGGGTTGTGAGAGAGCGATGTAACCGCCAAAACATAAAAATATGGTGCTCTCTAAAAAGCGGTTACTATTACTGCTATTGCTCTCTTCAATATCATCAGTGAAAAATATTGGAGAGCAAGCGGATTAATGACTTCATTGTCAGAAATCCAGCATTAGCTAACAACAATATATCTAAAGAATGCACATTATGAGAAACTTGTCAGCTGTTTGTACGACAATGTTGTATCAAGAATGCACAATAAACTGAAAAATGAATTTCTTTGGGTTTCCATAGCCGAAACAACAGATTCTGAAGGTAGATTTATTGCAAATGTAATATTGAACATTTGTGTTCAGATGCATGGAGATACTTCAGTGAATAACTTAGTGGCTGTAGTAAAAACATTTTTTCGAAAGCCCCATTGAGAATTCAGTCATTTTTAGGTCCTTTGCTCCATCAGTTCCACTTCCTCCTGAACCAATATTAACAAAATGGAGGGGGGTGGGGGAGAAGTTGATAATGCCTTCTACTATGCAGAGTATCTATGGTCAGTAAAAAATGTAATTCCTTAGACCCTAGTGATGCTGCATTCATTCCTAAGCCCAAAATTTATTGCCTAATAGTGAATTGGAAGCTAATCTTGTTTTTTTGTTTGTGTACTTTTCCACCCTACCTGTAGCTATTACCTCCTAGCCTTAAAGGAAGCACTGTAGGTATTTCAAGAAACAACATCCAACCTAAATTCTGTTTCCGATAGTGTAGGGAAAATGTTAAAAAACAAAGCGAAGAGTGTAATATCAAAAAATCCTGAATATGAACAGATGTAAAATTGGAGACATTGTAAATGGAATCACTACAACTAACTTACATAAATTGCTTCTTACTGCAAACCAGTCAGTATTGTTTAAGTATGCACCAGTATCATCCTGTGATGTAGAGAGGAGCTTCTCAAGATATAAATCTATCTTCAGAGATAACACGTGTTGTTTCAAGTTTGAAAACCTCCATGATGGAAGTGACATGGCTGTCATGAACTGCAATTTCTCGCTTCTTTGGGGCAATGAATCAGAAGCTTCTACTTCTCAACGATGAGTTTACGTTCAATTCTATCCCCTTTGTACATAGTGAAGAATATATTACACACATAAAGTATATTTTAAGGTCCATTATTGGCATATTTTCAAGTTTTTCAGAACATTTTTTCATGTGCGTATTTATTGGCATGTTTTGAAGTTTTTTAGAGCATATTTCATAGGTTTTATGGCATAAACTTCCGAGCCCTAGCAATTAGTCAAGAACACAAACTTCATGCTGCACTGCATTGACCTCTAGAAGTATAAATGAAAAATTCACAGCTCTCGAGTTCTTTCATTTGCACTAAGAACCTTGTATGTCTAACAACATCATTGTTAACATGCTGAGGACTAACATCCTCTAATATTACAGAATTTCCTATTCGAATGTGTTATTGTTATGTGCTCATTATTGCACTGATTCATATCTAAAGATTCGTATGCAAGGATCATAGTAAAAATCTATTATGATAAAATGTCTAAAGCATATTATAAATGTTAGTGTTTAAATTTACATGGAATAGCAAATATGTCTTCATCTATAGCTGTGTCCTTAGTCAGATTTGAGGTTCTCTGAATTTAGACAGCTACTGCTTTAAATTACACAGTACCTAACTGATAACCTAGATTATCAGTCAATGGTTTAGATCATTAACCATCATCTTCATAATCCTTTTTCTTTATTTTTTTTTTTTTTTGTTCTGGAATGAAAACTCTAACTTGCTACCGATGCGAATGTGGCTTACAGATACAGCAACAGCATGCACAATGTTTTGCAGCACAGCCATCCCCTGCAGACAACAATCACTTATATTGCAATTTTTTTCTAAATGTACAAGAAAGGACGTGTGTGTTTAGTAGTACTTTGAGTAACTGCTTATTAAACTTACTGTTTATATTAAGTGAGACAGACTATCCATTATTACTGGTTAACTGTCAATCACACCCCACCCACTATAACAGTTCTACTGTGCCTGCAAACTTCATTAGCACTTTTAATTAATTAATTACCAAATGGAATGGACTCTCCTTACTATTGGTGCCACCACCTTCAGCTTAGATGATAATGATTTTGGGTTTCTTTCCTTAAATGCACAGGTTCTGCAGTAACTACAGTGAAACTTTGCTGCTCTGAACCCTGCAAGTCCAAAATTCCTGAAAATCTGAACACAAAATTCTTATTAAACCAAAAAGGTAAGTCAATAACACTATACAACACTTACCTATCATTTACTGGAACATGTTTCGAAGGCTGATTTTCCTCCATTATCAACCGAACATCCACTCAGTTGATAATGGAGGAAAGACAGCCTCTGAAACATGTTCGGGTAAACTATAAGTGTTGCGTAGTGTTATTAATCAACTTATCTTTTTGGTTTAAATTGATTATTACAACACTTTTTTCAAACTTCCAAGAAGGAAAATATATACAAAGTCCATAATTAAAAAAGCACAATAAAAAGGTTATTTGTAGTGTACAGAAAGCATTTTTATTATTATTGTGCTATTCTAACAGATCAAACATGGGTGAGATGATGAAAGTATTCAGTGTCACAAAAAACAACAGCCGTTATTTTCTCCATGTAACCATTCACACTCCATGCATGGACATTTATTTCTTAGAAGACCAATGTTACAAGAAAACTAACAGAGGAGAGAGAAAACAGGGGAGATATTGCAATACTGTGTTTCACTCCATGTGGAATTTAAAAAAAAGTTTATTTTGTTGTTTAACATGCTGTCATCTGCCAGGATCATATCAACATCGCTGGTGTGCCGAAAACTCCAGATGGAGTTAACAATGCATGTCATTTGTGATTTCTTTGGTTAAAGTGATACACTCATTGGTGCAATGTTAAATTTCAGCAACTTCCAAGAACAAACAATGCACGCGATGTGTGTTACCTCAGATGCTCTGATGATCTAAGATAAAGGGTATATTCACCATTAGGGCAGTAATATAGAACTGACAAACTCATTATTGAAATTACACACATCAGAACAAAATGTTTATTGCACAAAAATGTTTTGCTGAACTTCTCGATCAGCTTGTCCACAGGTCAGAAGAATACATAATGTTTATGTTGAATACATTGCTGTTATGTTGTGCATGTAAATTGCAACATTGTGACATCGCTATGCTATGTTACCTTGTAGCTGCTAATTCTATAGCTGAATTTATATTCACTTCTTTTGTTTTTTGCATAATCCAAACATTTCCAAATCTTAACAGACCACACCCCCAATTAATTTGGATTAATGGGGTTCTACTGTACTCTGCTTTCAGATGAGTGAAAGAAAAGGACTCACAGTTAGGCTTGTAAAATAAGGAGACAGTAGTTTTTGTTTCATAGAACTGTCAGAACTATATTTATTTATTTTTTATTTATTTATTTATTTATTCTAGTCCAAGTCATGCCTACATTAGAACTCAGTATGGGGTTAAAAATTAATGATGGTAAAATGACATTGATTATATGTTAAATTATGTCTTTTTATTGCACAAAAAAATTGTTATTATAATACTAAGCTATCATTTTGGTACATTAATATCTTAAAACTGAATCAAAGTTTTAACATATTTTAGATGGCAGGGGAATAGAGTTAGCTAAACAATGGAATTATGTACAAAAACAAAAGGCTTGAAGTAGACAGTGATGATGAAGCCTCTCTACAAATCTTCATTGAAGGTCACTGTAACTGCCACCATGCAATTTGATGTTCATACTTTGTCTTATACTACTGTTCGTTTATTGAAGAGAAGGCATTTAGCTTAAAGGTGGACATAAGGGAAATGTCATCCACCAATAACATGTATCAGCAGTGTATTATAACCCTAGGCAGGAACAAAACAACTCTTCCAAGGAACTTCAAAGGAAAACGGTGATAGGGAAGGACCTCCATAACAATTCAGATGAGACGTAAACAGACATCAATATCTGTAAAATGTCACCTTAGCAGGATAAACTCTCTGCGTATTAACTAAATTTTTATTATTGTACACATGGTACAGGATTTTGAAGGAAATAAGAAAAGAGGAGGGTCCATCACTATGACTATATTTATGTTGAGGCCATGGTCCTAAATATAGAAAATTACCTTTTTCTTTCTCTATTACTTACCTCTAGTAAGTAGAGGAAGAATCGCATTCCACCCCAAAAAAGTCAATACACAGATTTCACCGCAAATGCACAATCTAAAACTACCTGAATCCCCCATTTTTTTTTTTTGTTTCAAAGGAAAAGGTCTGTTTGTATTTGTGAACAACATAACATTGCAACAAAATGTTCAATAAACATCAAATCTGGTCATTATTTAGAGACTAAAAGCTTCACTCATCTTAGTATTTGATAAAAATGAGCATCAAGAAACATGTGTGCATAATATTTCAAGAACTTGCAGCAAATACTAAAGTAAGTGAAGCTTTTAGTCTCTAAATACTAATTTTATTTAAGATTTGTGTTGTTTCACTGATAGCAACTTCAATTTTTCATTGAATTTATCAAATTTGGTATTTAAGTTCAGAAGTTTTCAAGAATATACATGCAGATATTCAAAAAAATTCTTCCATCCTAAACTACCCTTTACATGGAAAAATATTAGCTAATTTTGATTTTCTCAAATATGATACATCATAAGATATTTGTATGACATAAAATTTCTATTTAAATTTTCTAGGAATGGCCTGTGAAGTCTTCTTCATTCTGGATGATTTTTATATTATATGCCAGATGGAAGGGAAGTCATTACATTAATTTAAACCAGCGATAGATCTCAATATTTGGAACACATTTTGTGTCTTACGTTTTTGTCTCTGACCATTTCCTAGGAGATATTTTAGTTTTCTCGAAAACAAGCTGACAACACTGCAGATTGTATGGGTATCACTTTCCTTAACTCAGTACATAAACAAACACAGTAATGGTGCTTCTTGAGAACACAAATACCCTGCCTTGTCCTTCAGTGTTTACTGTACGAGTGTAGGCCAATCACAAGGGTTACACCCAAAACATTAAGGCGAAAGTACCAGACCTGTTTACATCCACAAACCAGCTCAATTCCCTGACCAACCTTAACGCAACATTGTCGACTTATTGCACATGTGAAAAAGCTGCTTGGAGTATTCCTTCACATCTTTTAAGTGATTAATTATTTAGAAACTCTGTGTGATGTCCCATAATGACTACCAAAGCTATGTCAGAAATAAGTTACTCTACGCATTTTACAAGTAACAAACTGTTATCTTCGTACATTCCTGTGGAATTACGCATCCAAGTTGGATAAAAAACCATTTATTTTTTCGAAATCAGCTCATCAAAGAACAAAATGCCATTCTACTTTTTTGTTTGTAATGCTTCTATGAAGCACATATTAGAAGGAATGTAATGACTTCCCTTCCATCCTGTATAACTGGTAAACTGTAAAACGACAAAATCTTACTACACAAAAAATGTAGATCTCATTAAAGAATATAATTTATGTCAAAATGTTTTGTAGAGATAACCATATATTACATATTCTTTGTTATTGGTTTGAATTTACAAATACTTGAACTTTTTCAAGTGGTACCCCACTATAAGGTCACGCCAAGATCATAGAATGTCAAAGCAATCACATAATGATCTGCTTTTACAAAAATATGCTTACTGTATTATTCATATACCTAGAATGAATGTGTAAATGTGTACCTATAATTAAAGTTTACTTCAAATAACAAGAAGCAAATGGAAGAATAAGCTTTTGTAAGAATAATTTGAAGAAGTGGAACTAGAGAAAGTCATGAGAATGCAACACATTGATTACTTGCAGACCTATCCTTTAAGCTTCTAAGTGCAACTTGTCATAAGAGATCTCAACACAGTTTTGCACAAAAACAACCAATGTTATGGACTTCACAAGTATGTTACATTATGATTTTGATGCAACTTTGTTTGCATTAAAGCTGAGTATGTTGCTTGACAGATAACTAATCTAAGTATACCTTAAACTATCAAACATTCAACTTACACAATAGGGATAACAAAACGATTCAGGTAATACTAGTTGTCTTTATTCACTGATGATACACAAAACACATAATTAAAATAGCTTGCTGAGCAATGTTAACATACACACATTTATTATAAGAAAACTTTAATATAAAATTCAATACAATTACAAATTAATAAACTCAATTACACAGGTACAGAATTTGTACTTTGAAACAAGCTTCTACATTATGACCTTGAACAATTTTCTGTTGATGTTTTAAAATATTTACATATTTGTTATACAAATCATCTCTTTATGAAATACATTCAGCAACTCTATGTTGACATAAATCTACAGATTCAATTCAGAGTATGATTATGTCTTATTTCTTTTGAAATAACATAAACAGAGATTTAAATCATGCATATACATGGTAGAGATAATATATTTGATTCATTAAAGGCAGCTTTGCTGGGGATGTATTAAAAAAGTTAATGTCTATATGGTCACAAAGCAAACATTCTCAAAATATGCAGCTTTCATCACCTCTTTAGCTGTGAAACTGAAATTATAATGTTTGCATCAGCCGTCATCATTTGATGCTAAATGTAATTATTTCAAGATAATGAGGAAGGAACTCCTAATTTCATATTACCTACTATTAGGATTACTTGTTACTGAGTATTCTTTTCTTTTCTGATATTGGTCATATGAGCTTGAGCATGTATAACCTAAATGTTTAAACAATTTGTCTTTCTTAAAACTCACTTTACAATATTTTTAAAATGTTATTTGGAGGATACCTAATTAAAACCTTGTAGTAAATTAAATTTGGACAGTTGCAAATATGATTGCATTCTACCTTTTCCCCATCACAAGTACTATTTTAAAATACAAACTGAATTACTTTTCATACCAGTTGCCAAAATCTTTTCTGAAGGGGTAAAAAAGAAAGAAAGAAACATATTATCTTCCTTTCTTAGAAGTTTGAAAACAGAAGAAACATCAGAAGTAGCATTGCCATCTGCACCATGGAAACCCAGTTATTGTCCGGTTGGTAATGGAGGAAAGTTAACCTCCGAACTGCGTTCCGGAAAATTATAAATGTAAGCATTGTTTAGTGTTATTAATTGACTCACCTTTTAAATTAAAGAAATATATTGTTCTTAGCATTAGATGCATGTACCTACTAATAATAAATAAAATATTCTGTTGTATCCTTTCCTATCTTCAGCACTCTTTTGGGGGGATGGAAAAAAAAAAAAAAAAAAAAAAAAAAAATCCAGAGTTAATAACTTTTAAAATATAAACATGAACATTAAAAGGAAAATGTTTCTTCCCTCCCCCCATGGCACAAAAACCCATCTGGGCCGAGGCCTACCACCCAACCACTGCAACCCCCACCTCTGCCCACCAAAGGTGACATAAGTGGGGTGCAGTACTGGAGATGGGATGTGGTCAGTGCTCCAGTCCCTCCTGGTCGGTTATGTGGTCTTCTCAACCAAGGGCGGCTACTTCTCAAACAAGTAGCTCAATTGGCCCCTCAGGGACCTAACGAGGCAGAGTGCACCCCGGACCAGGTCTCCAAGTGGGAAAAAATCCCCACGCTGGTACCAGGAATCAAACCCGGGTTCGCTGCTTGGTAAGCAGCAGCACTACCACCGTGCTAAGAAGATGACCAAAAGAAAATGTTAGTTAAATTAAATTTATTAAAGTGAAAAATAAACTATACAATGAAACTAATTTAAATTAAATAAAGATGGAGCTGATTAAACATTTACATGATTTCACTCATCACAGTTATGCCATCTACACTATTTCAATTGTAAAAGCTCTGTTTATAATATATCAAACTTATAGAAACACTACTATTAATTTCTACTTTATCTTACAAATTTTCTATGGATGGGACTATAATTATTCTTGCAACAGATATGCACTGTGTTTTTCTTAAGCTTTCTACTATTTTAGCTAGCAAGCAAAATATGCCAATTATGGACAGGAAATCTGCTCCTGGTTTATTCTTCAACTATTTAATACTAATACTGTTATCTAAACAAAAAAAAAATATTTAACTTGGACAGAATGTAAAATTATACATAAATCAAAGGGTGTACATTTACACACTTCAGACTTTCCTAAGCACTAACCAATCGAAAAGAAGACCTGTTCTCAGAAGCACCAAGTTACAGTGTTGTCACATTTTGACACTGCACAGCTTCATATCCAAATAGCAACTGAAAGCTACTTGAAAAGTATATTATGATTGATAACAATTTTGATTGCCACTAATGAAGGTTTGGTCAAAAGTTCTCTTCAGTCTGTGTTACAAAGATTAAAGTAATGGAAGGAAAGATGCTTCTTAGAAACAGCTGTGTTAAAACAAGTACCAAAGTGCATAAGCTCAGATCATTCAACGTTTTATGAAGTGCATGGAGTCACACAGAAAATGCTTACACTATTTTACATACATTCTTGCATTTTTGTTTTGCATTTAATACAGAACCCGCCTATACTTTTGGGAACTGATGTAAGCAGGTATATATGGCAGGAACAAGTTCCATACTAGTTAATTACAATTCTTGTATTTCTTATAAAATTCTTGCACACATTGTAGAATAAATTAAACCTTTTAATTCTTTGTTTTATTTGCATAAATTGTTTTATTTTTATTTTCTTTTGTGTTTATGTACTCCAGTTAATGCTCAGAGCATAGCACATATTTTGAAATTAAATTTTGCATTTCATTTTTCTAAAACAAAAGAACATGTATATAATATGCTCTACATTAGTTTTACCGGTATTCTGTACAATACAATGCTTAACACAAAAAGTATCTCAGTTGTTCATTTTAAAAACTTGTAAGTCCAACTAACTGAGAAAAAAAGAACACACAACTATGCTTCAGAATGAGAGAGTGTTTTATGAATACCATTGTTTGTGTGTATGAAGGTTTTTGCAAATCACAAAACTCTACAATTTCTTTAAATTATAGAAATAACTTAAGAGTTAATGCATTTTTGAAAAGGCAGCTAAATTAGTTCTTTTTATAGAAAGCAACAACTTCTAGTTGTTTTTCCTATCCATTCTTCCAAAAATGAATTTATGGATCAAAGAGCACCAGCAGTGTTGGATGTGCTTATGTTTATGGAACCAAACCACATACATTCAATTTTCATAGTAGCACATCCATTTCTAATGCATGTATGCAATATACAAGTTGTTTTATATGTGTGCCATCATAAATTAGGTGACTGCCTGATTTTGAGCGATTCTCTTAGTGCACTTCAGTCTTTGTGAGCTGTACAACTTCCATCCTATTGTACAACGTACGCAGGATGCCCTCCAGGTTTTACATGCTTCTGGTGTTAATATGGTGTGTGCATGGGTTCCTGGTCATGTAGGTTTGCCGGGGAATGAAATGGTGGATTTGGCAGCAAAGGCGGCAATAACAGAAGCTAGCATTACCATTTCTTGTATTACTTTGGAAGACTAGACTTGAAGTATGGAGAGCAGTGCTGCCATGCTGGCATGAAGCTCTCCATTGTAATATGCTTAGAGAAGTGAAAGAACTTCCAATAAACTGGGATACTTCCTCTTGCATATCTTGTCGCAATGAGATAACTTTGGCTCGGTTACATACTGGCCACTGCAATTTTATGCATGGTTACCTTTTTCAACAGGACCCTGCTCCTCTTCGTTCACTTTGTGACAACCTTTTGTCAGTCTGTCATGTGCTGTAGACTGTGTTCCCCTAGCACAGTTTCGAGACTCCCTGCAACTGCCTGTCACATTTACAGATATCCTGGTGGATGATAAACAAGTGGCAGAAAGAGCTTTGAAGCTTTTTGCAAAGATAAACATGAACCTGAGGATTTAAAACTCTAGATTTCAAAATTGCATACTTTTTCAACCTTTTTATAAGCCTTTTATTAATTCTGGCTTTTGCCTTTTTGTTTGGTATATTTATACATATTTGCTTTTTACAAGTATTTTTATTTGGTATTGAAATTTATTTTTGGCTTTTGGCATGATCCAGTTTGTAAGGATGCTGATGACCAAGTAAATGAGCACCCTTAAATCTAAATTATTATCATCTAAACTTAATTTATTAATATTTTTTTCTAATAACTGTTTTCCTAGTCCATTTTAGCTACACCAGTTTTCTTATTGTTCTTACTTATGGTTTGTTTCAATAGGAGTAATGGAACAGCTGAGAAATGAATGTAAAAAGTTAGTTGGTAGGGGCTGGAATATTGGGGCAGGTACTGTTGTCAGAAGTAGAGGAAATGTGATGTTTTTACTACATGCAGCACCGTAGATGGAGACACTGATGATACATGGAATGAAAATGGAGTACTGGTGGAATGAGATAATGGTGGAAACTGCAAAACCTGGAGGAATCCCGTCCCTGTGCCGCTTTGTCCATGACAAATCCCACATGTGATTGCCTGGGATCGAACCCAGGGTACTTTGGATGTGATGTGTGAAATGTAATTATAGTTTTCATTAGCTAATGCTGGATTTCTGATAACGAAGTCATTAATCCTCTTGCTCTGCAGTATTTTTCACTGATAGATGGGGCACTAGAAGTGGCCGGGCATATTTGAAGGTGGTCTTGGTCCATTTCCTCTTGCAGATCATGTAGAGAACAGTGGTGAAGAGTATATCCCAATTCTGTTCAAATGTTTTGCCAGACAATCATGTCCCGCAATCAACCTGAAGGTTGCAACTGCCGTTTTTCGAGGATACTCAGGAATTACTGTTTGAATGTTTGGTAGTTCCCATCTTTTATTTTTTGATTTTTCATAGTAATATTTTGCAATAACTTTTTACTAAATCTCATTATCTGTCATGTTGCTATGGTCGACATCAATATTTTATTTTGACAGTGTACTCTCATTGAATTTCTTGTTAAAGAGGAAATGTGCTGCTGGAATTCAGCAAGCATATGGAGATGTGTGCCAAGGTGTTAGAAGAAACACTTCATAGATAGGTACACAAGCATCCAAATTGAGCCTTGAAGTGGTTGTCCTTGAACTGCCTGGCCTCCATGGTACACAACATGGAAAGAATTGTTGAGTTCATTAGAGAAGACTAACCTGTCACCATGAATGAAATTGCAACAAAACTTGCAATATGATATTGTGCAATGCAGGAAATGATTCACGCCTTAGGTTACCAAATAGTTTGTGCCCATTGGGCCCACAGGTTTATTGACTAAAGGCCACCAGAAAAGAAACATCCCCAACAGACTTCATTCACCTCCAACTCATTTTTATAAGCATGTGCAATGTAGGATTCACATCCAAAGAGGTTATGCTTGCAACATGAGAGTTTATCTTCTCTTAATGTTGTTATCAATTCTCTTAATGCAGTGTTATTTCAATATTATGTATCATATTTTTTAGGAAAGCATCTTTAGTAATTTTGATTTTAGGAAAAATGGCTAGGAATGGGAAGCACTATTTTTTAAACACTACAAACAATGAAAAGGTGCTAGTGGTTTTGATTTTGAGTGAAACTATAGAGTTTTGGAAATGGGTAACTTATTTAAAGACTGCCCCATGTACCCAATAAACTAATGGGTATATGTACACTGTTTACAGCAATACTGCTTCTACAGTCTAAGGAATCTCACTCTTTCCGTTGGATGGGCAATTTTAGAAATCCTTATACATATGCTTACACGAGCTGTCTCTTCCTCACACAAAAGCTGCAGTTCTTATGTGAATACTGGGCACGGAAATTCAAGATCCTTGCTAACTGCATATGTATTCTGAATGGTAAATCTAGACACCACAGAGTTGCTTTCATTTCTTTAACAGGAACATATTTTGTATGCTGATTTTCCATATAATCACCAAGGAATATTTCATGTAATATGCTGATTGATTTGCAGTTGTGAAGGTAAGAGCTTACAAGTGTGAAAATGACCAGAATAGCACAAACAGAAGCAATGCAATCAAAAGTGATGCTTTTAAGGACAAGAACATATAACTGATTTCAAAAAAGTTTTATTTAAATCAGAGGAATCTCATGTTTCCACTTTACATAAATAGCATGGAAACATGAAATATAGGAATGTGAAAACAAAGATTTATAGTATACCTAGTCTTACCATACATACTGTCACAAAGTTTCCAATAAATTTTCAAAAAATGGTTTGAGGTATTTTAATATCCTAATAATATTGGTTACATGAATATATGAAACATCAAAGTCACATATAATTATTCAAAATGACCATCTCGGGCATACACAGTTTGGAAGTCTTTGTGGCTGTTCATCTGTTGAATTGCACGTTTCCATCAGGAAATCTACTGCTGCCTTCCTAAGAGAGCACTTTAAACTCTCCTGTCTCTTCTTGCAAGCCATGCCTTGAAGTATGGACCACAATTTGTAGTCCAGGGGGTTTAGGTTTGGACTTCCAGAAGGTCAATCTGAAATTGAAATAAAGTTGGGAACATTGGTCTAGAGCCACTCTTGTGTTGTCTGTTTTATGTGCTGGGTTGAATCCTGCTGGAAGCCCCAACTCTGTGGAAGAGGATGTTGTTAAGATGCTGGACCTGTCTCTCTAGCACTGTCTCCTGGTACACTTTGTCCAATGTTTTGACCCCTTTTTTGCAGAAATGAAGCTTTGGGTTCTTTCGTAGTTCACACCCCACCACACCATAGTAGATGCAGGATGATGGCCCCCTGGATCCTTGGAGCCTTTTTAGCAGTTTCTCTAAAGTACCTGGGTATGTTCTATAATTTTGGGCACTCAAAGCCTCCTCAACACTGAACATTTTTTCATCAGTGGCCAGGATTCTTGTGCGACCATTTACTGTGTAATGCTGTAGCGAGCAGTTTTTTTTAAGGTATCTCTGGTGCTTCAGCTCACTTGTGAGGAAATGTCTTTTCTGCTGTTTGTAGGCACAGAGATCCAGATCACTCATCAATGTGCAAGGCATAGACATTTTAGAAATATTCAGCTCCTGAGCCATCGATGACTGCCGCCATACTAGATTTCTTTGAACATATGCTACCACTGCTTTTATCAACTCTGGAATGCTCTCAGTACATGGTCTTCCTTGTCTATAGCGGTCTTTCATTACAGTCTTATGGAAGTGCTGTACAGTGAAGTTTTGTTTTAAATTTCTGTAGAAGTTTGAATATCTCACCTTGGGATTTGCTACCTTGTACAAAGCTACCACAGCTACACAATTTTCATAATCACCCCACTCCATCTTGAACACTAACACATAGAACTTTCTGCTTCTTCAGCTGAACTCTCAATGACTATTACTTGGCACCACAACTCCGGAATGTGGAGGCAGGCAGAGGCAGGAAGTACAGTCACTCTCAAAAGTTATAACAGTATTTATGGTAAGGCTAGGTATTTAAAAAGAATTAAAATAGTAACAATGATGATACCTTCTGAAAGGTTAGCCACTGCTGGCATTTCTAAAGTTTTACTATGTAATTTTAAAAACACATGGCACAATAAAAAAAAGGAGCATTTCATTAGTTAATAATTCACAATATTGGCTTAGTTATCCAGTATACTTCCTTAGATTACTTCTGCGTATAAGGCAAACATTATTTGCACATTTGCTATTGCTGAACAGGATACACATCTTTACCATCAGTCCAAATCTTATTGCTGCTGTTCACGGTGAGAATGGTACATATGGCTACGCAAACTACTTCTGTTCTTGTATAGCCTTGTGCACATAGAGCACCGGAATGGACCTCTATCTTCCCCATGTGCATCTTTGATGTGAATTCTGAGGTTATGGCTGTGCAGGAACTCTCTTCCACATTTGCAACACACATATTTATTTCCAAACATTCTGAACTCCTTTCCTATAAATCAAAAGAAGCTTATGTTACAAATAACATGGAAATTAACAACATATTACATATAAAAATCCATTGTATGTAGATTCCAATATGGAGGGGAAAAAACAGACTTAATTTT
The DNA here is from genome assembly GCA_030765045.1 of Tenodera sinensis. Classification (NCBI taxonomy): domain Eukaryota; kingdom Metazoa; phylum Arthropoda; class Insecta; order Mantodea; family Mantidae; genus Tenodera; species Tenodera sinensis. Next base: position 16,816,378 of record CM060961.1, read on the forward strand.
TAAAATAAGTATTGTGTAACAATACTAGTGATATAATTCACATCACTTTGCTGTGGATCAAATACTAGAGGTCCTCTGGAAAAAAGAAAGTAGATAATAGCATGGCAATGCCTTTTCAAGGGCTCACTACATAATATATATTGGTAGAAGAGATATGAAGGTGTTATCATAGATATTAAATTAAGCAAATAAAAATGAAGATAATCATTGTTTAAAGATCAACCATTCTGCAGAGAAGATTATGATACTTACTTATACAAAAAACATCATATTTAAGAAATTATCTGTGGAATTTCATGTCCATATCAGATAATTTCAAGCGCAGCTACTTCAATGAAGTGAGGCCATTTCACAAATATTTACTCTATAAAATATTTCACACTTATTAATTTAAAATTCCAGCTTGTACTAAAGCATTTGCATAAATTAAAGTGGAGTTTCTTGGATTGATTCATTATGAGTGCAGGGTTACTTTGTAAACTGTGGTGCATGGCTATAGCACAGATGCCGTGATAACTGTACTGTCATATCTGGCAAAGCATAGATCACATCGTTATGCCTTAGTAGTATAGTCGGCTTTCAACTCTTTGGCTGTAATTCCTATGTGTACATTCTCAATAGAAAGGTGATAACATTAAATAACTTGTGAATATAAGAGATGCATCCAGAAACCAAGTTCTGATCGTGTCCAGAGATGGCATGACTAGTTGGATAGGAATATGTACACACAGGAGTAGAAAGGAAGTATGTGGGAAAAATGCAGTGTAGTTTCAGTCTTGTGATGGTGATGCTAGCACAAAATGGCTGCTCTGATATTGTCTCCCACCAACTGTGATGTTCATTCAGTTATCAGATTTTTGTATGTTTAGAAGCAATCTCCAGCAGAGATACATCACCAATTGTGCCAAGTGTGTCGATACGACACTATGAGCAACATTATGGTCAGACGATGGTGCAGGCAATGGACGAACTAATATTCACAATACAGACTGTTGTGGCAGACTGTTCCTGGTGACACCAGAAGTGATGGAAAATGTGTGGCAAGTTATTTTGCAGAACCAACGCTTCACAATTTCAGAACTCTCTGGTCAATTCATCTCATGAAGAGTTTCCTGGCAAGAGAACTTTTTACAACAATGCTGAGGTGCAGACCAAAGTGACAATAAATGCCTCAACAACGATGGCGACTGTTGAGAAGTAGCTAGTGAGTCTATGTAAATATTCCAATAATATTTCTTGCTTAGTAATGTTTTTGTTTTGTTATTCAGTCATCAGAACTTAGTTTCTGGATGTACCTTGTATTACGGAATTCCTTGCAGCAAGTGCAACTGAAGATATTAAGAATTTGGTATGCTCCAACAGTTAACTGTTTTCTATTAATTCATCTAATTTTTAGAATTACAAAGCATCTCTAGTTCAAATTAGATCATGCCAATGCCTTACAAATAAAGAGCAGGATAAGTATAATCTACATTTCTATTTTTAAAAATAAAAAATTAAACACTATTAATAGTGATGTGCAGCTAAAATCTTGTTAAGTCTCCAAAAATAAGAAACATGTTTCTTATTCCTAACAAATTAACAAAGATAATTAAGAGCATAAGATAATTAAGATTTTAGGAAGGATGTCAGTATGATTTTTTCCAAGGAACTTCTAAGTATAACTTATTTTTTTAAATTGGAAAACATTGCATTTTTTTTTTTATTAAAAGTTTCAGTCCAAATATCTTATAACAGATTATAAACAACCCCTTGTGACCTAATTGGGAGAAAAACCATTACAGTCACACAAGTTTGCGCCGTCTGTTCTCATTGATACAAAGCTTAATAGGAGTGCTTAGAATTTATAAGTGCATACAAACTGATACCTATAAAAAATGAACTCAAGAGGTCATTCAGAACAATCTGCAACAACCTGTATGGCCATTAATTGAGCAACACTTGTGCCCAATATGTATGGAAGAGTTCAATGATCATCCAGCCAATATTAAGAGATAATATCAGCATTGTGCTTTCTGGCTGCAACTCCACGAGTGGACTTGAGCCATGTGCATGCTGTGGCAGGAGATGGAGCACCATGCTTTAACCCACTATACCACTGTGTGTGACTTCATACATTCCTCATATATTAGTTCCAATACACAAATTCCCACATTCATTCAAATTCACGCCATTTTTGTGATTTGGTAACAAACATACACAAAGAATGCAACAAGTTTCATGTTATAAAACATTTCAGTTTATTTTATCTTAAATATTTAGATACATGATTAAGGGAAATAAAAGAAGAGAAAGAAAAAGAAAAAAGGCAGAAAATCACATCAAACATGTTTTACTAAAAAGCAATTCCTATATATATATTTGATCTTCAGTACTAAAATAAAACTAAAATTATAGATGACAACTTTCTATTGCACATAATAAACATTCAACTCTATAACTACACAATATATATCTTTTCTAAACACAGTATATATTTGCAAAATTAAATATCTACAAAATTATGAGATTTTCAGGAACAAAAGCTCCTGAATATCTCTTACACTATTTGACAGTAAGCTTTTATGATAATATTATTTGATTTGATGATTTCCCTTCACCTTTATAATATAAAAACTTAATCTTAAAAATTAAGAATTCCTGCCCCTACAAAGTTTACATTTACATAGCTTGTTTGGGCTTATGGGAACTGAAATCTTGAGAAAAACATAAATGAATTAGTTTATTAGTATATTGTAATGCCTTGGTTCCCAAACTCGGGGGGTGAGGTTATACTAATTTACAGGAGACATACAGATAACTTACTCAAAAGGAAACTTGGTCTATTAAAATAGAGATTTATGATTACTCTGATGCACGTTTTTGCAGTTGCCGAGGTTGAAATTAGTAAACCCTGAAAACAACAAATTCATTCATAAAATATCAATGTTTGTTCAGTATACAGGATGAGTCACCTAAAACTTCCACTATAAACATCTATTTGTCCAGGGGGTTAGTACACAATATAGGCCATTACTTTTTTTTTTGTTTTTAGATAGAAGTCCTGTATTATTTTTGCTAACATGTATAATAACATAATGGATAACTGAAGGTGTTTTGCAAACACAACATCATTCTAACATCACAAAACAGATACAGCATACAAAACTTACACTGCACATGTTTAAAAACAGAATCCCCCACACTAAAAGTTCAGGTATTTATCAGACTAATTGTGCAGACTATGACCAAATATACATAGGCAAGACTAAAAGGCTACAGTAATGTGTCTGAAATTTTACACACACCATTATAAGGACAATACTTATCAACCACCATAGTAATTTGACTCATCTTCTGCCTGAGTTAGGCCAAGAACTTTTAAGAACACCACTGTATGAGACAACTTGATATTGAGTTTGCTGATGTACAAACATAATAGTTATTGTATTTTTATTCCATGTGATTCTCAAATACACGCATAATCAGAGGCAGTGGGGGAGGGGGTAGATTTGGGAATTACTCCATTTATAAAGTGGGATGTATGCTGGAAAAGTTCAGGAACCACTATTCTAATTCATTTGCATGAATACAAGAGTATAAAATATTGTGAACGAGACTATCTATAACTAGAATACAATATGAAAACAAACAAATAAATGTAAAAATACTACATTTGAGTAAGAGAGACTCAAGCCTACTGATGGCTTATATAGCATTGCATGTCTTAACTTTGAAGTGTTTCTGTAATTTATCCAGAGAGGGAGAACAGTCTCTGACATATATTTATTTGTACTTATTTATTTTAATGATCTCCAGATTTTTGTTTTGCATTTTTTACCATTTTGATACTGGCATATTATAAAAGCCACCTCTTTGTGTTCTGCATAATAAGCCACAATTGTTGATGATTACTTCAGTCTCCATCCTACTGTAACTGAATAAGAAATAACTTCCTGCATTACAATGAGGAGTATGATAAGTCAGCTTCAATCACCTTAAATAAATACTCCTCTAAATTATCTATAGCCTTATCCAATCAACCAGAATGCAAAATAAAATCCTACTAATGTGAAATGTTGTTTTAGTTTGTACAAAATGTCAATGTGACTAACAACAATTCATAGAATTAATTCACTATGTGTTTGACCACATGTTCATTGTTTGGTAGGAATGTTCTGGTTTGAAGGGATCTTCTAATAGTCCACCTTTTAAAGATAAAAAGGTGTGTTAAATATATTCATTTAACAACTATAACATGGAAAGGCAGCTTAGAAGCTGGGTTTTTACAAAATGAAATTTCTGTAGATTAGAAGATTGGATATCCAGTCAAGGTAAAAATGGTAGAAACCGAGCTCTGTTGAATTCTCTTTAGCACAATGAGTCTATTTTGTAATATATATAAGCAGTGTCACAAAAAGATACAGACAACCCTTAGTATGTTGTGCGGGGATGGCAAACTGGTCAGTTTTCAAATAGGAAACCCTGTCTGGAAATGCATGGTTTGGATGCTGTAGTGCATCAAAGTGTGAGATCAATAAAACCAACATCGAGCTGTCTACATTACAAACGAGCTACAGACTGTATACCTACTACGTCACTGCAGAGCCTACATTGGTGGTGGTGAGCCTCATGCACATGTGTGGTTGTCTTTGAAGATTTTCAATCACTCCATGGTCTCGGGCCATAAGGTCCTACGCTGATGTTACAGGTGTGCCATACATCATACTCTTCAACAACTCCACAGAAAATAGTTGATAGATCCCAGACTGGCGATCATGCTGGCCATGGAACTGGTCCACCTCTACCAATTTAAATATGTGGCGTTGAGGTGATTCTGCACATTTACATCAAAGTGTTCTGGAGCTCAAGTCAGTCATTTCACCGGCTGTGCTCTGCTGTTAAAAAAGTTGCTGTGCTGAAAACTACACAAGTAACGCAGTAGGATGTGCACCTAGGACTCTATGGAGGAATTTAGCGCATACACAGGTATATTATTGTGCTCAGATCATTCGTCCCAGTACACAGATGGCTAATGGCTTGCATACATTTTATATTAAAATACCAAAACGAATCTTAATAAATTGTCACAACCATTTATTTTCAAACTTCGACACTCTCCAGTGTCCAAACCATGCATTTCTGAACAAGGTTTCCTCTTTGAAAACCAGTTTGCCGTCCCACACAACACACTAAGCATTGTCTGTGTTTTTTTGGGGGGGCGGGGGAGTTTTGTGAATATAATACTCCCTGTATCATTCACTTTGTTGCTGCTTTCAAAAAGGAAATATCAGAAATACTATTTACAAGGGTGATTCTAGAAACATTGCACAAAGTTACCACATATTTATTTGTTTAATCTACTTAGAAAAACATTGTTCAAAATACCTTTGTACTTTAATGACTGCCTCTGCATGTTGTGGTTTTAAAGTTTAACTATGTTAACATTGTGTTGCAACTGCATTCTGATTTAATTTAACACTACCTTGAGTCAGCTTATTGACCCTACACCAGTTACTTTTATAAAAATGGTACAGGTTTTGAGTGCTGACCTTCTCACATCATCAATCTGATTGCAGATTGCTGGAACTGGTGTCCTTTTGCTGGAGGTTGTTCCGTTGTGGTAACTCAAAACTGAAGACTTGTTTTTCAAAGTGAATATGTTCTCCCAAACTGTTAGTTGTTTTTTGTTTGAAATGTTTCAATGAAGTACCAATTCTGTACTTTTTTTATAAACAGAAGTTTGAAAGGAAATTCCTTAAGAAGTTACTATAATGCACAAGGTTTAACTTGGCACTTTCTGCACTATCCTTGTCTAGCACAGACTGTGGGTTTCTGACTTGAAATACCTAATTACCTGTATGAGGGTAAGTACGCATCAGTGGTGTTGCAACTATTGCAAGTGAAGTATCGGTTGTCAATGTGACAATGAAGGATCACCCGCCACTGGTGTGTCTACTGTGCCTGGCTCACCATAAAAGAGGGACGGCTTAGAAAGAGATGGAGGATAACTATTTCTTTCTCTTTCTAAAAAGTAGGTTCCAAGTTAAACCTCATTCCCTATAGAGGATGACAACAGCACAGCAACCTCGACCAAAAGAACACCATGTTTCTGAAGTTGATGGGAGCAACTGTGCCCTCAAAATGTTCCATTTTTATAAAAGTGATATAGTGGATCACAATAGTGTTACTAAATTGTTTAATATATCACATTAAATAAACTTCCATTCAAGAAAGTGGAGTGCATTCAGATCATTTACCAATGTAAAATACTATGAATTGTATTTTCAATTTGAGAGAAAGATAATAAGCAGGTGGACATATGTACAGATTGTAGACTGAATGAGTGCTTCCTAACTGTAATTGATCAGATTGTAATTAGAGAGAGCTCTAGCTACTGTTTCATGGCATGGCCACCTTAAATAATTTCTGGAGTGAAAAGTCTAATACATACAATATGAATCTAACATGCCATGCCTGGTAACAGAATGATAAAGTTAAAACTTGATCAAATCTTCCTTTCCATTCCCGGTGTCCGAGAAAGCTTCCCATTGATTGTGAACACTCCCATTTGAATGCATGTACCTCAACTTTCTCATCTGGTTATTGTTATTATTACTAGTGGTTGTAAAGCAGCCTTAATTGAGTGAAGGATAATCCAGATTCTATTGTAATAGATAATAATCATGATATGTTCACACCATGAGATTCAGGTAACGAAAGAGCTAATGAAGCTACCAAAACTGCTGCATCACTACCTCATATAGCACTTCTGTGGAACCCCACAATGATGGAATGAGACACTTTTCTAAAATGATTACAGAAGTATGAAAATGAAACTGGAATAAGTTAGCATCCGCAAGAAAACTACTGATGGTATTCAAAGGGCTCCATTTCCACCTTTCTGATAAACTCACCACCACTAAAGCACCAAATCATAAGGCAGGTTAAGAACAGACCACACAAATTGAACCCAATCCCATCTCCTCTTTAAGCAACTGCCTCTTAATTGTTAATCGTTCAAAATATACAAATGTAGGAAGGCAATACAATATTGCTCCTAAAGTATCCAAAGCTGTTAACAACTCACTCATACTACATCTTTTCTTAACATCCACTCGACTCTGAAACTTGTATAGTTCACATGTACAGGACTGTGTAAATTTACTTAATTCAGCTCATGATTATAATTATTTATATTGCTTTAATTTGTCAATATTTTATTTTAATGCAATGTAACCTCGTGACATGCACTTCAGTTGTTTTCTTGCTATATATTCTTTAGTTTATGAGTATTTTGTTGTTCTTCTTCGTCTTCCTCTCATGGATTAGACTTTAGGTCTGTTCTGGTCTCACACTATCTTTCCATCTCTTCCTCAGTTTATTACTCCTCCAATTCCCATTCGTTGATATTTCCTGGGTGGCTTAGGTGGTAGGCAAACGCTCTAACCGCTAGGTCACAGCGCCACTTACTTCCCTTTACTGGTCTTAAATATCTCATCTCTGCTGATTCAATTATTTTTGAGCTCCTTTTGTCCATGTCCATGTTTCGCTACCATATAATAAAATAGGCAATGTCATCACATTATAAAATTTAAATTGTGTTTCTTCCCTGGTTTGTTTTTCCAGGGTTTTCTTTAACATTTTACAACTGTTCAAACATTTACTAAGTTTAAGGTCAATATTTTTCCTTTATCATATGAAACTATCATAACTAAATAGTTAAACATCGAAATCTGTTCCATTCTATTATCTTGTATTATTATTTCCTTCTGACAGGGTGTTTAGCCTTAAAGGTTGGCATCTTTGTTTTAAATGAAATTTTAAAATTGTGTTTTTCACATATTTTATTTAGGCAATGTAGTGCTAGTACTTTAACAATGAAATCTATTTCATAATAAGACCCAGGTGTTAAGTCAGTAATAAATTTAAAAAAATATGTGTCATAGTCAAATATTTTTCTCTACCCTCTATTGCTTATAAGTGGGTAGGTATACAAACTATTCTTACTAAAGCTTACTTTTCTATTTACTTCATTTTAATCAATATAAACATTTGCAGAAATAGCTACATTACACATTTCATTATAGATACAAAGGGAATAGTGATACTCAAATGTTTAAGAACTGGATGCTATATGCTAGTCTTAAAATTCCATACTCTTTCCACACAATTGCAAAAAAACAACCGAATGTCAACAGAACTTTAAAAAAACTAACAAAATATTGAACAAAATGGACTGTTAATGACACATCTCAGATATGACTGATGCCATTATTTTAAATGAATTGTTTGAATTAAAGAGATCTAAATTTTATTTTTGTAAGCAGTTTTGTCTGTTACGTAACATTTACCTACCAGTTATACAAGATTGTATAAAATTCCTTTCAAATGAAGAGGACTTCATGGCTATCTCCAAAAAATTCAAGATAAACATTTTATTTTCCATGTAAATATCTTTCATATGATATTTTAATAAAAATCTTACGAGCTATTTTTACTTTCTCTACTACGTATAGTAAGTAGAGGAAGTATTGTATTCCACCCAAAAATTCGATGTCGAGATTTCACCAAAATGTATGTTTTGAGGACCCTTGAACAAAAAAAGTTTTAGAAAAAGGTCTCTATCTCTCTCTCTGTGTGAACAGCGTAACTCAAAAATGAGAAGTCGGCTAAAAACCAAAGTTAGTATTTAAGTTTAACATCTTTCACGGATGCAACATAAAGATTTTGAAGAAAATTTCTCCACCCTTAACTACCCTCTACTTGGAACATTTTTCGAAAATTCTGATTTTCTTGAAAATGGCTCTAATGATTTTGATCAAAATGGCATATGTTTAAAATATTTTTATGATCAATAAAATGCATATTTTGAATTTTCTGTCTATAGCACATGTAGTCCTGTTTACTCCTGATGACTTTTTGCATAATTGGTAAATCGTAACGATAGACCAAATCTTACTATACAAAAATGTAGATGTTGTTAAAACACACAAGTTTTGTGCAAATGAATTTTTTTGTGGAGAGAATCATTTTGGAAATGTTTCTTGTTATTTGTGCAATATTTACACTACACTTTTCTCAAATGGAAGGTCATTATTAACCTTTTTTATCTCTTACCATGCAAAGAGAACAGAATTTCATAGTAGCGACCAGCGTTAAAAGATTTGACTATCACTCAAAGCCCATTGTATTCCCATATTCCCCTTGTACCTACAAGAAGATTAATACATGCAAATGTTTATCTCAACTAACATGAAGAAGATAAAGGAATAAGAGTTTGTAAGAATAGTTAGTACAAGAACACAGAACGTTGTGAGTGTGCAACACATCAGATGTTTTAGGAAATCAATTCCACACAAAGGGTAGTTTGGGGTGTGGCAATTTCCACCTATTTTTGGAAGATACTAGATTTACACAGGCACCCGTTTGTTACTTAATTAACTTTTTGCTTTTGAGTAGTGCTGTTCCAGACACTCACATGGACCTCTTTCTAAAAAAATTGTTTATTCATGGGGTTCAAAACATGTAATTATGGTGAAATTTTAATACAAATTTTTTAATAGAATGCAATACCTTCTATTCCTACTATATATGTGGCATAGAAAGTACAAATAAATAAGCCTGTGTCCCCAAACAAATAATACATGCATGGAGTGTATTATTTCTATCAGCTTATTTGCATTATCTTATTATTATTATTATTTGATACTTCTTAATATCAATGAATCAGAATGCATACTGATGTAGGAACAGCTGATTCAGAGAGCAATATCTGAATGTGTAAAGTGAGAATTTCTTTATTATACAGTTTCATTAGTTAACCAAGTACAGCAAGCTTTGCTATCCACTTAAGGTTAAATACAATAAACATTTACATACAAATATTTTAATGCAGTACCTACATATCTTGCTTCACACAGACACCAAGACATTTAACTGTTTACATAAATAGTTTTTGATGTTTCAAGGTATACTTAAATTCAATGCAGGAGACTTAAAAGAACAACTGTTAATTGTTAAGGCCACAGAAAGTTTTGATATTAATGATATATTTTAGAATAAAAAACATTACTTAGTATGGCAGTCTTTGAGGATTAGGCTACTATGCAACAACTACATCCTTTACCTCCATTCTCACAGAAGATCATGGGCAGAGATGGCATTTTGGTGCAGGTACACACCATACACACCAGAAGCTGTGAGTTCATAATGGAGTAGCTGTACAAACACTTCACAAGGCTGAGTGTATCCCATACCAAATATACCAGTGTGAGAAAAATGCCATATTCAATATCGGACTGTCTCCTTGCACTTCTAGGATCAATGCCATTGTATATCTACTGAGGTACTTAGGTTAAATTCTATATTTCCTGTAATAAGCATTAAGTTTATCTTAAGGCTAAGTGAACATTTTGAGTATTACTGGTATTCTACACAAATTCAACAGCTACATTTTAAGAGGTAGAACCGGAACTTAAAAATTCAATGCCACAACTGGGATTTGAACCACAGACCTTCCGCTTGCCGGGCGGATGCTCTAACCACTGAGCTATTGTGACAAACTGCCAGAATGGCATTAAATTCTCAAGCCAGTTCGTATTTTTCCTGGTAAACCACAAAGGCAGTCTCACATCAGAGACAATTACCCCAATGGTGACTTACTATTGCAAGTACTTTATATCCCAGGATTAAATAACCTTCACATGGTAATTATTATTTATTTATGCCAACAAACTTACTGTTGGTGTTTTTAAACACACAAGCCGTGTGTGGGCAAAGTTTAAGAGGTAGAACCGGAACTTAAAAATTCAAATCCCAGTTGTGGCATTGAATTTTTAAGTTCCGGTTCTACCTCTTAAACTTTGCCCACACACGGCTTGTGAGTTTAAAAACACCAACAGTAAGTTTGTTGACATAAATAAATAATAGCTACATTTTATTTGCCACGCAGACATTGTAAATTTATAGCATTTATAACAGTTTAAGAGTTATTTTTGAGGGGATGGGAACAATATAAACCCCCTGCTCAACTCTATTACATGTTTAATTGTTGAACATTCCCTTGAAATCCTTGCCTTTTGCAGCTGCTTTCTGTAATTTATGTGTTTTCATTTTCTAATCATGGTGTTCAAGGGTAAATGTAACTAAATTATAGTATCAATACTTCCATTCCCTATGTGACAAGTAGAGAAATTAATAATCATAAACTGAATTAAATAAAATCTTGTAAGCCTTGTGCAAATATGTATATTTTTGGCCTTGGAGTATTTTGAAAATATAATACCATAACAAGTTTCATTGTTTTAAAGTAGAATGGAAACTATACATATGACAACGTAAACTATTCTGGTTTTTAAATGGTTTGTTGCAATATAGGCAGTAGACTGGAGCATCTATTGCTGCATGGACATCTCTGATGTGAATCTTGAGGTTCTGATTATTTGCAAATAGCCTCTTGCAAATTACGCATACGAATTTCCTTTTACTTTCTTGTGCAGGCGTTCCTGGGGAGAAAAAAAAGGCAAAGTTTCTATAAGAAACATGATCACTCTTGCTGCTTACTATTAATAATTATAATAATTCAATTTATTAACTTATTTAGATATAAAGCTGTAGTATAACTGTGAGTTATACTAAAGGAAGCACATAACTGCAGTTTGTATACATTTTTTTCAATAAAACATAGTATCAGGATATTTTTCTTTATCTGCTGCTTACCTATTGCATGTAGAGGAAGTATTGCATTTCACTAAAAGTATACCAAGAGTTTACCAGAAATACATGTTTTGGGGCTCTCTGAACCCCAAAAAAAGCACTTTTAGAAAAAGGTGCATGCGTATGTGTGTGTGCCAACAGCATAACTTAAAAGTGAAAATTTGAACTTCAGCATCTTCAAAGGATGCAATACAGAACATTTCAACAAATCCCCCACCCAAAACTACTTTTACATGGAAAACATTTCTTATTTTTGATTTTTCCAAAAATGATTCCAATAATTTTTATAAAACTAACATATGCTTAAGATATTTGTATGGCAAACAAAATATATCTTGAATTTTCTGTAATTAATAGCCTGTGGAATCCTCTTTATTCTAAATTACTTTTGTATAATCGGTAAACTTAAGCAATAGACAAAATCTTACTGCATGAAAAATGTAATTGAAAGGTAATTGTTATTTTTGTGTGCCAACCAACATACTGCTGGTGTTTTTAAACACACAAGCTGTCTGTGGGCAATGTTTGAGAGGTAGAATCAAGACTGAAAAATTCAATGCCATAGCCGGGATTTGAACCATTGATGTTTCGCTTCAAGTGTGGCTGCTCAGTAAGCTACCATGGCCAACTTGTCAGTATGACATTACGCACTGATTGGGGAATTTAACGTCATACTGGCAAGTTGGCCATGATAGTCATGCATGAAGCAGAAGTTCTGTGGTTCAAATCCTGGCTATGGTGCTGAATTTTTCAGTTCCTGATTCTACCTCTCAAACATTTCCAAGTTAATCTTTGTTATTGGCTTTAATTTTCATATTTTTTCTCAACTGGTAAATTGCTATTCACTTTTTCACCAACTAATTTGTTATATAAGTATTTTAAACATAAGGTATGTTAATTAAAATTGTCAGAGGCATAATTGAGAAAATAAAAAAATTCTGTTTTTCCATTTAAAGGGTAGTTTGAAGTGAGAGGATTTTCTTGTAAATCTTTTGTGCTCTTTAGAAGATACTGAATTTAAATACCCAGTTTGGTATTTATCATATTTTTTTTAAGTTATATTGTTCACAGACACACACACACACACACACACACACACACACACACACACACACACACACACACACACACACACACACACACAGAAATACTTTTTTCTGAAAATGCTTTTTGGAGTCAGATGGCATTAAAACATTTATTTCTGGTAAAATCTTGATATAAAAATTTTGGGTGGAATATAATGCTTTCTCTTACCAATTACATGTAGGTGACAGAGAAAGTAAAAATATATCATTAAAAAATTGAATCAGACATGAAGCAGCCAAGCATTTCATGAAGGGTAAACACTTGGGAGTCCAAATATAACAAGGAATAGTAGGTTACAAATTTTGCAATTCAGGTATTCCCAATGTGCAAGTTGCATGCTCAACTGTTTAGTATATCAATAACAAGAGACAAAGTGCTTATACATTGCATTCATTTATCCTAATTTCAGAGTAATAGGTGCTAACATAAATCTCTGAATCATGTGGGAATATTTCATATAGATACTGTAGTGTAACCTTACATTTGGTTTACTTCCAAAAGAAACTGAAATTAATAATAGAACTCACCCTGAGTGTTCTGATTATATATTTCCACTTTTGGTTGTGATTTACTTCTGGTTACATTTATGATTATCAAGGAATAAAACTTTACTATATACAATGTACATGAAAAGGATTTTAAACAAAATAAATAAAACTGTAGAATCTGCCATCACAAATATTTTAACATAATATTAACAAAGTACTTGAGACACTTAAACTATATCACCAACACAGTATCATTAGGTAAGTCTTCAAAGCTTCTATCAATGTGTGTTGAAACATTGTTGCAACAGCGAACGGGTTACGTAACCCGTGTGCCAGTTATAACCCCTAAATATGGAGCTACTGGCACTGTAAAATTTCAAAATAGATTGCACTAGGGAGGAGTGAGGAGGTGAAGAAAGTCAAACATTGTTTAAATAACAAAGGAACAGTACACAATTGTTATCCATAACCTTTAATGAAATGAATGCTTTATACATAATATCTTGTTTTCTAAACTGGAATTTTACAACAATAAGATATGGATTAACAGTACCTTGAATTAATATAACTTTAATTGCTACAACAATAAAATAATGAGACACTACTTAATTATTAGTGAGCAGTTTAGACTTAGGAAATTTTACTTATATCTCTTACTTTAATCATTAAAGAACCGTCCCTGCTATGAATTAACAAATGTGTTAACTATTTTCTGAGTCATAAATAGAAAATATAATTATTTCAGTCGCTCTTGAACAATGTAAAAATGAATAAAAATAAACTTAACTACACAGTGCAAATCAATTAAATAAAAGTCATTTTTAATTATTTCTAAAATGTTAACTTACACACTTTCAAAACTTTAGCCAAAATGCTATTAGCATCTCCATTTTGTCAAGAAAGAGATTTTACGCACATACACTGAATTATATAGGGTTATCAAAAAGTTGCTCTGCAGCTCTCTTGTAACCAAGATTGCCCTAGAGACAGGAATTCTGGTGGCAACACTGGTTGTCGGGATCATATGGTTATAATATGCCACAAAGTAAAAAATCTGAGAGATTCATGTATGTAATTCATGAAAGGTAATGTAAATAAACAGCAGTATCAATGTTATCTCAAGTGGCAAGCACCGGCACAGTGTGGGGGAACTTGTTGATGACCCCTTATTTGTTCATGTACAAAACATACTTCAGAACATAAAGACAGATATAATGCAGAAAGGAATTGCTTTAGTTAGATCATATGTAATTCATAAAGACACATAAAATGCTAAAAGACACTGTTAGTAATGGCAAAAATGATAGCTGACTCTGGGCTGTACTGTGATGAAAGTAATTATTCTCATGGTTTCTGCTCCAAATATTGGCAGAACTACCAAATTGGTGCCTACAGTCTGACAGTTGTGCCTATGCTGTTAAAAGAAACTGGTATTATAATATGTATCCCAAGGACTTGAAAGAGGCAATAAAAAGCATACTTTACTATATTCCAGTATAAAATGCTTATTAGTGCCACAAAGTAGTTGAAGTTCACGTAAACAGTAAGTTACATTTTCCATACTTTTACCTTCCAAAAAAACATAAGAGTGGAAATTACTAAATCAATTTCCAGAAAACTTTCCCTGAGCACTGGTAGAGTGGCAATGGGAAGGAAACTGATTAGTAACTAGTCATTACAACTCTATAAAATATATCAATGAGCTCTACATTTTTTCTTTACTAACTGTTCTTCTCCCTGTAAGGGGATGGTTCTGACCACCTCAGCTGCTGTGAGCCCTTAGCACTCATGGTATTTCTGGTGTTACCAGAAATGCTTTGGGCCAAACATTCAAGCCCGTCCTGTATGGAAGTTGTCTGGATTGGGTTGGACTCAACAGGGCAGTGGTTCCTGACATCCATAGGAGATTAGGCACATCTGGGCAATGCTCAGGGGAGATTGTGAGATACTTTTGTCTTCAGCATTATCTAGTAGACAGAGCTAGATACTGTTGGCCTACCTAGGTCTTAGTAGTCTTCCCCTACGGGCTGATGTGTATAAATGGCGTATCCACTTGTCCTGGTGTAAGGTGGCCCAAGTTGGGGTGTGGTGTTATCAAATAGATACCATTCCTAATGGAAAAGGCTTGTGGGGTTTCTGCTCCTTAGGTTTCTGCAGGGTGAAGCAAGCTACCACGTCTTCTCTGTGTTTTTGTCTGTCTTTTCTTGAGGGGTCATTTTGTAGTCCAGGCATAATTGTGTGTATATGACTGATTCAGTAAGATTGCAGTAACCTCAGTATATTCTTCTAGCTCACTAGTGGTGAATAACCTACTCAAGGCTACGCTTTATTAGCTGTGAATGTCAATCATTAGTTACTGGCATCTGTTCATGATGTAAAGACTAGAGAGTTCATTCACCGAGCATCTCAAAAGTGAAAGCTTATTCAAACATCTATGCTATGTGTCAATTACTTCAGAGTATGCTTATTATTGTTGCTGTTCTTGTCTTACTATTAGTCCACTGAAACATCAGCTGAAAAATTCATGCTTGAACCAAGAATTTTTATTTATGATACATACATAAAAGTCAAATTGTTTATTTCTATAAAATTCAAACATAAGTGATACAGCATTACAAATAAACAACTCCTATGAGTATATTACTACATATAAAATCACCAAGAGGAATCAATATTTCTGAAATTATCACAAATTAAACAAATGTTATGCACTTATTTTAGGATTATAATTTTAGTATTTGTGATATTTCTTCACAAATATTTGGGACTGGTTTATGGTTGTTGCACTAACAAGACATGTTCTTGTTTATCAAGGTGGGGAGCAGGTTCACGATTCTGATCAAGAGTTTATTTGGATTTTTGATCTCTTTTCTTAAGTGTGTATTGGGCCATTTTACTTCTCAAGGTCACAAAGTCATTTACACATTTAATATATTTATTTCTTTTTAAAAAAATACATTTTAATCAACACTGTGAAATAATGTAATAATATTAATTATTTATACCCTAGAAGTAATATGATTCATGTTCAGAGATAAAGGTTTGAGTAACGTGCATAACTTAGATGAGAAATTATAAAATAATAAATTGATAGAAATATATAAATAAATTCATATTTAAATAATACAGTAAATTATACATAAAAAATAACAGTATTAAATATTTACATTAAATATTTATGTGGCTTAGAAGTGTTTTTGGATATGTTTAAAAGCAGGAAAAGGATTTGAAGTGCATTTTGTGAAATAATTTATTGTATTTTATCTTTAAATTGTTATTTTTAGCTTAGGAGTTGTTTATTATCTGAAGAATATTTTTGTTTGCTATTGTAAATTGACATTTTGGTAATAAATAATATGATGGATATTTGCCCTAATTTAGGAAATTTGGGCCAGGGTATGGTATTTAGATTTCTTTTTTACCTAATTTGTTGTTGTTGTTAGCTAATGCTGGATTTCTGAAAATGAAGTCAGTAATCCTCTTGCTCTCTAATATTTTTTGCTGATGGATGGGGCCCTAGAAGTGGCCGGGCATATTTGAAGGTGGTCTCGATCCATTTCCTCTTGCAGATCACATAGAGGACAGAATGGTGAAGAATATATCCCAATTCTGTTTAAATGTTTTGCCAGACAATCATGTCCTTTAATCAACCTGAAGGTTGCAACTGCTGTTTTTCGAGGATACTCAGGAATTACTGTTTGAATGTTTGGTAGTTTCCATCTTTTAATCTTTGATTTTTCATAGTAATATTTTGCAATAATTTTTTTGAATTCAGAGTTGACTAATCTTTTAGCTGCATAAAATGGTAGATTAACTATAGATTCTTACTCCGCTGGTACCCTTTTTTGCAAGAAAATCAGCTTTCTCATTACCACTCAGTCTACAGTGAGCTGGTATCCATTGGAAGACTAGGTGTTTTTGAAGTGCTGTTAGATGGGTAAGGATTTTCCAACATTCTATAATTGTTTGGTTTTTTGGTGACAACTTGGAAGTAATTGCTATAATTGCTGCCCTGGAATCTGAGAGAATAACTGCTTGCTGAAAATATGAAAATCTGCACAAAAGATTTTGTAGGGCCATTTGAATTGTTTCAATTTCTCCATCAAAGTTAGTAGTTCCATAACTTAAAAATTTGTAATAGGAAAAGAGTTGACATGTGACTCCAGCCCCTGCTCCATCTTGGTTTGATATCAATGATCCATGAGTATAAATATGGAGCCATTCGTGTTCTGGAAATCTAGTATGGATTGCCTCTAATGCCAACAATTTTAGAACACTAGTTGGAGTATCACTTTTCTTAACTTCTTCTGTCAGGTGTAAATAATATGCGATGTCTAACGTTTGTGTCAGATTGACTTTAGATATGAAGTTTTCCTTTGAATTAGGAAGGTATACATTCTTCTTGATGTCTTGAATTTTGGAAAGAAAGCTCTCCTGAGTCTTTAGTGTATGTGTAAAATTTCTCTTGTGCCATGTATTGCATGGGAGTCTGATCAACTTTTCGTGTTGAGTAAGAGATGCTTTTTCTATTTCATATTCAATGGGGTATTGGTTGGTTAGTATTTCCATAGCTGGTATTGGTGTGGTTTTGATAGCACCTGTAATTAATCTCAGACTTTGGTTTTGAAAGATTTGAATTTTTTTGTATTTGCTGTTATAAGAACTTCACTGCAGTAAGTAAATAATGGCTTTATATATACATTGTATGTTGTGTTAAGAGTTGCTCTGGAACATCCCCACTTCATTCCTGTTAGACGTTTTAACAGTGCAAGACACCTTTATGCTCTTTGTATTACATTTTCTATTTGTTTGGTCCATGTAAGTTTGGCATCAAATATAACTCCCAAATACTTTGCTTCCTTTCTTTCTGGTAATTGTGGACCCTCAAAATTTAGTTGCATAATTTATATGAATTGCTTAAGTATTGTTCAATGGTGTAAATTGGTCTGTATGGCTTGGTTTAGGTACCAACCCACTGACTCCAAGGTAATAGGTTCAAATCTAGTTCAGACCAATGGCTTTTACGTGAAGTGTGCTTAAAAGCAACAGCCTCATGTCAGTAGGTTTACTGGCATGTAAAAGAACCTCTGTAGGACATAATTTGGCACATCAGCAGTGCTGATATGATTCTGGCAATTGATAGCATCATGAACAAACAAAACTATTTAAACAAATTTTAAATTATATAAGTACTACATTATACTGGCAAAGTCTGGGGCATTCAGAGTTACTTCAGGTCTAAAGAAAAATCACGTATAAAACATAAGATCACAGATAACTGATAATGTATATTACAGAAGTTTTAGCTCTTAGGAATGTTCATTTTCTTCTTCTTGTGATGCTGTATGTACAGATGCACACGAAGACAGTTCTGGTTTTTCACTCTCTTGCCACACTCTGGACAGAAGAATGGACCACACTGACCACTATGCATATCACGATTATGGATTTTCAGATTTGAGCTGTTGACAAAGTCACGGAAACATATATAGCACCTGAAGTTCCGATGAGTTGCATCTGGGCAGAAAGGGAGCATACCAGAACCTGGGAAAGTTAAAGGCAATTATTACCACAAGACAAATACTGCAGAAGCAGAAACTACAAAACAACCCTATGCTAGTATAATATCCTATGCAGGTAATTAAGATACAGTAGTTCGAAAAATGAGCTCTCTGGGAGAAGACTTAAGTTTATTTCATTAAAATAATCTCAAATGCAGCATGGATAAAACCACATCAATGCAAATTAGTCTAACAAATTAGACTCACTTCAACATCAATCTATAGTTTAAAAAATTTAACATAAAAGACATTGGTACACATATTTTTGGCTATACAATATTAACAAATATCTGACTTCTACTTATATTGATCATACATGAAAAACAAAACAAGTAAATCCATTTTTCTAACAAGACAATTTAAACTATTGGGCAATTCTAACCGACAAAAATCTAGCTTGTGATGTCACATTTCTTTCTCTACCAATCCAACAAACTTTATTAAAAAAATCTTATTCTATCTACTTCATGTTAATTAAGATAAACATTTGCAGAAATGATTTTATTACATATTTCTTGTAGGTACAAGGGGAGTACAGTAGGCTTAAGCGATAATCAAATCTTTTAAGAATGAGTCGCTATAATGGCTTTGAAATTCTGTTCTTTGCATGACCAGATGAAACACATGAATAGCTGTCTTTCAAGTGAGAAGATTTAAGTATTTGAAAATTCAAATGAATACAAAGAATGTCTCGGAAGTGGTAAATGCCACAAAAGATTTCATTGGAACAAACTGTATGCTTGAATAAGATCCACATATTTTGTGTAGTAAGATTTTGTTTGTCTTACAGTTTACCAGTTGAGTAAAAGTCATTAGAATGAAGAGGACTTTACGTTATTCCCAAAAATTAAAAATACATTTTGTCATGAAAATATTTTAAGCATATGGTATTTTAATCCAAATCATTTGAGCCATTTTTCAGAAAATTAAAAATAACAAAAAGTTTGTAAAGCAGTTATTGGTGTTTGTTATTAACACTACTACACTATTTACCTAGAAGCCTTTTAACATTGATACTAAGGTTGAATGCTTGAACACTGAGTGTCAAATTTGTGTTGTACAGCTGATTATGGAATTGACAAGTTTTGAAACATATCCTATAAAAGACTAAGTGAAGCAAATTCAACTCCCAGTGCTAAAGTATTTATTACTGTACTATTTTGTTCCTTGAGTATTATGATCTTTTCTCAATATATATAAAGATTCTTAAACATTGTCTCAGTACACAATACTGCTGAACAAGCAGTTTTGGCTTTTACATGAATGAAGCAAAATCACATAATATGCTTATAGGTTCAATGTTTTTAAAGCATAAGTACCAGTAAAGCCATTAAAGTTAAACATTAAATTACTAGGAAAGAACAATAGTAAGGAATTTGCACTTTCTGTGCAGTAAATTCAAAGCAGTATAATGCTTCTTTCAGATTTAGAAATGTGGCTGGTAATTTATAAATATAAGAAATAATAGCAATTAAAAATAAAATATGTTTTGAGGAATTTTTAAACTCAAAGCAGATAATTGCAAACCACTTTTTGTAAAACTATAAATTCCTGATGTCAAAATTTGCACACTTATATGAAATGCACACACATTTTAAAAAATAGAAACCGAGTATTTAATTTTGACATTCCCCAGAAAGATATTTTCAGCAAGTTCCTTGAATCGTCACCAGAGGAAACATCAGAAGCATCACCATCCGCACCATGGAAACCCAGTTATTGTCCGGTTGGTAATGGAGGAAATTAAGCCTCTGAAACGTGTTCCGGAAAATTATAAATGTAAGAGTTGTTTAGTGTTATTAATTTACTCACCTTTTAGATTAAATATATTACTTGACTTTCTTAAGAACATCAATACAATCACTTTTAATAGGTATGTCTTATAGGTATCACATATTTCAAGGATGATTCTATCTATTGCACTACTTACAAGTTTTCTTAAGATGTTACATCTTGCCACTATGATTTATTTCCACTCCGATAATGCAATGTATCAAATCATAAATTAACCCCACTTGTTCTCTACAGTGTACCTACATCATATGTAGGTGATTCATACATATAGCAGTACAGACAGTGAGTATTTATGCTACAAAAGAGAGCAATAAATGTGATTGCTGTCCTAAACAAATTAGACTTCTTTAAAAACAGTTTTATTAGTTCAAAATTGTTAATATTTCCAGCTATGTATATTTTTGGCTTACAAAATAACTTTTATTTCCACAAAGGAAAAATATAAGAATAACAAAATGCACAGGCACAATACAAGAGGTAAATATTCTTATCAGAAGGCACTGAGAGAGTCGCTAAACAAAAGGCAGGTTAAAAATAATAGAACAATATACTGAAATAAATATTAAAAGCATCTGGATACAGAAATAAACAAAAAAGTATTTGATAGATGTTGCTCTACACTCAGTGAAGGAATACATGGTTGATAATACTAATCAGGTTTTATACATTGTTATGGTCCTGCACAGCGACCCAAACAAGCTACCAGAAAGTGGGCAAAATTTCCATAAATATTGAAATGAGGTAGGAATCTATTATAGTAGAATGCTGAGGTGTTTTCAGCCAGCGTTAAGAAGCAACATAAGCTATCCCCTAGTACATAACTCACAGTTTCTCATTCTCTTGATAATGCCCACCCTGATGCTGCCTATGTCTCTGGAATCTAGTGATTTTATTTTGGTGAAATTCAACACCAGCCAGAACCTGTACAAGTATACATATATTTTCACTAAAGTGACTAGACTAGGCCATTAGGGCCAATGACGGCTAGAATAAACCTCTTGGGCTTGAGTTAGTGTTAGTTATTCTGCTCCTCTATTGTCCTCTCCCTTCAGCCTTTAGTCGGTAACCTTCAGGCGAGTACAGTTAGTATGCTGAAGTGGAAAGCGGCAGATACCTAGTGAAGAAGAACAGAGCAATGACATAATCTGTGGCAAAAGAGCAGTGTTATGTCTAGGTGATAAAACGATGAGGTATATAAGAAAGAATGTAAAACTGCAGTTTTTTTAGTATGGGTGCACATTATGATAGGACCATACATACTTGCTGATTCAAAGTGAATATAGTAATTATTGTAGATATCAAGAACATTATGTATTACACATCGCCAAGATAATATAAAATGTGACACATTAGTCAACTGTGGCTGCCTTTATAGTATAGTATAATATATAGTGTCCATTTAAATTTTAATGTTGTGTACGCTAGAAAACAAATAAACAGGTTGTAACAAAACAACAATAATGCCTGCAGTGCTATGCTATAGTCAGGGTCAATACACTTCAATGCCTTGTCCGATAAATACTCAACATAGGTTTACATTGCGATGTAAGCTCACAAACGGAGGATTTGTAAAATAAATATCTAGCCATTTTATAAGCAGCGGACCATAAAACAGCCATAAAATAAATGTACATATTCTCATCAGATGTAATGAAATAATATTTTACTAAGTTAAATGTATAGCTATACATATAATTAACACAAAAGCAGTACCATCGAGAATAAAATTATTTTGAAACAAACCTCTTGTGATGAAGTCAGGTCTTTTAGAAGTATCAATCAGTCATCTTCTCCTCATGTGTCATGTGTGATCATATATCTTGCCTTGTAATGCCTTTCAATATTATATTTTTTTTTTGCTGTAATAGTAACATTACACAACAGGCAAGTTGCATGTTCATTAGCACTAGATACAAAAAATGTATCCTGCTATGGGCTATCAGGTCAAGCTTCAAATTCCCTTCGCTTGCTCGATTCATTGCGCCATGCCATTACAAGTGCAAACACTGGGCTAACACAGGTGCCTGGATACAACACTAATTGTCCATGCTCTACAACATCTATGTAGAATCTGAGCTTAAACAACTCAAGACAGTACAATATATGTGTGTATATTATAAAAGTGTACTTGCAACAATTAACACTGCATGATGTTTCTAAAACATGCATCCTAATAATTAGCCTATTTGAATACAAAGTGTAGTAATTTACATTAGTTTATCCATGATGAATGCCATCTGTATACCAGTGGTAATTATAAGGAATAAAGCATAATAATTGGCTTAGTCTCACATGTTTGTGAGTCTTTCTGCCACTTATAGCTTCCATTATGTAATTCTTGCACAGTACATAAACAAAATGAATGATTTGTTTTAACATAATGACATAAGGTAAGAAACAACTTAAAAAAGAAATTACAATTTTAGGCTTCAAGTCAACTTTCAAAGGAGAAGCCAGTTACCAGAATCTCTCACCTTGGAGCTGTCAATAAGTACTCACACAAAGTTAATAACATCTTAAACATACCTTTTGAAATTAAACGCTGTGAGAACTGATTTCTTTACTAATTATTGGGAAAACACTTCCAATTCAGTTAAATTGTGGCTCAACCTTAAGGATAAAACTTCTTCTTCTTCTTCCACTCAGGATTTAGGCCAAGAACCTGTTACGGACTCAAAGCTGGATTTTCCAACCATTGTGTTCCTCTAGGGTGGTAATTAAGCACAGCTTTTGGGATCCTTCTAGAGTGCATTCGGTATACTTGCTTCTTCCAGTTATTCTGATACTGTTGGATATATTGAATTACAGAAACAACTTGTAACTCCTTTAGCACATCTTTATTGTGTTTATGGTCCCATCATGTGTAGCCAGCTGTTGATCGCATGCATCTCATTTCATTTGTTGATATCCTGTTTTCATCTTTTCGTCTGAATGTCCATGTCTTGCTACCGTAACACAAGACTGGTCTTGTTAAAGTTTTGTAGAGCCATAGTCTTGTATGCCACTGTACTTGCGTGGGCTTCATTGTTATTTATTATCAACATGATTCTGGTGTGCTTAACAATTCTTAAAGGATGAAACTAACCAAATTAAATACAGGACTGTTCACAGTTAAGGTGGTGTTTTTCTATTTGTGAATCAGGTAACCAATATGTTGGTAAATAATGCAAAAGTTGTTTTGTTGTGATATTTTCATTATATTTTTAGTTATAGGCTGTTGAATTTAACATTTATAAAGTGGGTGTGGCGATTTAAATGCCACTTTAGAGTGCACTGCAATATTACCATATTTCTACAAGAAACAGGTTTCAAATTTGCCTCCTAAAGTAGTGCAAAGTTCAATGTTTGTATCCTAGATATCTTATTTTGGCAACTGAAAAACTAGAATGTGTAGACCATGTTCAAGAAAGAATGGGAAGTTTTAGAGCTACAGTGGAGGAAACTGTGCCAGGTACATCAAATTCTTTATACTCAATTTCCCGCTAATTACAAATTCAATTTCTCATATTCCTCAATAAAACGCTTGATCGTTAAAAAATTTTCTCATTCATACCTACAAGAAATAGAAACAAATGCCAAAGATAAAAAATGGATTACACTACTTTCCAACCCAGATATAATCCCCCAGAGACCAAGGAAAACAGCGGTTGCAGCCTTCCGACTATTGACAAATCACGACTGCTTAGCAAGTCATCTCTACAGAATAGGTATCTCAGCCTCACCAATATGTGTCCTGTGTAACGATCCAGCAGAAATGAACGAAGACCACTTGAAGACCTGTGAAGCATTAAGATCAGAAGAAACTACAGTTCAAAAGTATTGGAGAGCACGAATGCTAATGGCTTCATTGCCAGATGCAAGGCACTAGAAAACAACAACATTTTTCTTTATAAAATGTACCTTTTCTCAGGAACTATCGGACAGAATCGCATGAATTTTTTTGTGGTTATTATATGATATATGATTTTGAAACTGAACCTAAAGCATTACCCACTCTGCTAAAAACTGCATGAAAAAGAAATTCAACTTATAAGTATTCAATTAACTTGTAAGTTAAATTTTAAAAAATAACTAAAGCACAAGTTGCAAATATTATATGTTCAGATTATTAAGCATGTACATGAGATAGTTCACACAAACCTTGGTTCTATAACTTTCCATTCCACCGTAAATTACGTTCATCCTTTTTTTTTGTCAATGAATGAAACATCTTGTAAAAGAACCTGTATTAAATATAAAACATTGAAATTTATACAGTAGTTATTTAGTTATGATAAAATAAACACACAAAATTTAAAACAAATTGGATATATCTAACCAGAGATATGATCTTTTTCTGTCAACAGAGGGAAAAATACATTTTGCAATTATTATTTATTTATGCCAACAAGCTTACTGCTGGTGTTTTGAAACACACAAACCATGTGTGGGCAATGTTTAAGAGGTGGAATCAGGACTGAAAAATTCAATGCCATAGCCGGGATTTGAACCACGAATATTATGCTTATCGAGCGGCTGCTTTAACCGCTAAGCTACCATGGCCAACTTGCCAGTATGACATTAAATTCCCCAGCTGATTCGTACTTTTTTCCTGGTTAGACCACAAGGGAATCTCACATCAGAGATAAATACCCCAAGGGCGACTTACAATTGTAGGTTCTTTATGCCCCGGGTTTAAGTAAACTTTAAGTGGTAATTATTATTTATTTATGCCAGCAAGCTTACTGCTGGTGTTTTTAAACACATCTCTGATGTGAGATTCCCTTGTGGTCTAACCGGGAAAAAAGTACAAATCAGCTGGGGAATTTAATGTCATACTGGCAAGTTGGCCATGGTACCTTAGCGGTTAAAGCAGCTGCTCGATAAGTAGAAGATTCATGGTTCAAATCCCGGCTGTGGCATTGAATTTTTTAGTCCTGATTCCACCTCTTAAACATTGCCCACACAGTTGACTGTCAGAGCAGATAAGAGGTTGAGTCATCCTCTATCAGCAACTTGACAAACTTGTAGTTATGGTTATCTTAGACATTTATTTTCAAAATTCATTAAGCTATACTTAAACTTCAGGTAAATGTTTTTCCAGGTTTTTAATTGAGCATGGTGGTTTATTAATTAAATGTACCCCTTCTTCTATGTATTGGTTAAATTCCCAAAAATGATAGACCGCACAGCAGATTGGTCTATTTCCCTATTTCTCAAATGCTCTTTTAATCTGTTGTCTATACTTATTTTTATCACAAATATTTAAATTTTGTCACATCATTTGCAATACGGATAGATGCCAGATTTTTATTTTGTAGGTCTTTTGTCTCGTTTATTAGTTTAATAAATGTTTTAGTATATTTGTAACAGCATATTTGAGTACATTTGTTTCAGTTCATGTTTGATGAGTTATATTTGTTAAGATGGTTGGAAAGGTTTAAAAGATATTTTAGGGTTATTTTTCTATTCAAGTTAATATGAAATGCTGTATTTGTTTGTTTCTTGATATCAATGTTTATATTTGTGACTGGGAGTAGGGAAACAAAGAAAAGAAAGTCAAGATGTGGACGACCCATTAAAGAGCGACAGATATGCATTTGTTTTAGTATTTATGTGCAGTTACAACAATGCAGAAGAAAATTTTCTCTCATCCTTCCAGAAGAATCAGTTTTGTAAAGACATAATTTATATCAGGAAGATTAAAAGTGTGTTAATATAAAGCAGAAATTGAATATTGTTGTGAAAGTCAGTGTTATATTTAATTATAATTGTGTGTTTATAATTAAAGCAAAGTTATTACCCATTTGGAATTCTCATGTGCTCAGATAGCCCCCTATCACGAACTATGAAGCCCCTGAAGAGAAGACTGCATTGAAAAACCGCTCAGGATATCGCTGGATATTCCTAACTCTATCCTTTTGCTTCTTAATTTTGTACACTATTATTAGTAGTTGTATTTTAATACTATCTATGTAAGGTCAGTGTAAAATACAATAGAACCCCACTAAGCCAAAGCCTGCAAATCCAAAATTCTGGATAATCTGAACGCAAAATCCATAATTTAAAAACGCATAAATAACTGAACAATGACCGCTAACAATAGCAAGACAAACTAAACTACCAGTGTACTGCCAGTATCGCATGCAATTGACTGTGTCCATAAGTCAGAAGAATATATTGTCGTTATGTTGAATACATTGTCATTATGTTGTGCGTGGCAATCGCAATGTTGTCACTTACATCATTACACTACATTACCTTACAGCTGAATTTATATACCTCATCTTTTGTTTTTTGGATAATGCGAACATTTCCAAATCTGAACAGACCACATCCCCAATTAATTTGGATTAGTAGGATTCTACTGTAGTTATAAATATAGTAATTTGTTTAATTTGACAATGGCAGAAACTGTGTATCGGTCTATTGACAATAGACTAGTTGAACTGAATTTATTGTGTGGTTATAGGGTGATAGGTGAACCTCTTGTAAATTAGCTTCATATTTTCTTGGAAAGTGTAGTGATGTGCTATTGAATTTTCTCGTCCTTAAATTTTTTGTTTTTGTCCATCAATTGTTAGTGTGTTTGGTGTCTGTTCATATGCCTTTTGGTATTTTTTGGGGCTGTTAAACAATCTATGTGTTAATCTACTGAAATATCTTTGGACATGTTAATATTGTTGTCATATACCACAATGTTGTAAATCAAAAATATAGATCAGAACCAGCTCTTTCATCTAAATTCATATCCGGAAAATACAGGAGAGCAAGACAACTAATGGTGGCATTGCCAATGCTCAAGGTTAGTACACAACAGTGTAAATCATGTGCTGATAATTGTATATCATGTATTCATGATTAACAGATGCAATGAAATTTGAATTTGAATAGTATCTACTTTTGGTCCACATTAGATCCCCAAAATCCTTGTGTAACATCTCATAGCTGCAACCTGCCTCTATTTGTATAAATGCAGTTTTCTTCAAATTCAAATTTTATTGCATCTGTGCATCATGAATACATGATATACAATTGTCAACATTTTATATGTAGTATTTAACAATATACAATTTACAAAGTTATATTAGCCATAGTCCTTCTTTATTAGGTACATGTTTGAAGAAAAAGAACACCCCTACCACAAAAACAGCAATGCATTAAAAGATTTGTCAACTTATGTTTAAAAATAAAATCGCTTTTTATAACCTTAAGTGTACTCAGTAAAAATTATCTAGTTGTAAGCTTGTTATAATAAAAATTTCTGCAAATAATGTTGTAATGTGTAATGTGTGTTATTAAACTTAGGTTATGTCTGTTTCTAGTTTCATAAGAAGGCACTCAAATTTATTTTGTTTTGGTAGATATAAACTAAGGCATTTCATTATGAAAGGGTGGTAACACTAAAATACAGGCTATTTGAAAAGAGACTTATACTTTGTTGTCTGAATATTTTGCAATTTAAATACAGATATACCTATATTTGGAAAACTTGAAACTATTGGGAAATGCTTAGAAACATTTACACATGAGATTATGGTAAAATAATAATAATAATAATAATAATAATAATAATAATAATAATAATAATAATAATAATAATAATAATAATAATAATAATAATAATAATAATAATAATAATAATAATAATAATAATAAACGATGATGATAACGATGCCGATGAAGATAAAAACTTTCTCCTAGTGTACAGGAATCATGAGAGTGAACGACAGTGGCTAATTTCATTTCTATATAAGTATGCTGCATATATTGAATTTAACTGTTGGGAAAATGAAAAACGATCAGCAGATGTATTACTTACATACAAACACTAATAACAAATCTTTTGATAGTGCAATAAAAGACCATCCATCAATCAATAAATTAATGAATCAATCAATCTTTGTCAAAGGGTAAGCAATGTACATCTAGATAAGTCATTTTCAGTCAACTTTATTTCTTGTATTCATGAATCATATAAAAAATACATATGCTATAATAACAATCTATATGGCAAAAAACAGATGAAAGATTTTGTAACTTGGTACACAAGCACTACTGTATATAAATTTCTGTTCCTTATAAAGCTATAATGCTATACAAAACTGTACTCATTTATTACAAGGTAAGGTATAAAGAATGTTCCACTGAAGAGTCACAGCTTTAATCATACTTTTCTTTGAATAGAACTTTCAGCAATAAATACAATTTCATATTTATTACAAATCTACAAATCTAAATGACAGTTTCACTCTCTACCAATGCATAGGAAATTAAAGTTCAGGTTTGAGTGATTTTGGAAGGACCAAATTCAAATATGCATAACTTTTTTTTTTTTTTGGAAGCTATGTCACTTTTAAGTAATATAGAACCTAATGCTTAGTAAAATATTACACACAACATAGTAAAAAAAAAAGAATGTAAATGCTAGAAAAGCATAAAATATGCATTACACAAACCCCTATTAATTATGAGGCTAAAGTATTATAAATTTGCTCATTAATTATTGGGATGGTATGGAAAATGTTCCACAACAAAGCCAAACCTTCAATTTAATCCTGTGATTACAATATGTAGCAACAGAAATTATTTCCACATTGCACAGAAATTTTTGAACCAACAAATTAATTTTGCATCCCTGAGGATAGTACAGGCAATTTTCATATTTAATACCAATCTAAAAGTTCAAAGGATAACTAAATACTTCACATAAAGCGGAAGAGAGCAATTCTATCAAAAAAGTCAACAATTTGAAATCATCAAATCTAAACATGAACACTAATTCTTCTATCAGCAAAATTATCTGTAGAATAACTGTGCTCTATATAGAACATGCATGCAGAATGTTTTGCAAAGAATAAGTAAGCTTTAGTACGGTTAGGAAGAACAAGAAGGAAAGGAATAATCATGGAAAGTCCAAATATTTTGATTCAGATGCTTGATAAAAAAAAAAGGGGGGGGGGGGAATTTTAAAGATATGTATGAAGCAGCAAAAGAATTTGGTGAGCAAAATTAGCTGGTGGACAGGGATAGAAAAAACTATGGGAAGGATAGGAATGGGAGACACATGGAAACTAGAGGAGAGAAACAATGAGAATGTTCGGAAATTGGTAAGAAGCAGAAGAGGACACACATAGAGATAAGAGAAGGCAAACTCAGAAAATAAGGGCTCATTAATTTTCTATAGAACTATAAAAATGAATAGGGGAAGAGAAGGGTACATTGATTATTGTAACAGGCAGGTAAATGAAGGATTTGCACAGATGAGAATGGGGTTAATATTCTTAAAGAGGGATAAGAGGGAGTGGAAAAGGAATCTGTGAACTACATGATGAAAGGAAAACAACATGTTATCTGATAGAATTGCAAACAATTAACATTATGGAGGAAAAGTCTGTGGGAGAAAAATCTCATCATAAGTAAAAATGAGTAGTCGGAAGCTTTCATGGCTGGAGTTTTGAGGTCCAGACGTTTCACCCACACCTGTGGTGGACATCATCGGTGGCATAGTCTGAGTCTTCTCAGTGAAGGTTCAATTACAACAGAATTGTTTATGACTGGAGGTACCGTATTTATATGAGGGCCACTCACAGGGAATTGGCTGGGTTTGAGAGGGAGGTGTGTTTTAGGTGGGCGGGCCATTCTGATTGCTGATTGGATTGCTGATTCCCAACATGAAGTCATAGAAATTTACAAACACCCCAATAATTTTAACAGGAAGGAAGAAACTCTAAAATTGAACAAAACCTGGCATCCGATACTCGAACATAAAAAAAAAAAAGCACTAATGCAGAAAAATCACGTAAACCAATCAGCAATCAGAATGGCCCGCCCCCCTTATACACACCTCCCGCTCAAGCCCAGCCAATCCCCTGTGAGCGGCCCACATATAAACACGGCACCTCCAATTATAAACTATTCTGTTGTAACTGAACCTTCACCGAGAAGACTCAGACTAAGCCACCGATGTCCACCGCAGGTGTGGACGAAATGGCTGGACCTCAAAACTCCAGCAGACCATGACTTTTAAGCACGGA
Organism: Tenodera sinensis; assembly: GCA_030765045.1. NCBI lineage: Eukaryota > Metazoa > Arthropoda > Insecta > Mantodea > Mantidae > Tenodera > Tenodera sinensis. Next base: position 16,847,020 of record CM060961.1, read on the forward strand.
AGAAATCTCTAGCCTTAATAAGTAAAATTGTTAGCTGGGAAAGAAGGAAAAGATAATAAAAAATATGGGGGAGTTTTTAAGGAAAGCAAAATAAAAATGGGTCAGAAAAATTAAAGATATAAGAAAAGAAGAACGACAAGGAGAAGACTGGGATTAATGACTTCATTGTCAGAAATCCAGCATTAGCTAACAACAAGACTGGGAGGAAAGAATAAAGATATTACGGTTGAACAAAGGGCTATCCAGTAAAACTAAAAGGCCTGGTCACTGTGCATAAAGAATACCTACAAGACTTAAACGTTTCTTTCCCAAATATACCTGGGTGATACTGAAAGTAGTGAGCAACAATTTTTAAAAAAGTCTTACTTTTATTTTTTAGAAAAACCAAGAGCAACAATTTTTAAAAAAGTCTTACCTTTATTTTTTAGATAAACCAAGCACATCATTGTAATCTACAGACTTTTCTGCATAGTCTCCATTTCTTTGCACACATTTTTCCCATCATTCTGTAAGTTTGAAAATACATTTACGATAGAACTCCATTCCGAAGACACTGACACACTGCTTTTTGTATATCCTCCACCGTCTCGTAGGTTTGCTTTGCATCTGTTCCCTAATAGAACCAAAAAGATGGTAATCAGAGGGTGCCAAGCTGGGACTGTACAGAGGATGTGGAGGAGTTTCCCACCCAAATGTCCTGATCTCCATTGTGTGAGGACACATATTATCTTGTTGCAGGAAAATCTTCTTTACAGGGCGCTTATGATGCAATGCACAAGAGCTTCCAAGGAGTCTGGATATTGCTGGAAGCATTTATGGTTTGTCCAGGTTCAAGAAAATCAACCTGAATTACCTGTAACCTTCCCAGCAGATGGCTCTGTCTTCGCTTTCTTCTTCGATGGCAATTCCAAATGGTGCCATTCCACAGTCTGGTATTTTGTTTCAAGCTCGTAATGATGGAACTAGCTTTCATCGCCTGGCACAATACTCGCCAAAAAACCATCATCTTCATTTTGAAATCTGTGAAGGTTTTGGCAGATGGTTTTTCTCTTAAGTTTGTGGTCTTTGCTGCATAAATGTGGGACCCATTGTGCACAGACTTTTCAATAACTTCAGCTGTGTATCATTTCTTGCACTGTAACATGTCCTATGGCAAGATATGCAGTGATTTCATCCACAGTGATACGCTTATCTGCCCTAATAATTCCTTCTTGTGATCCATGGAGGCAGTGTGTGGGTGACTGCTACAAGGCTCATTTTGGATACTTGCTTCCCATCTTTGAAATGTTTCACCTGTCTCCTAACACTGTTAGTACCCATGCAGACATCTCCATAGGCATGTTTAAGTCTGAGGTGAATTTCAGCAGTACATTTTCCCTCCTTAACAAGGAATTCAATCACAGCACACTGTCAAAATGAAACACTGATGTCTGCCATTTTGGAAATACAGCCTGTGGTCACATGAAAGAACCTAATGATGTCACAATATGGCAACTTGTGGTGTAAAGTCTGTAGATTATGATGCTGCTGTTCTTTTTGCTATATTGTTGAATTTTAGATTTTAACAATGGGTTGCTCACGAGTTTCAGTATGATCCTCATCATTTTGTTGCACATATCACCATTGTCCTGAAATTGAGTTTTATTTATGGATGCTCTTTAACTGCTATAGTTTTGAACATCCCATTCTATATTGGGTGAGAAAGAGCACTTAATTTTGCTCAGAGGCCTCTTTATCAGGCTTGAGTTTTTTTATGTACCACACATCTATGACATGGGACCATCAGCTCTGCTCCCCTTCTGAAGGAAGTAATGATAAAGATTTTTACACCCCCAAAAATATCCATTACCCTCTGCTGGGTTTGAGTCCATGACCTCGAGAACCAGAGGCTATCAAGTTACCCCTAGACCACAGAAGATGACTGTCCACTATCTGTGGCGCCCTATGCAGTAAGAATAGCCGTTAAACACTACTAAAAAATGAACCAATCTGCACATATTTTATGTTAGATATATAGTAATAAATACTGTACAAAAACTACATAAATTGAGATATGCAATAAAGACAATTAATTTGATAATTCAACCCTTCTGTACACTGCAATAGAGTGTAATGTTTTAATAATATATTACACAAAATATTGTCTGCCCTGTACATTGTATATTCATACAACCCTTTTTCGATGCTGTTGATACATGTGTACACGAAGGCAACTCTTGTTTTTTACACATTTGCCACATTGAGGGCAGCAGAATGGCCCACACTGTTCACTATGCACATCACGGATATGAATATTGAGGTTGGACTTGTTGACAAACTTGCGGTTGCATAAAGAACAGCTTACGTTCAAATGTGCTGAGCCAATCCATGAATCCTTCCAGCTGTTTGGGGTGCAACCTGTGGAAGTTAAAGATAGTTATAGTTACAATGTGATCAAACACTGGACTGCTTCTGCCAAGTTTCCAGCAGCTGAAAAGTCTTGTTACCAACTTAAGAGGAAACATTCAAGTTATATATACATATATAATATATGGCAGTATTTCAGCTGAATTATAGTCAACTAATGAATATTTTATTTAATAGAAGTAGAAACTATGTTTAGAAAGGTAATCAAATTTACAACTACTCTACTAGAAGCTTGCTGAACGTTGACTACTTAAATTACTGTAATAAAGTCTCACATTTGCCATAACTAAATAGTCCTCTCCAGGGGACTTGATGGAATTCTCATATTAGTTTTTTAAAAACAATTCCTATATACATTACAAGAGTTGTATATGTTTGATAATTTAGAGTTGCTGGATGGAGCTACCATCCTCTCATACTATAGGTGCATTAATATATTTATCAATGGTGCATGCAATTCTCAAGGTCAAATTTAAAATGTGTATCAAACAACCTTTACCATACTTGCCAACTTACTCAAACTGAAACCTGTAAAACTTTCCTTGTCCAGGAAAATGTAATAATTTTGCAATGAGGTGATATTTAGAATGTATAATGCACAAAAGTGCATGTAAAATAAATGCAATTCTGTTGTATAAGAATCCTTGAAGATCTGGTAGAACTGCTTTTCATATGCTGAAATTCTTTCTGGTACCACAATAAACATTCAATTCTTTATTGCTCATATAACTTGTATTACAAGTCTTAAGCATTGCCGAAAGCTAATACATGTAAAATACAAGAGATTATAGAAAAATACATACATAATCTATATAAAAGTATTTCTAATTTATGCACAATTTTAATTTAATAGCTCTTCTAGTCTGTATGGGCACTTTTCAATTAGATACTTTTTTAGCTGTTTGGCGAGTTTTTTCCCCGAATGATCTTTAATACCTTTTGTTAGAGCATTATATAGTATCATTCCCATTACGCTCAGATACCTTTTTGTTTGGGCCTTATTTATACAAGATCTATAATAATTTATATTCCCCCTGGTATTATATGAATAAATATCTGTATTTTTAATAAGTAGTTCCTTTTTAAGCCCATATAATTACTCTAGATACATAAACTGCAATGACTGTCAGAATTTTGTATTTTTTAAAAATTATTAAAGTATTAAAACAAAGAACACCACTTCCTTAGGCTGTACACAGGTTCCTACTAAATATTTTGTGCTTCTTACATAAAGTATAAACAAAAACTGTCACAAAAATGGGAAACTTACAACCATAAAATGTGAGTAATGAACAATTTACATAAGAGAGTTGACTTTAAAATATTTCATCCATTACTGAATATTTGTGCCCATTTATTGCTAATTACTAGGTACTAGTATATAATCAAGTTTTAAATCTGCATATTACGCATTTTGTTGCAGCCCAGCGAAGGGGGACCATGATTGTGATGAAGGATAGACACACATATAAGCTCTGGCCCATCACAGCACTGTATACCAATTAGTGTGGTACATTCAGCCTGTAATTTTAATTTACAACATAATGCAATAGAACTGAGTGGCTTGTCATGTCTGGTGAAAATCTGTAACACTTTGAATCTAACCACAAATCCTTAAAAAGTCTCCTTTCCCATAAAATCATGCAAAGGCTTCTGCTCCTGCATATTTTATGGGAAACCATTAACTTTGACAGGTATACTTAAATATTAATAGCTAAAACCATCTTAAGACTGCAAGGAAAGATAACTGCTACAAGGTCAGTGATTTTGCCAAGGTTCTAGAAGTATTATAATCCAGGCCAAAAATTAGCAGATACAGGTCTTAACCATTGGCTCTTATTTAATTAGAAACTTGCCTTAGAAATTAATCTTGAATGTTGCCAGTGAGACATCAGCATTAGGTTGGTGTAGTGGGCATCACATTCAACTGCCACCCAGACAACACATTTCTTTACATGTATTCTTTCATCATGATGTACATTGATACAGTTAAACATAAGATTTACCTTTACAGAACAGCACTGTAAAGGCTGTTGTGATTTCTTGCAAGATTCTATCATTGTGTTTCCATAGTGTGAGAAGATTAGAACAAGGATCCTGTTGCTGAGCTTAGGTGAGTGAGCAACAACATTTTTACAAGCTATGCTGCCTGTTTGAGAGCAGAAGGCCAACATTTCCAGCATCTACTATCAGGCATGGATTTTAATGCAACTCTTATGGCAATATGTTCCCAATGACTTTCGGTTCTCTCATTCAGTAAAGAGAGTCTGCAGAGTAGGTTACATATGTATTAAGGACCCTATATGTGCTCAGCAGTACGGTACATACGGTGGATGTGTTAAGGGGAATTTATTGTAACATGTACTGAGTCAAACAGATGTATGAAAATATTCACATATCCTAAAATAATCAGTTTAGTAGTAATAAACTTAATCATAAATATCAAAGTAAAGACAGATCTAAGGGAACGACATACCTGGTAACATGTCGGCACAACATTAAATTATCCAACTAACATTTTTTCCAGTAAACCACAAGATCTCAATATGAGATAACATACCCTAATGGCACCCGCCTCTGTAGTGCGATGGTTAGCGTGTCTGCCTCACGTTCAAGAGGTCGTGAGTTCGAATCTTGCTTAGGGTAAGTTATCCGGGTAAGGTTTTCCCTTATCCTGAGAAGATGAGTATTCGGCAACTTAAAGTTCTATGGACCTCAGACTCATTTGAACATCATTTCACCCATTTCAGTCACTCACCATCCGATATGACATTATGTTGGAGGACGTTAACAAACAAACAAAAAACTTAATGGCAATTACAAAGTGTCAGTACTGTAAGTCCAGGGTCAAACAGATCTGTAGTTTAAATCCTGGGCTATGGTACTGAATTTTTCAGCCTGATTCTACCTCTCCAATGTTTGTCCTACACAGTCTAGTATGAAAGAACAATTGCCATTAAAAGCACTGTTAAGCAGAAACATAAATTACATACAGTACGATTTTTTTCATCCTGAACCTGCTTAGCTGTATGTGCAATAGCTGGACTAGTCTACAATCTTCTGGAAGGGGTTTTGTGTTGGTAGTAGCTGAGTAGCGAGTGTGTGTACAATGCGGGTAACAAATGCAGGTAAGGAGACTACTGGCAGCCTTTCTCCCCCACCCTAGACTACCTTCTCCTCCTCCTCTGCATTTCTGCAGGCTCAGGTCTAAATAACCAATTCTGCAGAAAAGAAAACACTAATGAGGACTGATGGTACAAAAACAAATAAAATTGAAATATGATGACTCAGCATGTGAAGAACACTCTGATGTTAGCATGGAGCTCTAAGAAATCCTGCACAGTGATCATGAATTTTGAAAACCTCAGCTTGTGAAGTCATTAAACTTTTAACATTATACCCTACTGGTCACTGCATTGACCCACAGCTAATTTGTTTTACAGAGAAAGTATGGTTTTATTTGTGTGGCCATAACAAATAAAATGTACATTAATGCAAATTTCCTTAAAAAGTACGAGAGAGACAACACTATTTCCAACAACTTCTATGACGCAAGTTTGTATGTGGTTACTTTAGTTATAATTTGCATGAGAGATCTATGAACCTGAGATTAAGAAGCTAACAATACCTGACTCTGCTAGGAAAGTGTACTTCCCAGGACCAAAAAAATTTCTATTAAGTTGGCTACACGCTCAAAGACTTTGTATAGTTTTATACATCACTTCTGTAAGAAACAAACTAACGTATTAATAATTGGGAATATCAGCATATATAATCTAACAACCCATGGTAGATTTAAGCAAACTACTATTTATCTAAGGCATCCAAGCTGTTATAAGCATGCACACATCTAACTAGCACTACATTAACTAGTTGCAAACACGTACATCAAAATGTAACATTCAATTATTTTTACTGCAACGTCAAACGACAACTGTAAACATTTCTTATACACAACAAAAGCAAAACAAAATGTCACATATATTAATATGACATTGCTTTGGAAAAAGATAGAAAACACCTTTCTATAGAGAACTGTAAACATTTCTGAATACGAACAATGCAGCTCAAAATTTTGCAGAACTTAAAGAAAAAAATTAAATAAATGTTACTTTTTCTCTAAAAAGGTCTACAAGTCAAAACAAAATTGGATAACCACTGAAGGTATTCAAACATCCAGCAAAAATTTTGATAGCTTTAAGAAAAACAAATGCTGAAGAAAATAATGGGACCATGCCCTACAACCCTGGAAAATCTATAATGGAGTTAACCATTGTTTTATGTTAAGACTATCATCAACAAAGGCAATATTCAAACACTGTGTTTCACCATAAAATAACTGTTAACTTCTAAAAAATTTAATTAGATGCTGATATGATTAATTGCATACAGAATACAATATTTCTAAGGTTTTGGTGACAATAACTTACATTACATTATACACACTGAATCATTAATGAATTTGTTTTCACATTTGTATTCTGAAACATAATGAAAATGTAAACATCTTAGGAAGAGTTTCCTTTTTCAGCTTTTACTCCCTCATCACACAATAAGAATATGATGATGTAGGGAAACAACAGGCATGATCAGAATATACAGGAGTAAAAATGGGTTATTAGAACAACGCTGAATCTAAAAATATGGTCAGCTGCTTGAAAAGATTTCAAAAGCTAAATACTCTGACAATACCTCATACATACCTTTAGAAAATAATGCACAGATTCAAGTTCAGATAACTTTAAAAAACTTTGAAATTTACAACTACATCAGAAAATTCAATCTGCATGCAGGTTATCACAGAAACAAAATGTACAAGCTCTATAAATTTGTAATGAACTTCCCCAGAAATACAATACATTACTTGAAAATTCTGTTTGCTTAGCACATGTTAGTATTCAATGGATGAATACTTAGATCTGACACAGTATAACTCATAAATGTATGAACAAGAATGACATGCATACATTTATGATACATGGTTTAAGTAGAATATAAATATTTGTTTAATATAGAATTAATCCACAACTATTTTAATAGTACAAAATTATACTGACACATCCACGAGATTGCATATACAATGAACCAGACTAGAAACAAACAAGCGGACATAATATCTGATTTTTTTTTATTTAGATTACTCTCCTGAAGCCTTAGTGAAATCAGTGGCAGCTGCAACCTCCCTTTCTGATGCTGTTTTGCTAGCTTACTTCAAGCTCTTCAAGAACAATTTTGGAGCACTTATCTGTAAGATTACCAGAGCCCAGATTTGATGACAAGTCATCTTTCAATTGTTGCATCATAGTCATTCACTAACGTGTCCATAAGTCCTCATAATGGGTTCTTTAGTGTTTGTCAGCAGTTAGTTGGAGCATGGCCTTATTAATTAGAGGACTGACACAAGTACCTGTGACATAACAAGGGGGGTGCAAAATTGCAAGGGCATGTGCTATCATACCTTACACACAATGCCTTTTATTGGAGTATGTTACAATGCTTTCATAAAAAAATAAACACAATAAAAAATTAACTGTCTCCAAAACATCATATACTACTGCCAGTGCCTCCCACTGAACAATTTTCAATTTCATCTACCATTAGGGATGGTTTATCATTATCGCTTTTAGAAGGTAGAGGAGGAACATTTTTATCCTTTTATTCAACATAAATATACTGAAAAAACAGGTCCATTCATGCTCGGAATCCTCAAAATTGGCTCCTGCCTCACATTTTCAACTCCCTCTTCCATTGCGTATGGTTTCTTGTGCCAACACTCTCATGTTTTTACTTGTCCCAAACAATTAGTGTGCCAATTTTGGTTGTAATTGCTGCAAAGTGTTAGAGTCTATAGAAACATACATACATCACATATGTATATGTGATGACTTTTACACATGGTCACCAGATGTCTGGAAAATTCAGAAATGTTTTTGTATTTTAACCTTCTCTCCAGCCTCCAAGATGAATTTCTGAAGTTCTATGAATATCCTACATTTTTTATATATGTACAATTCATTAATTTTAAGTGAATCAGTGACTCAGAAAAATATGAAATAGTTAACACTTGCCAAAGCAACTTGAGTGTTATCAGATTCCAAAATATCTAGTAGTCTTTAATGTCAATGTCAACAATTATCATCGTCGTCATCATTTTGTTGTTTAATGACGCTGTCAATTGTCAGGATCACATCAGCATTGCCAGTGTGCTGGAATTTTGTCCTGCAGGAGTTCTTTTACATGCCAGTGAATCTGCTGACATGGAGCTGTCGTTTTAAGCACAATTAAAAAACCATTGATTTGGGCCAGATTTGAACCCATGACCTTGGGATGAATAAGCAAGCTTCTAACTGAGCCACCCAGACCAACACAGCACGATTCATCAAGTTAACCAGAAACAACACAAAGGAAGTCTGAGTTGATAATTCTTAAGGTGTAAAGTACCTATGCACCAAAATGCTTACGAGTTGTAAAGAACTTCATGTTAAATAAACCTGATGTTTTATGTAAGATCAGAACTTCAGAGAAGTATAATTGTTGAACATGAAGTTAGCTGACAGTGTCACTTGATTCAAACAGTGCAAACCATATACCATGTTACATCCTTGTCTTGTAAGACAATAATATGGTATTTGCTTAAAGTAATTTCTCTATCTTCTTCCGGATAGTTGAGATAAACATTGGCAGAAATTATCTGGGAATACAGTAGGCTTAGAGTGATAGGCAAGCTTTTTAAACCTGGTCACTATATGAAGGCTTTGAAATGGGATCTCAAAGCTTCAAAAGATTTGACTATTGCTCAAAGCCTACTGTATTCTAATATTCCCCTTGCACTTACAAGGAAATAAGCAATAAGATAATTTGTACAAATGTTTATCTCAACTAACATGAAGAAGATACAGGAATAAGAGTTTGTAACAATGGTTAGTACAAGAGTAGAGAAAGTCATGTGAGTGCAACACATCAGCTTTTTCATTCTGTAACTGTATTCATTTATTGAGACTGCACGTATACACTTGTCATATTATTGGCAAATAAAGTCAAATTTCCATTATGTTCACGCAGCGCTTCACTCATTATATCTGCAACTGTATGCTTCTAACCTCAAAATGCAGAACTTGTGCCTTTCTCATCTATCTGCAACTGTATGCTTCTAACCTCAAAATGCATAACTTGTGCCTTTCTCATCTACAATCTTCTAATTGTTTATTGTGCTCCAAAGAAGAAGAAATGGACATGGAACATTTAATATTCTGAACTCTTCTCTGCAGCTATATAAGAAGAGAGGTGGTTAATTATATTTCTGGTATTGGACATGTTCTAAAGACCTGATGAAACTGATATTCAACCACTAGGATGAATTTTGGTGAAGTTCAGAGAACCTAATAGGTGAAATCCACTCTCCTCACTTCCATGTTGGGACTCCCATATACTTTAATGCGTGAAACAGAAAGAGGTAAGTGTGAAAATGGAAGGCTAACAATTCATTTTTACCTAGTAAAATTGCTAAACATGAAAGATTTCAGACAAAAAATATAACAGACATTTGAGAACAAATGGTTCATGTGTGGAGATGAAAGCAAAGACAAAAGAATGGAGAAGGCTCTGGGTTTGCAATGAAGGACCTGTCCTTACAACAGAAAGCTATAACTGATATTCTAATGTGTTTGCTGTCTTCATTTGTCTAAAGCACAATTTCAGATGGGACAAATCTTTTCTTTTCTATTCTACTTAGTTTTATAAAATTTCAGATGTTATGCACATTAGTATTCTTCTATAAGCTTCTTTAAGCTAGAGTCTTTTAAGCCTGTTGCGTCCCCGTTCTTTGTCACATTCATTACTTTGTTGGTTGGCTGATACTTCGTTTTTCACTGGGTACATATTCAGCAATTACTTTTGGGACCCTATATAGGCTCATGCAGTACACGTTCCCATTATTTTTGTTGATATTGACTTGCAGTTTCTAACAGGCTGAGACTGCTAACTCCTGGGTTATTTCTTATTTTGTCATTTCTGATTTAATCTAGTCAGTTACTCTCACTATGCTTCAGAGAAATGTACATTAGTAGGCAATACAAATAAAAATCCAATAACTTAATTTTTCTTAAACTTTATTTCCAAAAGACAATAATAACAATGGTACATTTCAAAATTGCACACCACATTTACTTCAAGGGAGACGAACCTTATAATGTTTTAGTTTCAAACTCAAATGGTAACACTGTTTCTGAGTTTGCTATGACCAGAATCTTTTAATATATTTAACAACCTTAGCTTACATTTTTGTACTGGATCAACAATCTGCAATTTTCTGGTTCACTGTAAACACCTGTCTGCAGTAATAACTGCCTTACAATGAGGTAAGATGGCAGCACACATGCAAATCAAATTATGTTGAATGTAAAATCTAATGATATATGCATTAAATGTGCTTATATACTGTGTTAAGTCAGAGTTTAAATTTAATGAAAAGTGGAAAACAACAAAAACATGCTGACTCACACTAAGAAGGCTTGATGGACTTCATGTGAATGTAAAAGCTGGTGACATCTTAAATCTATACACATAAAAATGTTATATTGGTTTCTGTACGCTTCAAAAACTCAAAAATTTCTGCATCGATTTAGCTCAAATTTTGACATGATATACAACCCACTTCAAAGATTGTTTTTATCTATTTCTTGTGTCAGTAACATATATATAAAAATGTTATGTTGGTTCGTGTACGCTTCAAAAACTCAAAAAGAAAATAGCTTTTTCAATGGTCATTACCACTAATTGCCAATAGATGGCATTATTAACAATAATGATCCTTTTTTTTTTTTTTGTAGTTTAGTAACATCGAAAGAAGAACTTATCGAACAAGTATTTCCTAATATTCAAATTAATTATAGGAATCACGACTGGATCAGTGAACGAGCTGTCCTTGCTGCAAAGAATAAAGATGTCTATCAATTTAATAATTTTATACAATCCAGCATTCAAAGTGAGAAAATAATATATAAATCGATAGACACCGCTGTGGAAGCAGATGAAGTAGTTAATTACCCATCTGAGGTTTTGAATGCCAGGAATGCCACCACAGACATTAAAATTGCAAATAGGTGTGCCAATTATCACGTTGCATAACGTTAATCAGCCAAAACTCTGTAACGGCATGAGGCTCCCAGTTAAGAACAACGATATTAACTAGGCCTTTCAAAGACAAAGATGTCCTCATTCCTTAAATTCCCATGATCCCGACTGATACACCATTTAAATTTAAAAGATTACATTTCCCAATTCGATTGACATTTGCAATCACAATCAATTAAGCTCAAGGTCAATCTTTAGAATTGTGTGGTTTAGATTTAGGTGTGGATTGGACAATTGTTTGTTGCATGTTCCCATGTTGGCAAACCAGATAGCCTTTATATCTACGCAAACAATGGAAAATTAAACTTTTTTGAAACGTATACTTTGTTTGTTCATTTCTCATCCATGCAACCATAATGTGCCACAGCGATGTGTGGCAGGGTACAGCTAGTAGGATAATAAAATTATTATGACACACTGTAAAACAGGTTACATCACAGTTAGACCTCCGATATTCAGGCCCAGTTTTTAGGTGCCTAAAATAGGTTTTAATGTTACCAAAATATATATTAAGACTGACAAAGTTTAGTATTGGAAATGTTACACTCTGTGATATTCCTTTAAATGAGAACGAAGGCTCATTCTGTTTTTCGTCTCTTTGCCACACCATGGGCATAAAAAGGGTCCACGATCACTACCATGAATATTGGCAACATGAGTGCGCAGACTGTCTGGACGTGAAAAGTGCTTGCTGCAATCGGTACAGCCAAATCTCAGTTTTCCTGCTAGATAAAATCTGCGATATCTGCCACCTGAAACAACACAAAATTTGCAAAACAGTGTTTAGCTCTCTCTCCAAATTCATTCAAAGAAAAAATACTGTTTTAACAAATAAATTTAAAGCTATATAGACTAAAAGAGAAAGGACACCTTGTTATACACATATAAAAATCTGATGTGTTGCACTCACATAACTTTCTCTACTCTTGTACTAACCATTCTTATGAACTCTTATTCCTATATCTTCTTCATGTTAGTTGAGATAAACATTTGTACAAATTATCTTATTGTTTATTTCCTTGTAGGTGCAAGAAGAATATTAGAATACACTACACTTGAGCAACAGTAAAATCTTTTAAAGCATTGAGATCCTGTTCTCTTTGCACGCTTAACATAACAAAGAAATGAACAATGATGTTACATTTCACGAAAGTTTTAAGTTTTCCGAAACTGACACAAATAACAAGGAATATCTCCCCAATGGTTCAGTGTACAAAAAAATTTATTTGGACATAAATTGTTTTAGTGAGATCTACATTTTTTGTATAGTAAGATTTTGTCTATCTCTTATGGTTTACGAGTTATTCAAAAGTCATCCAAAGTAAATAGGACTACATAGACTATAGCCAGAAAATTCAAAATATACATTTCAATTGTCATCAAAATATCTCAAAGATATGGCATTTTAATCAAAATCGTTAGAGCCATTTTCAAGAAAATAAAAATTTTTTAAACATTTTCCACGTAAAGGGTAGTTTAGGGTGGAGAAGTTTTGTTCAATATCTTCGTGTCGCATCCTTGAAAGACATTGAACTTGAATACCAACTTTGGTTTTTAACTGACTTTTTGTTTTTGAGTTATGCTATCCACAGATTGACACACACGCACATACCTTTTTCTAAAAATGCTTTTTTTTTTTTTTTTGGGATTCAGGAGACCTGAAAACATATTGTGGTGAAATCTCGACATCAAATTTTTGGGTGGAATACAATACTTCCTCTACTTAGTAGTAGAGAAAGTAAAAAGGAATTGTATTTACTTTTTGTTGCACTTTATAAACATCATTAATAAGTGGTTCATCAATAGATGTTTTAAACTTTAAAAAACAGTTCTGAAAATGCTAAACATAGTAGTAAACAGCTCTAAGTGCTATGGCAAAGGATCTAGTGCTATGCTTACTTAATATCTTATCATTCTATTGTTACATTTTAAAACTGATACTGCAAACAGTGGTTAAAGTTGCTCAAGGTAGAAAAACTAGATGTATAATAATTTATGAACATCTTAAAAAATCATAACAGTGAAAAGTTCAATTGGCACACTCACCTAGTCCATTATAGAATTATTAAAGCACTCCAAAGCAAGGTTTTCCTAATGGCTGGCTGCTACTCATTTCATTTCTACATTAATGTATTAATCCTGTACAAGTAATATTTTAATTATAAGCAAGGTACATTATTAAGAGTAATAATTTAGTCAATAAGGTTTCTCCTGGATTTTAAAAATCTGGCAGCAATATGTACACAATATTTTTGCAATAGCACTAAAGAAACACATTGACGGTGCACTAAAACTGTTAAATCTACACTATAGGAAAAGTGTAAAAACCACATTAAAAACAGCAAAAATCGATAACTATCACTTTTAGACCTAAACATCAGACAAAATGCAAACAGAATAAACTTTGGGATCTACAAAAAGTCCACACTGACAGACAATTATATTCAATTTCATATCTACAACACAAAATCGCACAAACAAGCAGCTTTCAATTGTTTAACACACAGGCTTGTGAACATTATCACTTTCAGCACTGGAATATGAAGCAGAATATAAAAAAAAATTGAAATTGCAAAAATATGTGGTTTCTAAACATCTTTGGTAGACAAAAAAGAAAAACTGTCAAAAGAAACAACCATGTTCAACACAATAGAAGAGATGTTCTTAAAAAAATCACCCACAGACATGTGACAAATTCAAAAGATTTTCAGTGAACACAACATCCATTGGCTCCAATTAACAAATACAGTATAATCTCCTCTTAGGGGACATGCTTTAGCCTCACATTATATCGAAATGTGAGCTTAGAAGTGACAAAAATGAACTTGCAGAAATGGTGGGAAACATTCGTGCAGTAATAAATTACAGTACACTGTAAAGTATGTAATATACGGTAAAGTACACCACTTTTAAATGCAATTACACACCAGTTATGCTAGGAGTGTATTCCAGTCCTGTAGCCAATCTTAATTTATACAGTACAAACAATTACACTGTACCCATTTTTGCCTTCTCTTAAAAAAATCAATAAGTTTTATTTGGCGGCATAGTTCACAACATTTTTTCTACGTGTATTGTTTGATTGCAGCAAGATGCAGATGAATACTGTTCAATCCATTTTGCTTCTCCATACACAGAATCATCTTGTTTATGATATTTCTCACTTCACCCACATGCAGAATATCTTCTTCTGGTGCATGTCTTGTTACTTTGGGAAATTCTTAGCAATGCACTGGTCACTGCTAGGAATGCAGCAGCCAAGATTCATGCTAGGGATAGTGAAAAGTAAAGTCCAGTATCATTCTTTGAAGAAAATTTTAAACTTAACTTTCAATAAATAAAAAGTATGATATATTTTCAGGGGGACATACTTTCCCCACGTTAAAACCGAATCTGCAATATTTTGGACCATGCTATTTCAGCTTCTAATGTATATGCTGGAAAACATACTTGGCTCTATCACTAAAGACAGTGTCCTTTCATCTGTCCCCAGCCCTCACTTGTAAGTTTTGGCCAGTGCCCTCCATACAAGGAAAATAATGAGGAAGAAGAAGGTTCTGGGTTTATCAAATGGAATGCAATAACTGTAACCAAACATATATAAGGAAAACAAAAAGGAACTTAAATATATGGCATTTTAATCAAAATAATCAGAGCAATTTTTGAAAAAATAAAAATTTTTGAAAAATTTTTCATGTAAAGAGTAGTTTAGGATGGAGGAGTTTTCTACGAAATCGGTCACATCTTTCAGAGACATTAAACTTAAATAACAACTTTGGTTTTTAACTCACTTTTCAACTTTGAGTTGTCCTGTTCACAGACAGACAGACAGACAGACAGACAGACAGACACACAGACAGACAGACAGACACAAACACAGACCTTTTTCTAAAAATGCTGTTTTTGCATTCAGGGGGTCTCAAAACATATATTTCCGGTGAAATCTCGACATCAATTTTTTTTTGAGTGGAATACAATACTTCCTCTACTTACCAGTAGAGAAAGTAAACAGGAACAAGGCAAGTTAGTCATGAAAATAAGCCATTCCTGGATTGAGGTAAGAAAACGGAGTATAAATGTTTATTTCCTTGTACTCATATATGTAAACATTTTTCATAACATATGGCACATCACACTGACACAAAGAATATTGTCATATTTTATGTTACTTCATCTCTCTCACTCCTAACATTTTCTCATTGTTATGCTGCCATTCAGCACATTTGACAAATGGGGCGGAATTCCACTGCTTTGTCAGAAGTTTTTTATATTGCGATGTATAAAGAATTTAAACATAACTTAATGCCAAAACATCTGTAAAAGTTTGCACTATTGCATAATAAAGTGGTGCCAGTTTCGGATCCAAGCGTTGGCTGTATTCTTATAACAGCATAATATGTTTTAACAACAATGATATGTAAAAAGACAAGGTAGTGAATATACCATATTTCACTTGTATGAATATCACACTTTTATGCCTTCTTCATAAAGCATAACGAAAAAGTAAAGCTATACATCATGCAAAGAATAAATTATTTAAGACGGCCATGTTGACCCTCAGTGACCGGTGTACAGTCATGGAAGTGCGACTCTGCCCCTTATTTTCCAGTTTTATGTAATCCACATTTTATACCCTGACATGAAAACATCGGCTCCTATGCTTGGTTCTACCCAAGTATTTAACTTGGAAATCTTTGGTTAAACACTCGATGAAATTAGTAGGTACTAATATAGATGTTTGAGCATCGCCTTTTAATATACTCATAATTAGACAGCTCACATTTGCACCTCTGTAAATGTACACTGGGACCAGCGAATACTATCTACATGTTAAACGGAATGTTTACCTCTTACGTTACTGGCTAGCTTAGTTGGAACGAGCACACGATTTGTAAGTAATCCATCTGGTGTAAATGTGGTTTGACTCCACAGCATGCGCTATTTTTTTTTTACCATGTAATAATCACAAATAACATTGGCTGAACAATTATTGTGTTAAAAGCTGTTATTATTTTAATTTGTAATTGTTTTATTTTCCTTTTATGGTATTGTTGTCTATTAGGATATCTCTCCTGGTATAGATGCTTTGTACATTGGCTCTTGCTTCTCCATAGATCAAAAGCATATCAATATACTCGTCAGTCGAATAGATGTTGAAGGAATGGCATTTATGCATGTTATTTGAGACATACAAGATTAGTTTATGTAAAAATTTAAATAAACCATTATTTAATATTATGTGCATTTTGACTGTACGGATCCATGGTGGATGAGGCATGTACCTAATTTTTTCCAGCCAACCACTGCTCTAAGTGCATGAATCTGCCATTTTCTTTTTATTTGGCATTGTTTATGCACTCATATGATAGGTCCATTTTTTCAGAGGCGTTTACTGAATTATGTTGCTATATATGCTCTAATAAAAAGGTTGTAAAAATCGGCTGGAAACCACAATACACCTCAGTAAATGAATTGTATGTTTTTGAGGTGTACTTTAGCAATAAGTATGTTCTGTCCCTTAAACAGCTGTTTCTCTGAATTTTGTTCATTCCTCTCTCTAAGAACACTGTTGCTTCTGAATGTTACTTGTGTTACAGCTTTTATGTGCGAAACAAAATATGAACTTGTAAATAAGATATAGTTGCAAGTTTTATTCATAAATAATGGGTGATCCAAAAGACTCCGAACTGACTGCACTGTGTTTTGTCTGTACATGTCCATGGTGCTAGTCGCTGACTGCCGCTGTCATAGAACAGTGCAGATGAAACCATACATTTTTAAAACTACTTTTAAAGGCTGTACTTACCAATGTTAGAGCTCCAATAACAATTATTTTGTGTATACACATATCCAAAAAGGTGCAACCAAGCCTCGTCCATGAAAAATATTAAATATGGGTCAGTTTTGCCATTGTATACACTATTGAGAGTCCACTCACAAAATGTGCAGCTAATTACAGGATCACCTGCTTGAAGAGCATGTGCCACCGTTATTTTATATGGTTTTAACTTCAGCAATTTAGTAGCTCTTTGCACAGAGCCATAAGAAATGTCTGCCTGTAGTGAAAGACCTTTAAGCTATTTTTAGGGGAATTCTCCAAACGATGACCGATGTCGTCTAATGTTTCTTTGGTAAGAACCATATGCTATCTTTTAGATTTCTGAGTTTGAACACTTCCTGTGGACTGAAATTTATTGTAAAGTTCATGGATTGTTGTATGGCCTGGAATTTTTACACCAGGATAAATTGCACTATTACTTGGCATGCTGACTGAGTTAACATGTACGAATCATAAATAAATGCACACTGTGCAATAGAAAACAAATGCTGAGCCATAATACACTTTGTGGCTATGTACAGGACAAAATAATAAAGCACACTGGTAATAACTCAACCATACAATATCACCATCAGCTCAATACTGCACTTTCAGAGCATGGCCTTGTGTGCAGCAGCTGTGTGTTATGTGTTTCTGTGTGTGCAGTGGAAAAACACAGCACAGCGATTCGAATGGGTCTCTCTGTACATGCCAGGATGGGATCTTGAATGTAAGGTAATGTGATTCTCTCATGTTTAATAATAAAGTAAATTTTATTTTACATGTCAATGTTATAAACAGCACAATACATTTTTAACTTAACATGTTGCTTAACTGAAATGGCAATCTTAACTTAGTATGGGACTTATATCACCACTCTAAACATTTTAGTCCTCAACTCATTACTGCCAAGACAAACTGGTCCTTTATCTATCAATCATCATTCATCTGAATGTTTTGTGCAGCACAGAAATTATAGGTGCAACAAAACTGGTCTGAAAATGCACTAGTTTAGCTTTCTGTTGGTCTGCTTCTACTTTAGAAATAATTCACACCAAGAATGAACTCCATTCTAAAACTTTAAGTACTTAAAATAAATACCTCTTCTTATTTACGATCCTGCACAAAACTAAAATTACTATTGACAATGACATCTGTATCATTCCCAATTCTTTTTCAAGGTGTTACATTTCCATGATTTGTTTAGCATTTGTATAAAATTATACATGTACACAGATATCCGAGGATAAATGCTAGTTCTAAAACTACGTCCAGGTTACATACTTCCTTTTACTGAAACATGCTAGCATTGTCAGCTTCAAGTCAATTAATGGTCAAAGACCTTTTTGGATAAGTAATAGTAAAACTCGAGAGCAACTGTAAACAATATCATATGTGTATACACATTCCCTCTCCTGTTTTTGAAACAGCATTAGTACAAAACCATAAATTTTATTGTAAATATTTTGGGAAATAATCCTAAAAAATCATAAAAGTTTCAGAAAGCACTATATTAAAATATTCTTAATTTTTTTAGCATTTTAACAAAATTCAAATGTACGAGGAATTTTGTTCAGTCTTATAAATTAAATTTCAACTTTGTATGTCAACAAATTACCTAAACTTTGCACTATGTATAAACTACTCTTAATTTTAAAATCATTTTAATCAAATTGGAAATGCACCTTAGATTTTTTTCTTAAAACAACGATATACGAGGTGCATCCAGAAAGTAAGTCCCAATGACCGATAAACAGAACAAAAACATCACTAAGTAAGAAATATTTATTGGAATAATTACATACACTCACTGGCTACTTTTCAACATAGTTACTACCATTGTTGAGGCATTTATCGTAATAATACACCATTAATTGTATGCCCAAGTCATAGGATTCTGCCACAAATGTCCGCAGCCAGGAAGTCACTTCATTCTGCACCTCAGTGTCACTGTGAAAACGTTTTCCTGACAGAAAACGCTTCACGAGATGGAAGAGATGAAAGTCACTTGGAGTGAGGTCGGGGCTGTAGGGTGGATGTTTGAAGACCTCCCATCCAAACTTATTCATCATGTTTCGTGTGGCGTTGGCTGTATGGGGTCTTGCATTGTCATAGACAACTGTAATGCCTCTTGTCAACATTCCACATCTCTTGTTCTGGATTGCTCGCCAGAGTTTATGCAACGTCTGGCAATATCAATCAGCATTTATGGTCTCCCCTTGCGGTAAAAAGCCACACAAGAGTACGTCACATTGATCCCAGAAGACAGTGCACATGATTCTTTTGACAGAGATTGTCTGCTTGAAGTTGGTCTTCGTAGGTGAACCACATGTCGCCAATGCAATGATAGTTGTTTTGTCTCTGGTGTGGCATGCGCCACAAATGTTTCATCCCCAGTAACAATACTGTCGAGAAACTTGACACCTTCTGCTGAGTATCGCTGTAGGAATGTCAATGTTGCGGCCAGACGATTGATTTTGTATTCATCTGTCAGTTATCTAGGCACCCATCTTGCACACACTTTGTGAAAACCAAGCCATCGGGAGACAATTTCGTGCAAAAGCAAGTGAGACATCTGGGGAAACGGACAAGAGAGTTCTGAAATTGTCAAGCGCCGGTTCTGCACAATTGCTTGCCGCACACTTTCCAACACTTCTGGCATCATCAGGGACGGTCATGCATTACGGTCTTTGTCATGAATATTGGTTCTTCCTTCCGTGAATTGCCTGCACTATCGTCTTACCTTACTGTCATACATAATGTCCTGTCCATTGACGTGACAATGGGTCTCTGCTAGAGATTGAATCAGATGACTGCACAAACCTTGCATTTGGCAGGAGACAATATCAGAGCAGCCATTTTCTCCTAGCACAGAGGAGTAACCACTGCCGTCACAAAACTGAAACTTTACTACAATGTTATCATATACTTCCTCTCTTCTCCTGCACACACATATTCCTATCCAACTGGAGGTGCAATCTCTGGATGCTATTGGGACTTACTTTCTGGATGCACCTTGTACACAATATCACTCTATCAGTTTTGCTTAACAGTAATATTAATAGATTCTCAATATAATAATGATGATGATAATACTAATAACTCTTAAATACTAAGAAATTATATTATTATTTTTTTTTAAAAACTGATCCATAAACACATAATGTAACAACGGTTAACAATGGCATACACCAAATACTTAATTCAAACAACTTTTATCATAATTCCAGCCCACAAAATATTAATTAGGCTCTTGTATCTTTATTTTAAACTCAATACAAATAGTCTCCTAAATCCCTGTTTTGAGATTTATGTTGAAAACCTTTTTGTTGCTATCTCAGTTTCAAACAAACCCATCA
Organism: Tenodera sinensis; assembly: GCA_030765045.1. Classification (NCBI taxonomy): domain Eukaryota; kingdom Metazoa; phylum Arthropoda; class Insecta; order Mantodea; family Mantidae; genus Tenodera; species Tenodera sinensis. The sequence goes on from CM060961.1 coordinate 16,867,735, forward strand.
CTGTGTGATAAACTGCCTCCTCCAATCTCTTGTTTCTGGACATTCAAATAAAATGTGAACAGCAGTTTCATTGTATTTATACAATGGAAATTTATCTCCTAGTTTTTTTATTAGGAAATGCACAGTTAATTGTGTGTTTTAATACTATTTTATAAATTTATTTGCTACCGTTTAAGCTAAACAGTATTTCTATTTACTTTTTGAAAGCCTTGTGTAAATCTATTACACCAATAGTAATGAAGTATGACCATAAACTAGATAAGACTATGATAGGAAGCAAGCACACTTAAGGAAAATCATGTCTATTGCTGCAGACTCAATGAATACATAAATGTCTAAGTGCTTTTTCCTAAGATACTTGACGTGCTGCTGTATCTGTAATGCACTAAACATAATAATCACAGACTTATACATATTTAAGCTTGAAAGTGCTTGGATCTGCAACGGTAGCCATGTATTCTTAAAGATTCATGGTTCTTCATGATTAATCCACAAAGACGACACTGATATGGACCCATGCGTGAACCATGCAAGTTCTTGATGTGAACAATCATCCGATTCTTCATTTTGAACATTTTATTGCAAAAAATGCAATAATGTTGTTCTTTATATTGCATAGCTGTATCTGGAATTTAAAGAAAAATTTACTGTTAAAACCATTAATTTTTAAAGCACAGTGATATTTTAACATTGCAATTTATTAATAAAGTGAATAACAATTGCCTAAAATATTTACAAAATTAAGAGTTTTTTGCTGAACCCTGCCAAAAATACCACTGTTTAGAAACAGCATAAGAATTTGTATCCTACATAGGGCAAACCGGCAGGACCATTTCCACCAGAGTCAAGGAGCACGAACGGTCCATACGATTAATGGAGCCTGAAAAGTCAGGGCTGGCGGAGCACTGCTTTGAAAAAGACCACAGAGCTAACTTCAAAGAAACGACCATTGTGGCAAAATGTAGCGGTTTATGGGAACAGAGGGTTAAGGAGGCTCTGGCCATCTCCTCCGAGAAGAGTACACTGAACCGGGACGCTGGATTGCAGTTTAGTCCATCTTGGAAACCAGCCTTAAAATTGGAAATCGACCGACTCAGAAAACACAGATTCCAACGGAGCGGTGAACCACCTCCACACTAGACTGGGTGTTTTCTACTCGGTATGTACTGGCTGACAGTACTGGTCCCTTCACTCTTGCTAGTCATTCATCCTGAAGGTGGGAGAGATGTACACTCCCGAAACGTTGATGTCTTTTCATCACTACACCTGGCTCGAAGCCCGAGAGCATCTTGAATACATTATTCTTTTTCATTTCTTAGTTAAGATGTTAACAACTCTGGAAATGGTTGGAATAAAAAAATCAGGTTGCAACCTTTTTCAACAATGTCACTAGATAACATGTTACTAGAATTTGAGACCTGAAAGTTAATAATGGGAGAGCAAAATACCTCCGAATGGGCTGCACAGTATTTTTCTATTGGGGGTGTGGAAACATGATAATGAACTGCTGTGTAAACAAGGGCATGTTGCTGACGTGGTTTTGTTCTACAGTATTGAACTTATTATTTTGTTTTGTACTTTGTTCCAAAGTGTATTATGGCTCAGCACATGTTTTCTACTGCACAGCACGTATTTATGATTTGTATGTGTTAACTTAGTTCATCAAGTGAAAGTGAAATTTGCAGAAAGATTTCTGTTTCAGGACAGAATTATTAGTAGAGATTTGTGGCTCCCTCAGTTCACTGACCTAAACCCCTGCAATTTCTATCTCTGGGGTAACTTAAAACATAAGGTGTACAAGACAAACCCACGCACCCTGGAAGAATTAAAACAAAATATCTGCCAAAAAATTGCAGGTATTTCTCAACGTGAACTACAGTGAGTGATGAATATAGTTTCCTAAAGAGGTGCCAAAAATGTATGGACAATGATGGCAACCAGTTTCAGCATCTCCTTTCATAAAAATGGTAAGTAAAGCCTATAAAAGTAGTTTTAAAAATGTTGTATTGTATCATCCGTGCCATTCTATGATAGTGGCAGACAGCAACGAGAGGCAGAGGTTGCAGAAAGACAAAACACGGCTCAGTCCATTGAAGCGTTTTTCGTTCTCCCTGTAGTGAATACTTTGTTGCTTCCTTAAGCTCTTACACTATGTATAAAGCTGCCTTTGAACATAGAAATGGGAACAGTAGACTGTCCTTTGAAGGTAGGTGGAAAATAACAGATAACGTCAGGACCATTGCACAATATTCTGATGCTGCTGCATTACGGGAGCAATTCAACTTTGGTACTGGTGTTTAATTCTCAAGGCAGTTCTTTTGTGTATTTTCAGTGAAATCTTACATGAAAGCTACAGAACCTTCATTTTCATGTGTGGCTATACTATGGGGAATTGCTGGCCTGTTTGTAAATAGTTCTGTTCTCTGTGTGCTAGATGATTAGCTGGCGTGAAGTCTGTCCTGTACAGAGATTGATATATTATGGCAGGCATTGCAAATTTTGGCCTCACAAAACAGTGCCTAAACTGTGATACAACTTCCACAACACTACATCTTTCTCCCCGCTGAAGCCTCTGCCCTAGCTTAGACATCATTATCAGCGTTAGCTCAGTCCGTTATCTGAGTGCTGCGTGTTCTATTGACAATAATGCTTTAAAAACCAAAAAAAAGCTTCACTTAGTGCTGAAATACATTTTCTGTAGTAAGAATGAGAATATGTGATGTTTATTGTGTTCAAAAGTATCAATGGGTGGCAATGCAGTAATATACAACAACATTGTGTGAAATGTCACAAAGATATATTGGGTAAATACATTACCGACTTGGTGTATAAATGAATGGTAATTCATACTGAATTATGCAAGATATTAGGGACTTCCTATGTGAGTGTAATGGTCATAATTTGGTCTCCTATAAAACTATACTTGTGCATGAATACACAGAGTCAATTATTATGATGACTATATAGAAACTGATTATCTGGGCTTGTGGGCCGTGGTCCAGTCAGGAAACTCCTTCCAGACGTTTCGTCCGAAGCTGCGTCAAACATCCTCAGTGGCGTTGCCTTAACACTCTCTTAGTCTCGGCGATGACTGACACGGAGTCTTTTGGCTTCACGGGCTTTATACGTTTGGCACGGGTGGGCGGAGCTAGTTCCTGGTTGCTCCCGTCTTGGCTTATTGGTACGGCTGCTGCTTCTATTGTCTATGCTTGATGTTGAGACTGTTGGTGGCGAATGGTCCTGGATTTGTTGATGGTCAGGTTTCATGCGTGCTTTTTGTAATGCTGGATGCCAGGCTTTATTTAGGCATTTGGTTTCTTCCTTTCTATTGAAGTTGTTATGTTTGTAGATCTCTATAGCTTCTCGACGGGTGTAATAATGTACTGTGGAAGATAGGACTGCTGTGTCTGAATACTGTATGTGTTCCCCTGGCACTAGTAATACGTGTTCTGCAACTGCAGAATTTTCGGTTTGTCCCAAATGGCAGCACTTCTTGTGTTCCGTAATGCGTGTGTTTACCGTACGTTGAGTGGTTCCTATATACACAGAGCCACATGAGCAGGTTGGTTGGTTTGTAGTGTTTAATGCCCGCTTTTACTATTACGGCACCACAGGCGGTGACACTGATGATACATGGAATGAAGATGGAGCACCGGTGGAATGAGATGGCGGGGGAAACCGGAGAACCCGGAGAAAACCCGCCCAGACGCCGCTTCGTCCACCACGAATACCACATGCGGGTCCCTGGGATCGAACCCGGGCCGCCTAGGTGGTAGGCAAGTGCGCTAACCACTCGGCCACGGCACCGCCACATGAGCAGGGAATTCGGTAAACACCCCCAGACGAGAGTGGTTCTTTTGGATCTTTTATTGAACATGTTCAACACTTGAAAATGTAGATTTTACAAGATGAAAATACCTTATACATATCCTAACCAAGTAAAACTGATAGTGATTTTTGAGAAAATACGGTAAGTTCTCTTGAAGCCGTGAACATAAACAAAACACAATTAAATTGAAAGATTTATTAGGAAAGATACAGGAAGTGTTGAACTATTTTCAGCATATTCATGACTGGAATTCAGACATTTTTGATACCAACTTTTGTATCTCCATACCATAAGACTCTGCTGCCTGGAATTGGAACCACTGTATGATAATCATCTCTCTGTTATTCTGAAAATGCCAACTCTGAATGGAAAGGAGTTTCTTGAGGTTCCAGAACAGATGGAAATCACTGGGAGTGAGGTGTGGCCTGCAGGGTGGATGCTCAAACACCTCCCAGCTGAAGTTTGCAGAAAGACAACACTGGCATTAAGATACCAGCACTGCTTCTTCTGCCATTTCCACAGCTACTCTCAGCATTCACCATCTCATCTCTGGCCAGAAATTCAACAACTCCCTGTCTGTCCTAAGGCACCAAACATAGCGTTATATGTGCTGACACAGTCTGCTTGAATTTTGTTTTGCAGGGAGAGCCACTATGATGCCAATGCCTGATTTCTGGAGTACAGTGTGCAACCCACACTTTATCACCTGTGAAGATCAGGTTCAGAAACTTGTCATCATGATTCTGTTGCAGAAATGTCAAAGCTACCCCCACACAATTAGCTTAGTTTGCTCTGGAGTCAGTTCCTTTGGCACCCATGTGGCACATAATTTCTGGAACAGGTATTTGTGACAATCTCATGCAACAAGAAGTGGCACATCTGTATACTGACTGCTGAGTTCCATGTAGTTTGGTGTGAGGGGATTTTCTTGAAAATCCTTGTGTCACTAAGATGCTCAACTTCAATAACAAGTTTGGTATTTAACCAACTCTTCATTTTTGAGATCAAATTTTGGATAGGAATGCAATACTTCCTCTACCTACTAGAGGCAAGTGGTAAGACAAAGTAAAATGAATTGTTATAAAAGCCTTCAAAGCTCAGGAAATATTCCTTTTAATGTTCACTAGGATATAGGCTGCATACAAAATTAGCGTAACATGACTTTATATCTCACAACAGAACCATATATGAAACGGACAAATTGCATTGAAAATTCATGAAATTCATACCAATTAAAGTCAAGCAATGAAAAAGGATCTACTACTAACTAATACACTAAAATATTTTGTAAGTAAACAGCATATAACATAGCATATTAAATTTACTGGATATTTAAGATTCTGTATACTTAAAATCCCCATAATTTTCATGAAATAAATATCTTAGCTGTATTTGAAATGCACCAATGAAATAATGTATTGTGCAGACTGAAGCTGGAACCTGGAACTGAGGATCCTCATTAGCAGATCACAGTTGGGATGAGGAAAATGGCTTCAAAGAATGTTCTTGTATATATTCTAGTAACAGCAACATTTACAGTACTAGATCTGCTGTATTTTATTTACCATGTTTTACTTTCATATCTATTAACTATCCGAAATTGAAAACTGTAAAACTTTCCCTTATCCAGTAAAGCATAGTAATTTTGCAATGACATGAAATTTAGAATATGTAAAATGTTCAGTACAATAAATGTACAAAAATGACGCGTAAAAATAATGGGAATTCTTTTTTATACAAATTCTTGAAGACATAGTAGTACTGCTTCTTTCTGTCACACATGCTAAAATTATTCCTAGTATCATTTGTTAGTGTTTATTTAGTCAGACTTATAAATGAGCTTGCCTACAGATGCAGAATAAATACATACATTTAGTGATTTTTAAACAAGAAGTGCTATATGTGTGTTACAGAAAAGGAATAAACTTGTATTAAAGCAAAGAACACCACTTCCTACGCTATACATACATTTCTCGTTAATATTTTACACTTCATAATATGGATTATAATATCCTACAGCCATAGAATGCAAATAAGATAATTTATAATTCAGTCACCCATTACTGAATGTTTGTACCCATCACAGCTGGTCACTAATGGTGTAAACAAGTTTTAAACCTACATGCTATACATTTTGTTACAGGCCAGTTAAGGGAACCATGATTGCAATGAAACATAGACACATAGATAATCTCTGGCCTATCACTGCACTGTATACCAATTAGTGCTGTATATTCAGCCTGTCATCTTTAGCTACAATATAATGCAATAGAATTTAATGCTTTGGTGTGTCTACGGTGAAAATCTGTAACACTTTGCATCCAGCAACAAAGTTGTATAAAATTGTAAAAAGGCCTCAGCACTTTTACGGGCAAACTTGTAAAAGTAAGGATGTATCTATTTTGGTTTATTCTCTTGATATTTATTAAGAAACATATTCATTCTTTATACTAATAAACACACAACTAATCAATATGCTCCACTAAATCTGTATATTATAAAAAAAGACATGTCTTACCTGTACAATAACCTGCTTGGCATAACATGGCAAGACCAAAGACTGTATAGTAGGGCTGCTGTTTAAGTTTCCACTTTGGCCTCTTTGATTCTGGGCTTGGTAGAGCTTGACAAATTTATGGCACTTGTTATTCACTGTTTTGAGCCACGTTCCATTTAACAGCTGATTGCAGTTCCACTTCAGCATAATTGATCCTAGTTTTGGGGTAGCTTGATATATTTATGACACTGCTGTCAAACTTAAGCAGTATTGTTCACATGTTTCTTAAAAAGGAAAAATATAAAACATCTAGTAAACTTTCACTAAAGAGAAGGGTAGAGCTTCCCCTTTATGTGACATTGGAAAGCAGATAAATACCCTGACACATTTATGTATATGTAACTTCTTCAGTGATAAATATAAGAATAGTCTTCATTCTCTATATTCACTAGTTAGCACACACCTGTACAAATATCTTTTTCATGAAGAATTCTAACAAGATAAAAATCATCTTTAATCATGTGTGATCAGTTTCATCACAATATTTGTGCATAATTATTAGAAAACGGTTACACAATTATTGACTCAAAATAGGTTGCAAACAGGGTGTATATAGAAATTAAACCAAATAAATACACAACTTGCTTCAGAAGAATCACTATGTATTTAGAGTATCTTTATCAAATACATTTTTTATATAATAAACATCAATACAAATACATGTTTGACCTAAAGGTCTGTGGTTTATAAAAATGGAAAATAGTCTATTCTTAACTATGTACATTTGCTTTTGACGTAAACGTCAGTGGAATTTAAGCATAGATATAATTTTAGTAATACATTCTCGCTTACTGATTCCAAATGCTGTAACTGAACTGGTAGCTGGTACTTGGAAGAAAGCAAATTGTAATAAATTAAAAATCTAGTATTATATCTAGAGGACATAACCTATACAAAATATGTATAAAAATGTAGAGGCAGAGAAAAACAATGCATTATTTTGGAACCATTACAAAAAATAACCACAGGCCTAATTATAGTCAAAGTGACAGTCCTTAAAATTTGCAAACATGAGTTTACAGATGCAATGATGGTAGACTGGTCAGAATTAATTTGCAGAAAGTATTAGAAAGAGAAATGAAATCAATAAAAATAATTACCATAACCATTCATAGATGTTGAAAATGTCCTCCATTTTTTGAAGGCACAGATTCAGACATTTAATTCAATTGTTAATTACCAATTTTATTATTGAATAAAGTTTCTTTTGTCAGTGAATTAATGTAATCTATTGATACCAATTTCAGTTCATCTGTTGCTTTCTGATTATCTTCATACTTTGTTGACTTTGCTGCAACCCAAAGGAAATAATTAGGGTTTATCACTTACTACAGCATTATGAACAGAACCAGTCTCAGGAAATTTAAATCATAAACACCATCTCAAAACAGAATCTGTAATTTGAAAACTACTCTGTAAATTTTTATTTCACTTTTTCTGTACTTTCACTACCTTCTCTAAATACATAAGCTGTTCATTCAGAAAACTGTTCACTTATACACTGACAGAGACTAACACTAACCATCATTCACAACCGTGGATGGTGCTTCGTGCACAGAATGTGACTGCTATGTCCTTGACAGCTACTAAACTATAGCTTTGCTACCAACCATTTTGGGAGTGTACTCAAGGTTATTGACCTACAGTACTGTGGAGGGACTAAAAGACTATGTATGATGTAAGACTTAAAACAGTCCTTGCTTTAGCGCTTCCTAGTTCCAACAGAGGGCAACACTGACTAGAAATCTTCTGGTCAATCATATTCAATTGTGCTAGTGCTCTCACAATACCAATGCGGAGGACAGTTACCCTAGATGCCATTCTGGGACATACAATTATTAGCATCACAGAAATTGATGCCAATTACTATGCATTATGATGGTCACAAATTTCTATGATGTGAATTAAATTAGGCTACAGGTTTGCATTACTGTTAAGTCACAATGTAAATTTGTACCTTTTTTGTATTACAAAATTGCTAGCTATTTACAAGCAGTCATAAAACTATTTTTTGCCTGAGTGTTCAATTCAACTCATTTGAAAAATATATTTCATCCTCAAATATTACTACATGAAAATAGTCAACTGTACTTACAACTAAAATTACAAGCTTTTTTTATTTTAAATAAACTTTCTCTCACATAAAAGCATTTAAAATATCTCTAATTCATGGTGCATTAAAAAGAATTGAAAATAACTGCAGCAGTAATAACTGCAATCTTTCTCATATCACTATTTAATCATACTTAGGATCATGTCCATTGTTTCACTGTATCTTAAATGCTGAATATGACTGCATATGACATATTGCTTATGAATGCTTTCCCATTGTTACTGTTTATAAGCTGTATTGTGGATACAAAAGTTTGGTCATTTCACCACCTAATCTCATATTAAATTGTTGAATCAAATAAATAAACAAAACAGTAATAAAATAAGAAGACTGGAAAAAGAAAATTTGAGCATCTGCTTAAAGTAAACATAGTGCATCTCAAATTTGCTATAAGATGTTTAAACATAGATATACGTTTTGATAAACACAATGAACCTAAACTAATTAAAATTTCAATTTGTATATGTAAATGTCAGAAAACTTCACTGTGTTTTCCCAAAAGAGAAGAAATAAAATGCATACAGAGTGGAAGTGAAATGATCCGTCAGACTTTAAGAGCGAATTTCTCATGTTGTGAATAACAAGAAATTCTAATATAAAAATGTTGGAAAGTTTATAATTTTCTAGAAAAAAATATTTTTATCAAAAAAATTTATCATCACCTGGCTGAATTATTATTCATTGAAGGTTCTTGATTTATGGTTACAAAAAGGCAACAAATTGCAGGTTATTTTAAAGTTAATTTACACAAAAACCGTTGAATCTAATGAAATACGCCAAAGGAAAAAGTTGTCGTTTATTCAATTTTCTATGAATATAGCCATAAATCAAGAACCTTCAATCAATAATAATTCAGCCAGATGATTAATTTTTTTGATAAAATATTTTTTTCTAGAAAACTATAAACTTTTCAACATTTTGGTATTAGACTTTCTTGTTATTCACAACAGGAGAAATTCGCTGTTAAAGTCTGACGGATCATTTCACTTCCACTCTGTATACCCATTTCTCAAATTTTAAAATATTCAAGAAGGTTTGCAGATGCTTCTATACGACTTTTTACTACTTCCTTCTTTTCTGTGATGGGGGCTCTAAAAAATTAGCGAGCATATTCAAGAAATAGGGTAATTTTAAGCAAAACACAAAGAACTAATCCAATATCTGTATACTTACAACACATATAATGCTGGATTTTAAGAATATGTATAGTAATTAAATAAGTATTAGCCAACATGAACATTAAATTTATTCTGCATTGTATGCTATCATATAATCAAAGTATGCATAAGGTGTGCTCACTGGCTTATTTATTTGGAGTTTTAACTGTAAACACATGCATGCAATTAAGGTATAATTATTTTCCTAGCCTGCACCCCCCCTCCCCCAGGAAAATATAAGCAAACTGAAAAATATGTAACACCTGAGACTAGTTAAGAACAAGGATAATGAAAGAAAACAGATAATACATCAATGAGCTGTTTTATGCATCTTCTCTAATAAGTATTGCATTTAAATGCTTTATACAAAACTACAAAAGAAAATATTTAAATATCATTATATGTATAATTAGCCCTTAATCATGAAGGATGTTCACAGGCATCTGTGTTTTGGCTATGAAAATGAATGTTCATTCTGTTCAGAGGTTTCAAGGTCCGCTGGATTCACATGATTCTCACTGTTAAAATTTTTCAACTTCTTAGAACGTGGCATATTGCGATGATATTTGGAAAGATGATTCTGAAAACTGTTGTTGGTACGGAACACTTTTGAACAATATGAGCAATATATAGATTGAGGTGGTAAATGGCGATCTTCCATGTGACGTTTCAAGCTCGTCTTTCGCATCATCTTGCCACAGAAAGTACAACTGCAGTTTAGCTTTCCTTGACGTAGAGCAGACTGTTCCGAGACTGAATCTGAAATCAAAGTATAATTGTTTTATGTAAAATGCAAGAACTGTAGCACATGTCAATGTACTAGTTTAAAGCATCAGTAAATGAGTAGTTATACAGTGCTCATTTTATGTCCTGGCCCAGATTGCAGATGAACACTACTTTTGGCACGAATTTATGGGTGAAATAGTCTAATCCACTAAAACTTCCCCAATGCTGGTCTTGAACTAATTTAGCTAACAATTTAAAAAATATTTCTAACAAGGTTAGTAGTCATTGTAGTGGATGTTATTTTCATGAGTAGGGAGCGAACCTTCATACAGGGAACAAAAGGTTGTGGAGTATGGAGTATAAGAAGAGGGAGAGGTCAGTCTGTCACATGGTCATAGCACGGAGGAGGCCAGGTAGAGTCGACGGATGAACGTTGTAGATAGCATTGTTGCATAACTTACATTCAATGCTGTCACTATTTGCAGTGAAATATTCACTCTCAAATTCTTGTATACGTTCTGCAATATGTGAATATTTTGATTTTTGTGCTGGAGGCATTTTACTGTGTGAAATGGTGAACACATTCGAGACACTATGCACTGTAGGCACTGAACCCAGATATGTTTTGTGCAGTCACTATACTCACGCAATGATGTCATGCTTTGCCTATGTGGCAGATAACTTGTGATTGCCATATTTCCTGATAACTGTATAAAGGTTCGAACCCTATTCATAAGTATGTAACATGCAAGTTTTAGAATGCAATAACCCTCCAGTGGAGTGCACATACACACAATCCAAGCCTGGTCATCTGTATATATATATGTATGTATGTATAATATGTAATAGCGGCAACAAACAGCCACTATTACATATGATAGCCATGGGGGTCCTTAAGGATGGACAAGGAGGACATTCTAGGGTACCTGGAAGGACACATAACTTTATCATGGTATATTCATTTATGCTATACTGCTCCATCTACAGATCATTATTTTTACATTACTGTACAAGGTATATTGAACTTTGGACAAACTTAGGAAGCAGGGAGCCCCAGAATTTGTGTAGGCCACCCTGATGAAGGGTACTTTATTTCATCAAATGATTAATCTCTTCTGCAAAACAAAACAATCTTTAATTTTAATTTATGATCTAAGAGATTAAAAGAATATTTTAATATTGAGCAAAACTTTAACACCAGAGCCTGGCTGAAAGTGATAATTTTCACCTTTTAAGTATATTTTCATTTCTTGTGGTATACAATACTTTATCTGCTACTAAAACATAAATCAGAGTAGTTATTTTAATTAAACAAGTAGAGAAGTGGATGGGAACATGGTGGTATCGAAGCTAGTTGTCTGGGAAGTAATGGGACCTCACATTAGGACTGTCTTTGCGGCACAGCAATGAATGAGAATCGGGAGTGAAAACGGAAGTTGCCATGCGTAGTTGAGCCAATAAATTATCTTTACTTATTCATGACCTCCATTTTGATTTAACCATGTTTAATTTTGAAAAGAACTGCTCACATATGTAAGTCGATGCAAACATGGAGTGCATCGTAACTGCAACTGATGTCATTTGTGGATATTTAGTGCTGTCGTTTGGAAGTGAACTCTAGTTTTATAGATTCCAACATACTTTTGCAGATTTTCCTTACAAATAGGGCCACAAGTCTGCAGAAATTTGAAATAAAAAAATTCTCCATCATTGAGATGTCCGGTCAAAAGATATAATTTAGTGACGAATGCTTGTATAGCACTGCACAAGCACATATCCACAATATTATTGTAGACGTTGTTTGCCAATGAACAAGTGTCCATGCAGAGCTAGGAGGGATAAGAATCGACGCATGCATCGTGCTGCTGCTAGTTCAACTGAAGGCCATGATTAGCCACAATTACATTCATAATCACAACACGAGTTCTGCCTACAGCTGTAATCTAATGGATGTTCAGAATGCTGTGAATTCATTGATCCATTAAAAGTCTTTAAGTCTAGTTTCAGCGGTGAAATAAAAATATTGTAGCAATGGATTAAAATGTTTTAATTTACTACTGATAAAAACTAATGTTAAGGCTTCTCAGAATGAAACAAACAATAATTTATATTACAGTAGCAGATAAAAATATTGTCATGGTGGCTGTGCACCTCAAAGGATGCCTGAGGTTAACTACCTCACACCACTATGTTGCCACACAGCATGGGGCCAATAAACATGGATGACAATGAGCACAGTGAGAACAAAGAACTGCTTGTTCAAGAAGTAACAAAGAATGGTTCTAGACAGTACGAGAAAATGTATATTTCCGGAGAAATTGACGGGATCTAGTGCTTGGCTATATCAGCAAGTTGCACAGACAGCAAAGCCAGTTTTTAAGTAAGTGTTGGGTTAACCAATGTTGAAGTAATTTTAGAGTTGAGTGTTGGACAGTTTTAGGCAGTTAATCATTGGAACTGTTTGTGTACAGTGAGCAGTATTTGTGTCAAGGTTACAACGGAACAGAACAGATGAGTTGCAAAGTCATGGCAAATTTTGTGAACAGTAAAACACAGAATTGTTTTGTAATTCAGTTTTAAAAGAAATGTGACATTAAAAGTAACCAAGTTTGTCATTTGTTACAATATTTCAATAGCACAATGTCACAAATATTTTGGTTGCATTTTTTGCTAAGATAAATCAATAGCAAAAGTTATTTTCATGCTGCCAAATGATTCAGTTTGAAGTTTCATATTCTAGTGTCAGCAGTGTGACTTAATTCCCCTTGATTATCTGCAAATGCTCAATATTTTCTATGAAGTTCATTAGAATGCCTTGTTGGGATTAAAATTTTAGTGAAGTAGCTAAAATACTGTATATTAGACACACTATGACATAAATTGCTGATGTACACATTTATCCTTATATACTGATCAGATAACATATTGGAGAAGGAGAGTCGCATGAAGTAATTAGTTTCTTTTGTTCCACATGTTAAAACATATGACACCACAGTAAGAGTTTATCTATTTTGTTTAGATGAACCAATGAAAAACCTGTGACACACAATCCAAATGCAGTAATTATACCATACTTCAACAGATTTTACACAGTATTGGTGTAAGCACACAGAGATTTAATTATGCTATGATGAGGTTTAGCACAGCAAGAATATGAAGAAAAATTAAGAAATATAAAATCAAAACATTTATTTTCAAGGTATATATGTATACAAACAAAGGGTGCTTTAATGCATGAAAGTCGGTCTGGGTGGCTCAGTTGGTTAGACGCTGGCCTACGGATCCCAAGGTCGCGGGTTCAAACCCGGCCCAGGCCGATGGTTTTTAAGTGTACTTAAAAATGACAGCTCCATGTCAGTAGATTTACTGGCATGTAAAAGAACTCCTGCGGGACAAAATTCCGGCACACCGGCGACGCTGATGTGATCCTGGCAATTGACAGCGTCATTAAACAAGAAAATAATTAATAATTTAAATAATGCATGAAAGCACGCCTAAGACCAAATAAAACCATTACTTGGAAGTATGTGGCCGCAGGAGAACCAGAGAGAATATGCAGTTAAAAAGCAATAAACAAAGGTATTATTTGTGCACTTCTAGTTGGTGACTGACATTGCATGCAGCACAAGGGAACTGAGGAACACAAGCTACAAATATGAGATTGTGTTCATTTGTAATTGAGTATGTTAGATACATAACCAAGCAACAAGGAATACGTTGCTATAAAACTGTTCCAAATAACTTCACACAAATACAGCTCATAACAGTGTGCTGAAATGAAGCTACCTACTTTAATTCAAACACACCAAATATTGATGATTTATGGAAAAATCCCTGATTGTGAGCTGTGAAGTGCTTCCTCATAGAGCATAACTTCTAAATGCTTGTGCTCTAATTAGGATACTTCCAAAATGTTTTTGCTCAACTTCTTATACCCTCTTGTATATTATTTATAGAAGTGTTTAAAACAGTGAAACTGTCAAATTAGTTACAGTTTCTGAGTAGCATGATCACACTTTAGTTTAACTTAACAGTTTATGTTACTTTGGACAATTGGTTTAATGGCAACTGCTGCTATCATTCTCCTGATGTCAAAGCTGGAATCCTCCTTTTACTGTTCATATGCTGCCCTCTCTGTTCACTGTGAACTTGATGATATCAACCCATCTGTTGATGATGTCCAAAGTTACATAACCTAGTAAGTGAAACTAAAGTCTAATCATGCTACTTTTCAGTTTTAACTAATTCCTATACTTTCTTTTTTCATTATTTTCTGATGACAAATTATACAACTACGATTAATAGATTAAAAATGCACATGCACACCTGCATGATTTTATGTTCATTGATGTAAACAGATTTCCACATGTCAGCAGCAACTGAACAATACACACCAAACAAACAATGTGATGTATGTATGTGGCCTGGGTAGCCCAAACTAAGAACTGGTTAATATACCACACTAACCTTGCATACAAATATACATGCATCAACATAGGGAGCAGGAAGTTTACAGACATGGATGACTGAGGTCGTTAAGGCAGACTCAACAGGACCAACCTCATTGAGTGAGGTTTTTCCAAGTTTTCCTCAGTACTCGTAACCAACAAATAGCAATAAAATACTCAAAACTTAGGCCTGAAGAATTTCCTTCCCAATTATCATTTCTTGTATGAGCAGTATCACCAGAAAAAAGCAACAAGTTCCTGAAAGCATGTTGGCATAGAAATTGCTTCTGATTAGTCCTTTTGCTGGTTGCTACAGACCAGAAATGTAACTACAACTGATTTTCAGATCTCATTATTACGTGGGCACCAAATATCAATCATCAATTAAGGCTGCACCAATAATGATCTCATTAAAACAATGTACAAATACTTAAATCGTAGTTCATTTATCTTTTTTAAAAATATTTACTGCAGACAAACCTTTTTAACCTACCAATACAATTTAAATGTTTGTATAAACTTTATTTATGAGAATATCATGATCTTCAACTCATTTTAATGCTCCATATATTTTCTTTCATCAGATTTATAAGACGGCCTAAGTGTTAATCTAAACTGTTAACTTGTTTTCCTAAGACTTAGAGGAATGAATGGTGATACATACCTTTTTTCTTCATGCTTAATTGCTTTTCTTCTGGAACAATAACTTTTGGGGGTTTCAAATGCTGTGTACTTGGTCTATTATACATCAACAACACCAACATTTGTATTCTATATAACTGTATATTTTATTTCATTGCACTTCAATTGGCTTACAGATGTTAAAAATATTTTTGAAGGCATTTTTGTGTTTCATAACATATAATCATTTGTATGTAATCAAAACAAACCACACTGATAAAATGAACACCTTTCATAATACCTCCTTTACTAGCAAGTAAAGGTTTTCATCATATTTGGTGTACATGTGTTACTAAATGAACAGCCTGATCAATTTATAATCAAGCCATTTTGAATAACTTAAAATTGTAACTCCATACACACAAACATACACATGTCATGGTTTATGCTTATGGACTAGATACTGGCCAGGATGTACACTTGTCTACAGCTACTGAGAAGATAATTTGCATTCTCTTGTAATATATAATTGCAAACCAATCAGCAAAACACTAACAAACAGAATAAAAATACATATGCTATAATGAAAAATACTAAAAAGCATATGAACATACAATCTTAAAAATTAGATTCAGCTGTATTTTAGAATTAAGAAAAACAAGGAAAAAATAGCTAACGTAAGCATGTACTTTAATCATTAAGAGCTGGAATGTCATAAAAATGGATTTCAAGTATGATCTCATATTGTGCCTTTGCTTGGAGAGGTAATTTTGTTATTCCTTTGGCAGCAACAACCTTTTGAATGTAAGATTTGAAGCTCTCATGGCAATGATTATTAATCAGAGCTTCTCAGATAACCAGCCGTGTAACATTTATAAAACTATTCAAGCTTTTGTCCAAATTGAACTCCAATGTCATGGCCAGCTGGTAACTCGAGAAGTTCTGATTAACCTTCTGAATATTGTACCTTTTTTGTGCATAAATGTGATTGTTTGAAATTGACTGAGCTACCTGCATCTCAACAAGTTATATGGTAAATCCCACCTGTAACTGACCGAGCAAGATGGCTCTGTGGTAACGTGCAAGGCTTGCATTCGGGAGGTTGTGGGTTCAATTCCCCCACGGCTGATCACCCTGACCCAAGGGTTTCCCGGGTCACAATGTGTATGCAATGCTGGTAAGGATGGTTACTTCCCCCAAATTTCCTGTACTTCCATTTTATTTCCATCTTCATTTCAATCTGGTCTTGCAGGTTGGAAGTGTTGGCAAAGAGGCGAGTTTGGCATTGCTGAGTGAGAACCTTACGAACTATAACTGCTGCTCTTGATGGATGGTGGCATTGGGGTCACCTGGCTCGTGACTGTTTGTGAAGCCTGGTGTTAAGATAAAGAATCTCCAGCACACATGGGCTTGTTCACCTGGGTTGCAACACAAGCCTGCAAAACACTCTCACTCCATCCCTTCCTCCCAGGGTTTGACATAAACAGCAAGATTAAGCTCAGTGTGGAATATCCTCTGTAAAACACCTTTACCTGTTTTTTTACCACCTGTGATCAGTGTGCAACAGATAAAATTCACTGATCTACCAACAAATTGCTGAATATTTTCAGTATCATATTACACCTGTTATTGGAAGACTGGCTTTGCTTGTTAATGAACTGTCAATGCTAACAAAGGTACTGTATTTTCAGATTGATGCTTGTTTATTTTGTACACATCTAAATTTACTATCTATATCTGTACCTACAGAGTGAACCAGACTAAGTGTAAGTCATTTATTTTGGAAAATAAGGAATTAAATTTTTTGAGACAAAAATATTTATCACTAAAGCACATGTGAACTTCCACTAGTGCACATGGTTTCTACTGTTGCTACTTTCGCATGTAAATAGCTGCAGGTATACTGATGCATGTGTGGTACATTCATGTACATTCTACCTTTTAATGTTCCCCACAGATAAAAGTTGCAAAGTAGTTAAATGAGGCAATATCATGATCATAAAGCAATATTAATGAACTAAAACAAAATATTAGAAATGTACATGAAAAATCTGCATTCTATTGATGAACTTAACAGTACATAAGAGAGGAAATCGAAGCCATCACTGCAGTAGAACTTCTAAATGTTGCCCATTCTTTAATAAGAAAATGTCAACTGTATGCAGCAGCAGATGGAGGACATTTTCAGCATCGAAAGTGAGAAATGTAAGTACACATTTTTGATTAAGTATAAGAGTGCGCACCAACCACCGGTTGTAAGATCTACCCGCTCCTGGCAGTCAACTCCACATCACCGCTGCTTTTGCCGTCTTCTCGCAAAATTCTAAAAGAAGGACCCTGTAGTCCACATTTACAAGATTGAGTTATTTTAGTTTACTGTCAAACCAAATAAACAGTAAAGCTATAATTGTAATTAAGGAGCTTAGTTTCAAATTGTTTCTTGCTCATTCAACAATCAAGAAAACCATTTTTCTGTATTGAAGTTTTCTTCTTCTTTCATGCAAGCTCTAGGGCAAGGAGCTTTTACAAACTCAAAGCTGGATTAACCATCATTCCTTACGGTAGCCAGAGATCGTTTCCTTTTATTATGGTAATTAAGCATCATAGGAACCCAGGTAGAGTGCATTCATTATGTTTCTTGCAGTTCTGATACTCTTGGATATACTGGTTTACAGGAACAACTTGTAGCTCTTGTAGCACAACTTCATTGTGTTTGTGGTCCTACCTTGTATAGCCAACTGTTGAGTGCATGAACTCTCCCGATGAGAAACTGAACTTCCGAGTTCATTAGGTCACCAGAGAGTTTGCTAAATCAAACTCCAACAGTCAATATAAGCCGATGATGTTAGGAAGGTCCTAATGAAATGTGTTCTAGGTAAATACTAGCAATAAATGGAGCATGGAGAATTAGTTCAACTCAAATTATATTAATTTTGTGCTTCACTGTATCGTAGTCCCACACATCACACTCATTTCAATAGCTGTTATCCTTGTTTCATCTTTTCACCTCATTATTGATACCTTGCTATCATAACATAAAACTTAGTCTTGCTAAAATTTAGTTGAGACACAGTCTTGTATGCCACTGTAGTTTTATTACGTTGTTTATAATCATCGTAGTTTTGGTATACTTAAGAATTTTATCTGGTATCATCTTAACTTTGAATGAAAATATTACATACCCACATATTGAGTATTTTTTAGGCATGGTGAATGACCTGCTCCATCTGGGTGAGTTATGTTACACAAATTGATGGTGGGGACAACGTTTTAATGAAATGTGTTCTAGGTAAATACTAGCAATAAATGGAGCATGGAGTATTAGTTCAACTCAAATTATATTAATTTTGTGCTTCACTGTATTGTAGTCCCACACATCACACTCATTTCAATAGCTGTTATCCTTGTTTCATCTTTTCACCTCATTATTGATACCTTGCTATCATAACATAAAACTTAGTCTTGCTAAAATTTAGTTGAGACACAGTCTTGTATGCCACTGTAGTTTTATTACGTTGTTTATAATCATCGTAGTTTTGGTATACTTAAGAATTTTATCTGGTATCATCTTAACTTTGAATGAAAATATTACATACCCACATATTGAGTATTTTTTAGGCATGGTGAATGACCTGCTCCATCTGGGTGAGTTATGTCACACAAATTGATGGTGGGGGCAACGTTTCTGTTTCCTGCTTGAAATAAACATGAGACTGCTCATAATGTGAGCAGGTTAGTTGACAGGTGTATAACAAAATGAAAAGTAGTGTTCTCACCTACAAAGATTTAACACATGCTAGAAGCTATCCAAAACTGTTGTTTCCTCATTATCACTCACATCACTTGTGCTATTTTCACCACTGTTCCAGTCTCTTCCTAAACAGATTGTCAACTCAAGATCTCCATCTAAGAGATCTTTCTTTTGAAAATATTCTTTTTCTTGTTCTAGTCTTTTCCCAGCAGTGTTTCCACTCCTCTTTTGTCATTTCTGCCATCTTTTCTTTCAGTAATTTATAATATTTTCCAAGCAGAATATAACATTATGCTCTGCTATCCTGTTTTTTGCTATGCCCCATATCTACTCTCTAGGATTTAAATTCAGGTGATAGGCTGGAAGGCATAGGACTGTGTGGCTTTGTTCTGCTGAAACGACATTAGTTTTATATGTGATATCTTTGAACTTAATATTCTTAATTAATCTAACCAAATACAATAGCATTCAATGCTCTAACATGTCCAGAGTGAAAATCTAACACTTTGAATCTGCTGATAAAGTTGTAAAAACGCCTCCACTCCAATACATTTTATAGGTAAACCATAAAAGTTGGCAATAACGTGGTGAGTTGCTTACAGTTTTCACTTGTTTCAGAAGCAGGAGCCCTCATGAGGTTTAAAATACCTGGCAATAACACAGTATAACGAGTAGGTCTAACCAAAATGATGACATTTCTGATGGTCTCCGTTACCTTCCAGTTTCATGTAGACACTCAATAACAAAAATGGAAGATAATTAAATTATAATACTAACTGCTGATTAGTAATTAGAACACCACCCACATGCACTTTTTGCACATTGATGCAGATTAATCAATATAGCTGAATTATTACTTTCTCTACCATTCACCTATAGTGTGTAGAGGAGGTATGTATTCCACCCAAAAATTTGTCCATATAAAACGTAGTTTGCAGTGGGGAGAATTTTCTTGAAAATAGTTTAGTTTGCAGAACAGAAATAAAACTAAACGATTTAGGAAAGGGGAAGTCGTGTGAATGTTGTTGTTGTTTTCTAGTGCCTTGCATCTGGCAATGAAGCCATTAGCATTCGTGCTCTCCAATACTTTTGAACTGTAGTTTCTTCTGATCTTAATGCTTCACAGGTCTTCAAGTGGTCTTCGTTCATTTCTGCTGGATCGTTACACAGGACACATATTGGTGAGGATGAGATACCTATTCTGTAGAGATGACTTGCTAAGCAGTCGTGATTTGTCAATAGTCGGAAGGCTGCAACCGCTGTTTTCCTTGGTCTCTGGGGGATTATATCCGGGTTGGAAAGTAGTGTAATCCATTTTTTATCTTTGGCATTTGTTTCTATTTCTTGTAGGTATGAATGAGAAAATTTTTTAATAATCAGGCGTTTTATTGAGGAATATGAGTCGTGTGAATGTAAAGCCAGATATTTTGCTATAGCATAAGGATGGTATATTAACATGAAATTCAAGTAAACAGCAACCAATGTTCATGTAATATCAGTGCATGTTAGTGTAAAATGTCAGACAATCTTTATGGTATTTACTTATTTATCTATCTAATAGTGGGGTTTGACATTTTCATGATTTCCCTTCTGGCTTCCCAATACAATGACACTAAATCACCAGCCTGTTGTTTTTCCTTGCTTAATTTGTCACAGATCACAAGTGACCTTCGTCCATAACAGTTTCTTGTTTTTCACACAACATATACACTGCAGAGTCCCAAATCTTGATCCAGTATAGATGATGGACAATTGGTAGAAGACCAACTTATACAACAGTTCCTTTTAAACAGTATAACAGACAAAGGATGCAATTACAGGTCAGGCAACCAACATAATGCTAAAAGGGTACAATCACAGAAAACATTCAATGCCAGGATTGCATTGGATTTTTTGGTCCGATTTTACCTTTCTGACTTTAGCTTACACACGTGCCAGAGAAAAATAAATAAATAAATAAAATCTGAAAAACTACCATCCCGGTACCTGATTTCTAAAACCGGGATGTGTTTTCCAAATTCTAAATTTATTGAAACTGGTAATACAATTTTTAAGATATTATATCAGATAACAATAGAAATAAAAAAAAAGTAAAAGAAAGTTTGTTCTGATTGATTAATGTTGGTCCAAGACATCCTTGTTGATAGCCAATCTTGCAGATCTTCTGGGTGGTTGGACACTTGAATCAACACTAGTTGGTGAAATATCATTTCCAATAGTTTCATTCCAAGCCAATTCACTGATTTTAGTTGCGAGTATCTCTAGATGTTTATATAACTCTTGATTTCTCAGAATATCTGCAACTTGAAAACCTCTTAGATTATTTCTATCAACTTCAGCTGCATTTCCATATTTGATGCATTCAAATAATGTGTGCTCTGGAGTGCCTGGAACTTTACAACGGTTACAATTATCGGCAGCTTGTTTATTTATTTTCATTCAGTATGTTCCATATGGGCCGTGTCCTGTCAGATAGTGAATAGTACCTTTTGTTGGTTTGAAATATTTTAATCTAAGTCTTTCACTTATGTTCGGGAATAAATTGTAGGTTCTTCTTCCTTGTTTGGCGTCATCCCATTCTTTTTGCCAGTCTAATTTTAGTCATGCTTTGATGTCTCTTAATGTATAAATTTTCCTACCCATTATTTCTTCTACTTTTTCAGTGTTATTCTTTTTAAGCCAAAAACTTGCCCCTCGTAACTTGATTAACAAATCAATTAACCAAATTCCAGTTGTTACAAATAGTGCCAATGTCAGTGTTGTGCAGACTGCTCCAGTATGACGTAATAGAATCTTTCATTGTGTGCTCCTAATTTGGTGTTTTAATCTTATGTTGTTCATCCTCACAGCCCATACACCTGCACCGTAAGTTACTATGGAGGTGAAAATTGGGTAATGATAGGTCATTATTGTCTGCAAGATTTTAAATTTAGACTGAATTAACCTTGATAATTTGAACATAATGTTTTCTGATTTGGTTCTTATATACTCAACATGTTAACTAACATTTAATTTTTCATCCAAGAGAAGACCTAAACATTTAGCTTCTTTTTTACCTTTTATGTTTTGATTGTTGAACTTAAGAATTGGATCTCTTTTTAAAGTCCCTTTTAATAAAATATAACTGGATTTTTGTGGTGCAACACACATTTTTTACTTCTTGCACCAATGATCTAATTTGTCTAGTATTATCACAGACTTGTTTTCCAGTTCATGCCTAGAATTTGCTTCAATTAGAAAGATTACATCGTCAGCGTAGGCTATAATATTCTTAATTGCTGGATCCTCTTCTAAGTCTTTGAGTAACGTTTCCATTACTATGTCCCAAAATGTCAGCCCGAGAACCAAACCTTGGGGACAGCCTTTGGTTATGTCTTTTGTAACGAATTCATCAATTCCTTGAATATAAACTTTCATATTACAGCAGTAATCTTTGAGTATGTAGTACAGTGACCTAGGAAAGTTTTGATGTCTTAGTCTTTCAAAGAAAAATGGCCACTATAAATTATCAAAGGCACCAGAGATGTCAATAAAGATACCAATTAAGTACTTGTTAGTGGTTGACTTTATAGTGTAAAGAATTTGGTTGGCTGCATCCTCAGTAGATCTTCCTTTTCTGAAACCACATTGCTTATTGTTTAAGCCAACCATTGGTCTAAATTCTTTTATACACTTGTTTATTAAGCTTTCAAATATCTTTCCAGTTGTACTTAAGAAACAAATTGGTCTATATGACTTTGGTTGCATCAGATCTTTGTCATTACCTTTTTTCAATATTACTACCCTTTAAGAGGTAGAACTGGAACTTAAAAGCGGAAGGTCTGTGGTTCAAATCCCAGTTGTGGCATTGAATTTTTAAGTTCCAGTTCTACCTCTTAAACTTTGCCCACACACGGCTTGTGTGTTTAAAAACACCAACAGTAAGTTTGTTGGCATAAATAAATAATTACTACTCTTGCCACTTTCCAGCAATCTGGAAAGCAACCTGCCCATAAACAATCATTAAACAAGTTATATAGAAAAGGTGTTAGTTTCTCTTCCAAGTAGTAGAGGACTTCGTTTGGTATGTCATCTGGCCCACATGCTTTCTTTCTCTGCGTCTTCAATTTATTGATTTCTAATCAAATTTCCAATTTATCGAAAGGTAATATAATATTATTATTCATAAATAGTCTGGTCAATTCAATTCTTTTAACTGTTTTGAACATCGTCAGACTCCATTTTATCATCTGGTAACAGGGTATGAAGTAGCAATTCTGACGTATCTTTCCAATTAGTTGTCATCATTCCATTGTCCCTCATAATGATGTTTAATATTTCGGGTTTTCTAATCTTCTCCATTACAATTTTGTAAGGAATTCCCCAGATATTGGTGTTTAAATTAGTTTCTATGAAATGTTATGACGATTTATTTCTGGTTTCATTCAATTGTAAGTGGTGCTGTCTTAACTCTTCTATAATACATCGTTGATAAATTTTTCTTAATTTCCTTATCTTCCTTCATAATAAATCCAAGGTCAGAGAACAAATAATTATTAATTATCATTGATTGACCTAATAGTGGTCAACTACAAAGCATAGGAATCAAGTGCATACAAAATTGGGGTATGCCATTTCAAAATGAACCAGAAGTATGCTGGGCTCTGAACGTTTGAGCCCCTTCCAAAGGGGAATTGTTCAGATTGGGTTGGACTTGGCAGGGCAGTGGGAGATTGGATCCATCTGGGCAGTGATGTCCAGGCAGGGTTGACAGAAGTCTCAATGTCCTCCAGTATTAAACTGGACAGTTAGTAGCTGGTAGAAGAAGCCAGAAGAAGTCCTAGTCAAATGGGTTTGCCCCATTCGGGTGTCGCTAGCACAGTACCTAGCCGTTTAGCAGCTTAACCTGTGAGATGAGGATTGGGTTATGATCTACAGGGAAATGAAAAGGATATTTGGGTTTCTGGGTTTTTATGGCTGTGAGGGTGGTTGTTTGGGATTGGTCCGTGGGTGGATTGTGCCGGCTAA
This sequence comes from Tenodera sinensis, assembly GCA_030765045.1. Lineage (NCBI taxonomy): Eukaryota > Metazoa > Arthropoda > Insecta > Mantodea > Mantidae > Tenodera > Tenodera sinensis. The sequence continues at coordinate 16,891,944 of CM060961.1, forward strand.
TCAGCTCGTCGTGCTAATTCTCTCATGCCTGGTTCTAGCCAGCAGTAATGCTTTGAGGGGTGATCTGCTAGGTTTTCAGTTACCCCGTTTTGGTTACAGGTTTATGTCGCATTTTCCATCGTGTAGTTACCAATCTTGTGGTCCCAATATGGCCCTCAGTAGTTTGTATGATGGTAAATGGCACTGTTGTCTCTGGTCATATCTGCCTAGTGTTCACCAGGTTGGAATGGAGTAGCTGGTATGCTAGAATACTGGTGCCCTGCTGAGGTTGTTTGGTAGCCTTTGCAAATGGATTGACATGCATCACTCATGTATCCACTTCGGTCCCTGTGTAACAGCAGGAGGATGGGGGTGGAAGGGCTTTTTAGTCACCCAGATATTGCCCTAATGAAAAATGCCATGGAGAGGAAAGGCACACAGGCTGGCTTTCCCAGGTAATAGAGGGGGAGTGCACCTTTGAAGTGTGGTGGTGGTAATGTCTCCCTCACATTCAAGAGGTCCCGAGTTCAAATCTCAGGGTAAGTTATCCAGATAAGCTTTTTACTGATGTTTTCCCTTCTCCTGAGAAAACGAATGTCAGGTAACTTAAAGCTCCATGGACCTCAGGCTCATTTGAGCATCATTTCACTAATTTCATTCATTCATCATCCGATATGACACTACGTTGGAACACATGTATATTGACATTTTAAAATGAATTTGAGAACACCTTGTCGTTTATTGGGAAAAACACAAGTGTGGAATTTAGAGTTGTACCAACATGTTACTTGGTAACTCGGTTAGAGCAATGGCATGAGAAGCCAAAGATTTGTGGTCAAATCTGGTCTTGGCATTGAATTTTTCAGTCTGATACTACCTTTCCAATTTTAGTCTACTTATGGTATACATAGTAGAATCATTAATTATAATAATGCTTATCAATATATCATTGAGAAGTCATTTTCAAGTCATTCCAGCACTATAGAGCAAGTACTTACCTTGTAAGTATGCTAACAACCACATGCTAAGATCATACATTCAAGCTGTCCTAAAAATACTTCTGATGATGCATCATAGTTGCTTATATTGAATGGGTTTCTATTAAAATAAGACACATTCTGTTTGTAAAACTTAATTCCTAAATTAAGTGATAAAGAGAGCAGTTAGTTGCAGCTAAAAGAGCAACAGCAAGTATCAGTTTTGTAACAAAACAGACCAGGGATCAGCAAACATGTACTCAATGAGGGGTGAGTATGACGTCTCAACATGCAACCCACAATACACATGACGTAATGTAGAACAGGGGATGGCATTGACCTTCGTTCAGTGTCAGTGCTGGACTCGCTTGCTACAGAGTACAATAAGAAATAGTACACATACTTGAATCCAGCTATTTTGGTCTACAATACTTTAGGTAGGCCTAGATATTTGAGCAATATATTTCAATTCACTTCTATTTGCAATGTACCATGAAAATCTAGTGATATATCACAAGTAGCCACTCTCAGGATAGCACGCAAATTAACATCTGTTAATCGCGATATAAGATTTTCTTGGATTCAGTTTCTTTCCTTCTACATATTTCTTAAATGCTTGAGATAATTCTGTCCCTATTGTATGTTCCCTAAGTGGAATGACTTCAAGCATATATTCTTGTATCGAGAGGTTGTTAGTGACTCCACGAGTGAAAATTACCAATTGTGCTGTGTCAACGTTGTCAGTGCTTTCATCCAACGCGAGAGAAATGGCTATAAATTCATGGACCTTGGTTTGTAGTCTTTTTTCGGTTATTTCTGCTATTTTATGTATCCTTCTCAGTATGGTTCGTGGTGATAATGCAATATTACTAAAAATATATTGTTCAGGGAAAATTATGTTGGCAACTTTACTCTCACATTTTTTATGAAATCTCCACCACTAAAACACCTCAGTGACTGAGCAATCTGCAAAGCAACAGCATAGCTGGCGTGAAGTTGTTTATCAGTTGTACTATTGAATTAATATTAGGTGTATTATCTGAATATTGCTTTTGAGCTGTTGCAGTTGGTTCGTCCGATCTAGATCTGAAAAAAAAAATATGAATAAACGACATTACGTCAGTGTTATGCTACTTTAAATCGTGGTATAAATTTATGAATACATGCTTGTCTATAATTGTATGGTGATCTTATGACATGTATCATAATGCCGCTTGATGTTCCATTGATGAGTGCCTTTTTGAACTTTAGAGCACAACAAACACCTTACATTCCTTACATGATGAGAGAAGAAATCATCAAAGTGTTATTCTAGATATCAAATTTAATAGACCAGGAATAATCACATGCGCTCTAAAGTGCAGAAATTTATCTTTAAGTCTTAGTATTAAATTACACTTTGACAGACATGTTTAGAAGTGCAGGTAAATACGACAGGACAGTTCACCCGTGATCGGTGTGTATGCAGTGCCAGTTGAGGCTGCGAGGGAGGGGGAGACAGAATAAGCGCTGCCCCTGACACGTCATAGTTGCGAGGCCTCATTGAGTACATATTTGCCGATGCCTGAAACAGACCATCGTCTCCCCTGGTCCCAAAAAGAAATAAATGCTTCTATATATGTAAATAAGATGCTAAACTGCATTTTCTGTGAATATCTAGGTACATGTCTCTCACTACTTGAGGTGAAATAAAGTACCTTCTTAAGCGTGACAAACAAAACATACCTTACTATCGCTCTCTGCCAATAACATATAATGGGGAAGCTACTTTGGTCTTTAAACCTGGAGCAAATATCTCAAAACATAATATAAATAAAACTTATTGAACTCTTTTAATTTGGAAGGGAACAAAATATTTATAGCACATTATACCAAGCAATCTCATCTACTGATATAATAGCTCTACTATCAAAGATTCCAGTTATTTACATTTTGGCCAAACTCAAAAGATGTGCAGTTAATGCTGCCCTATTTTGTTCCCTAGTTTGGAAGAGACCACCTGGAAATATTCAGTCATCCTAGATATCATATTCTGGCGGACTTTGGACTCATTATGCCATCATTTTGCTCCTTTTTGCTGCATAAAGATATCTTTGGTTTATAATTTATATCACTCCATATCCAAAACAACCTGATGAAATAACTTACTTTGCAGAATTTTTCCTCAGTATAAATAAGTCTCAGATGTTTCTAATTTTCTCAGATGAGTGCTTTTGTAGCAATAACTTAAAGCCCAAAAGAGAATATAATAGATATAAAATCTAGAAAATATCACATCACTTTTCTCAGCAAGGTGTCAAGGCTGGTTCACAATACCTGGGAATGAGAACAGAAGTGCACATTCATTGCAAAGTGGAAGTTGCTATTGCACACTGGGACATCATTTTTACTTTCTCTACTACATATACGAAGTAGAGGAAGTATTGCACTCAATTTAAAAATTCAGTGTCAAGATTTCACCGGAATAAACAAAAAAAAAAAAAAAAAAAGTATGTGGACAGCATAACTCAAAAACCAAAAAGACAGTTAAAAACCAAAGTTAGTATTTAAGTTTAATATCTTTTAAGGATGTGACACGAAGATTTTGAAGAACACTCCTCCACCCTAAACTACCTCTTACATGGAAAATTTTTCAAAAATGTTTATTTTCTCGAAAATGGCTCAAATGAATAAGGTGCCATATATTGGAAAAATTGAAGCTATTAACAGTGAAGCAACAAGATTCTAAAGTAAGAACAAATTAGAAACTAAAAACTTCACTTATGGCTTTGAGAATGAGCTGGACATAGCTTGAAACCCCAGGGTCAGCACCAAAACAATAAGATAAGTGAAGTTTTTAGTTTCTAATTTGTTCTTACTTTAGAAGGTGCCATATGTTTAAAATATTTTTATGGCAAATGAAATGTATATTTTGGATTTTCTAGCTACAGCCTACGTAGTCCTGCTTACTCTGAATCACTTTAGCATCATTGGTAAACTGTAAGAGATAAAGACTACAAAAAAATGTAGATCTTGCTAAAACACACAATTTATGTCAAAATAAATTTTTTTGTAGAGTGAACCATTTCAGAGATATTGCTTGTTATTTGTGTGAGTTTTGAAATACTTAAAACTTTTGTCAAATGGAAGTGTGTATTCTTTCTTGTTTTCTCTTAGCCATGCAAAGAGAACAGACTCTCAAAGCTTTTAAAGATGTAACTATCGCTTAAAGCCTACTGTAATCCCCATATTCCCCTTTTAACTACATGGAAATAAGCAATAACATAATTTCTGCAAATGTTTATCTGAACTAACACGAAGAAGATATAGGAATAAGAGTTTGTAAGAATGGTTAGTACAAGAGTTGAGAAAGTCATGTGAATGCAACACATCAGACCAATGATACTGTGATGCCAACTACAGCGGACAACAAAGGATGGTTGGGGACAAGCTACTTCACACCACATACCAGGTGCAGCATGTATCAAAGGCCCTCACAGTCAAGTTTCCCCACAAGGCTCATGCAAACATACACATCACTAACAATCAAGTGGCAACACAAAGGGTTTTCCCGGAGCCTTTGAGAGGTGTCTGGCAGCCAGCTTGTTTGTTGATGTCCCAGAAAGATCTGGTTACATCATCGCCAGTATAAAAGTTTGTGGGGCGTGTGAGGGCAGGCAGTCTTTTTAATTGGTCACTGTATCAGTGAGTGTGAGACAGCTCTGTTGTGTATGTGTGTACTATCATCGTGAAAGGTATCATATCAAAGTGAAGAAGTTTTAACCTCTTAAGGGATATCAACGTGAAATCACGTCCATTTAAAATGACGGATGAGCGATATGGGTGTCCTGTGCGTTTAAGCATTTAACCCTTATTTATCCCTTATCCAACTCAACTTATTATAGTTTTCCCTTTATGAAACGTTTTAGTAAGGTCTATATACTTTATTGGCTTACCTTAATATGTTCGTTCTGCAGTGATTTACCTCAAAACAGGGATAAACACACAAGGGTACATACATCTCCACATTTGGGAATTCCCTTCTTGCGGCACACGAAACACTTTGGAGATGGGCGGGACTTCTTTGCTGTTGGTGGTATCCTTTTAGGATAATGTTTTCCTTGAAGTCTGAGGGATGCAGGGGTTTTGGATTTTCAACCCCCAACGTGGTATTGTTCAATTAGGCTGCGAGCTATTTATAGTCGGTAGTCAAGGTCGGTCATTGTCCTGTGTGAGTTTAGAGAGCTGTCCAAATCCCCAAACAATTGTATATGGTTATATCCAGTTGGTGCAAAAACACCTTTTTATACCACTTCTCCCTTCAGCTACAAGCGGGAAAGAATACGTATGTATTTCAACAAAGAAAAACACGGACTCTACTCAGTTACGAAACTCGCGTAAGCAAAAGTTGCAATGTTGATCTATTCTGATGACTCAAGAGACCACGCATACAGTAGCGCTTTATTACACAGTATGCTGACGCATAAGCCACACATACAATGGGTGTTTCTTTACTGTATCTTTCCGAGAACTTATATTAGATGCGTTCGACAGAGCAAAGTTGACTTTTCACCACACTGAAACAAAATTGTGCCATTTCAACGTTTTGTAAATACAACTCAACTTTGCTGATGACGTACATTTATACCGCAAATAACGAGTTTTATACCAGATTTTGTTTCATTAAAATAACTTAATATTTACACAAAATACAACTGTGTATATACGATGCACCTTTAGCGCATTTAACAATTTAAATGCTAGCAGATCTCGGCTCGCAGACGTTTTAAATGGCCATCGCTCAAGAGGTTAATGAGCGTTGAGTGATTGTATCATCAGTGTATGAGAGACATAGAAAATGAAGAAAGACAGTGAAAAGACTGAGTCAAGGCTGCAGAAGAAAACAGTTGGGAGTTGTAATATCATGAAAGACTGTAGATTGTGTTAACGTCAGTAAAAGAGAACTGTGTTTTTGTACAAAAGTTTTAAAAAAGGATAAAGCAATAGAAAAGTAACTGAACTGAGTTTGTCGTTTTGTCACACTCATGTCAGGTGCGTGGTTCGTTGGATTATTATTTTGTTACAATACTTTTTCATCTACTTCCAATTCGGCCAATGTAATGCAAGTTAGCCAATGGCAAAATTCAATAAAGTAAACATTTTATAAATGCAAATGCATTAATACTTCAGATTCCTCGGGCCATACTAAGCTTTATTCTTTTATTAACATTGTTTATTGTTCTTCTGCTAATTTCAACTGGTTTTTTAGTGTCATTTGAAGGTTTTGAACTTACTATATTTTTAGGTAATAGCCAATTTTAAGAAACTACAGATGACACTTTTGCTACAAAAATCAACACTTAACAGATTTGATGGAGTTAGTATGCACATATGCTCAAATTTCTTCTAGTTTCAATTCTAATTAATTCTTAATGCTCACATCATAATACATGTATTTTAATTTTGTTCTCATTCCGATTTCTGTTCTCAGTTATTGTAAACCAGGCTCTATTTACAGAAATGAAAATAATGACATTCTGATAAGAAAACATACAACTCTGGATTTTCATTTGTTTGGTAGATAAGGCTAATTCTGAATTAAATACATTAAAATTTCATGAAACCCTGTTAATACATCTCTGATAATAATGTGAACTCACTCACTATATTCTTTATATACATTTTCTAATGATTTTAACTACTTTATTTCAGCTTTTGTAATGTTTAATCCTACTTTGAGTAAAAATTTCATATAAAATTTAGGGTTATCAAATTTCACAGGATGAAAAAGAAAGACACTTCACTTTCACCATAAACCAAGGTGTTTTCCATGGTTCATATAAAGGAGGTGTACACCATATAAAATTATGTATACTGACTGCATGACCCCCTAGCCCTGTATATGGTGAGTGAATTATAGATAGAAATGTAGAAGTCTCATTTTGCCAAAGAGTTTAGTGGGCATGTTAGTGCATTCTCAGACCAACCAGACAGCTCAGCGGGAGCGAGGGACCAGGCGAGGACCGGCATACTCTCCACCAGAGTTATGGGTAAAGGACTGGCAAGTCGCGGGTATGGAACACTAACCACCATGCTAACTTGCAATACATCAGAGCATGCACTCTTCGAATGTGATAAAAATCATACTCTTTTGGAGGACGGAAGACAATATTTAGCTGGAAAAAGGAACATCACAAGATCAGATAATGATTTCCCAATATTGCAGAAATGACAAACAAGTTGTCCACAAAAGCAATGGAGGAGTACATGACAAATGAATATAGCCACGAGATCCCCAGAAGAATAGGAGATGAAAGAGTTTTACTTGTAGAAACATTAAGGAGCTCTACAAGAACTCAAATGAACACTAGAGATGTTCAACCCCAGAGAGCGAGAGGACGACCAACTACCCCATAGAATTAATAGAAGACATCAATTGGAACACTGGAGACGGCTAGGAGAGCAAAGAAGAGCATAAATAGACAACACAAATGTTATTTTTTCTTTGTTATGTTCGTTAGTAGTTATCTGATCCGTAAATGCAGACTAAATGTGTATATAAATTGATAATGGATTTAAAAAAAATAAAATCGCATGTCCTGGTGTAGATTACAGATGCCAGGACAATAGATATGCAGATTTTATTTTTATTTTATTTTTATATTTGTACTATCTTGCATTAAACTTACCTGCATCACAACAGATGTTGAAATTGATGCTCTTCAATGTGAACACATTCCCTATTCTGAAAATAATTCTAGTTTACTCACAAAAGTTCATGTTGACTGATTGCCTGTATTTCTCTCATGATTCTGTCCTTCAATTCTTGTGACGTTAATGTATTTGATGTGTATACTTTATTCTTTAACGTTCCCCATAAATAAAACTCGCATGGAGATAAGTCGGGGGAACAAGGTGGCCACCATCCTCGACTAATTATTCTGTCACCATAGATACTCCGCAATCCAAGCATAGAATTACCAGCAGTGTGTGCTATAGCTGAATCCTGTTGAAACCAGCCACACAATCTTTCATTTCTTGTTAGTTGCAGAAAAAAATATTTAAAATAGAATTTACATCAACATGTGAATCAACTGTTGTGTCATAAATACAAACTGAGAATTTTACACATGGTGAGGAACTTTATGAATAATGTGATTTTTTGGTAGCCCAGTATCAATTGTTCTGAGTAGAAACTGACCTTGAAGATAAAACCACGCTTTAACAATGAAGAATGTTAAAGGTCGTCACTATGAACGGACTTCTATAACCAATTGCAAGAATTAACCCTACTTACAGAATCTTGTGGTTGTGAAGCATGAACTTTTAATTACAGAAGTTTCACTGCCATGAAAGCTGATGTCTTAGAAATGTAAGTCGCTTGTGCTAAACATCTTAGCGATTAAGTAAAAATTGAAGCTATTAACAGTGAAGCAACAAGATTCTAAAATAAGAACAAATTAGAAACTAAAAACTTCACTTATCTTAGTATGTTGATATCCTTTTTCTATTTTACTGTTTTTTTATAATAAAAAATCTGGCATTTATCAATTTAGCTGTTTAGATTGTGATAAAGTTTATATTGGTAAAACTAAACGTCATCTAGAAACCAGAATAAAAGAACATTTTAGAAATATTAAATATAAACAAACTGATAAATCAGCTGTGGCAGATCATTTTTGGTCATTTAATCATGAAATTAATTCAGAGGTTAAATTATTAAAACAGTTAAGTAATCCGATAGATTTAATGGTTTGGGAAAAAATTTTTATTTTAAAAAACAGGAACCATGTCATGAACTTTGAATTGCCCTCTATGGATTGTATTTTTAAATTTTTGTTTTCAGAGATTGGTAAATAAAAAATTGAATATGAATAATTGTTTTTCACAAAAATAAAAGATTGTAGCTTGGCAACGATTTTGTTTATATGACTTTGAGAATGAGCTGGATATAGCTTGAAACCCCTGGGTCAGTAAAATAGAAAAAGGATATCAACATACTAAGATAAGTGAAGTTTTTAGTTTCTAATTTGTTCTTATTTTAGAATCTTAGCGATTCTTATTTATGGGAATGCTAAAGAATAAAGTGTAAGCATCAAATCTGCACATGTTACAAGAATTGAAGGACAATATCACAAGAGAAATACAGACACTCAGTCAACATGAACTTCTGCAAGTAAGCCTGAATTGTTTTCGGACATGCAGGGAATGTGTTCATGTTGAAGGTCACCAATTTCAACATCTATTGTGATGCAGGTAAGTTTAATGCAAGTTATTACAGTAGTTGGTGTTCCATACCCGTGACTTGCCAGTCCTTTACACGTAACTCTGGCACAGAACCTACAGGTCCTCGCCTGGTCTGATGCAGCCGCGGAGCGGTCCGGTCCAGTCCGGTCCCGTTCGAGAATACATGGTAGCTCAAGAAAACATAAAGGCACTGATCAATCTATAGTTTGCCAATCATTTTCTTCTCTGTTATAAGCTTCATCTTCCTTTGAATTCTGCCTTTCACTGCATTACTAGAATAAAACATGATACTACAAAATGACAACTTAAAACTTTGTTTCTGAAGTAAAAAATTGCATTTTTCTTTTAAGTGTGATGAATTGGACTTAGATTTGCATTTTTCACTGTAACTATTGAATAAGAAAAAAAATTTTATGAAAGTGCAATGTTTTCTCTCATTTCCTAAACAATTTTTTATTTTACATGGTTTTGCTATAGTCCCTGAAAGAGTGTATTAACTGGGTTATGCTGTTCATACAAAAAAGTTTGGATTAAAAACCAGTTTAAAATCAAGGTTCACAATAGGTCATAGTTTTTAATATAGCCAACTCAACACCCGTTTGCGCCTTATAAAATTAAAAATTAAGTTTGAGCTATTTACATATTCTGTATTTCAAAATTAGTACTTTTATCTTAAAGTGACACAGTTTTTAGAAAACAATATAGTTTCTGAAGTTTATAATAACTGGAAGTTTCTAACCACACAACTAGAATACAAAAGCCATACGTAATTAAAGAAAAAGACACATTTCAGAGATGACCAAATATAAGTGAGACTCTCTTGGGAAGCCTTATTTAATGATCATATTGAAATAATCATTGTAGATGCATTGAAGCACATGATTCATTATGAATCAGACAAATGACTGTAACTGCCTTTCTGTGCCATTCAGTTTGTTGCTATTCATTTATTGGAAGGTAGACTTCTGCAGTTCTCTGGGTACACACAATCAGCATGACACCGGCCCAATAGTTTTAGTTGCATTGTCTTTCTGTACCATATATTTTATTTCAACATTTTTAATTTTAGGAACTCTACAACATGATATGGCATATCAAATCTGGTATTTATGTGGCAAGTGAGGAAGTCACAAAAATATTTCAGCTGGACTGTTTGGCACACAGGATTTCAACCCATAACCTCCTGAATGCTACGCCTGAACCTCCTGTACTTATTTTACTGACCTAAGCATAAGATTTTTTTGGAATTCCTGGTTGTGATGGAGCATCACTTTAGACACAAGTTTTGTATACTGCAGGAAAAATTACGGTATTGTGTTATTTCAACAAAATCACAAACAGTCCAGTCCAAATGCTCAATCTTTATGTTTTTGTTTCAAAATACCTATATTTGCTGCAAAAGCATGTGACATTCATATACTCTGATAATTACAAGCATTAGGTAAGATATTTTATTCCAACAAATAATTCAGAGATTTCACTGCAAATACATGTTTTGAGGCCCTCTGAATTAAATACACAAAGAAGATATAGGAATAAGAGTTTGTAAGAATGGTTAGTACATGAGTAGAGAAAGTCATGTGAGTACAAGACATGGGATTTTTTAAAAGTGGCTTTACTATTTAACAATCTCCATAGCACAGTGGTAGCATGCCTGCCTCTGGCATGGAGGACCCAGTTTCCATCCCTGTTACTGGTGTGGGGATTTTTTCTTTCACTGGGAGTTCTGGCACAGGGTGCACTCAACCTCGTTAAGTCCTGAAGGGGCCAACTGAGGAGCTACTTGATTGAAAAGTAGTGGCACCTGGTCAAGAAGGCTGCATAACTGGCCGGGAGGGACAGGGGTACTGACCACATCCACTGCACCCCACTCATGATGCCTGTAGTGGGCAGAGGTGGGGGATGCTGTGGTTGGGCAGTTCGCCTTGGCCTGGATGGGCTATTATGCCATGGGGGTTTTACTATTCAGATAGCTATGGAAGGAGTATGAACTTTTAAAGTCAATATATAGAACTTTGACTATCACTGTTCCTCTGCACTTGCAGGGAGACGTTTAGAGAAACTATTTATTAAAATATTTATCTCAATAACTTAAGTAGAATAAGCTTTTGTAAGAATAGTTTGCAGACACTATATGAAATAAATAGCAGTGGATAGAGTAAATTGCATGAATATAACACATCAGATCCTTTTAATGAGAAAGTTATACCTTGTACTCATGTTCAGCCATATTGTTTGGCTGGAAAGTATTCTGGGATGGAAGGAAGCAAGTCTAACACATTTAATACTGCAAGTGTGGACCTCACCCTTCCTAGCTAACAGAAAGAAAGTCTCATTTTTATTTGATCAGTGCTCAATTCCACGTTCTCTATCCAAAGCATTGTTGTTTTCATTTATTGAACTGTTTTGAATATTATAACTTCTAAGACATACCCTTTAATCCTTCACTAATCTGCATATTCTTTAGATATATTTTAACATCCAACCTATCTCAGTAACAACTCCAGTGATAACTCTCTATTAGTTATTACTATTTACCCTCATGCAAGACTTGTACTAACTCCTACTCTGCTTATAACATCCTAACTGTTAGCAGATTCTACTCAAACACTTTCCTCTCAAAAAGTTATACAATATATATGTATGAAAGCTGCCACACATTTCAAGCCATCATAGTATCTGAATTTCATGACCAGTTAATTCAGCTTTTTCTTTTTTGTATTTCTTCCCCATTTCCCTGTGATATATGGAATGATGGTTCTGCAGGCTGTTTGCTGTTTTGAACATTTTCGAGCAGAAACAGCACTGAAATGGACCCTGCAATGGTAGATGACGATCTTGGATGTGCTTCCTCAAGCTTGATCTTCTCATAACCTTACCACAGAAACCACAGGGTTGGTGCAGAGGAGTCTGCTGGTTCTCTGCAAACAAACCACCGAGAGTGCACATGCATGAATGTTCTTTGGGTCAAGCAACCACTAACATACCTTTATGTGAATCATCAAGTGTTTCTTAATATTGTCTGGCATAACAGTTAATACAGGTTCTAGCACAAACAAAATTGAAGCATTTTTGCCAACAAGGGAAGTATTGTGGTGTGAATGCTCAGAACTACATAAAAACACATGTATAAGCTAAAAGTGGTCACTAAAATGCCAGTATGATTTTTGTTTTAATGGATGTTCAACTGCTATGGTTCTCAGTGTCCTATTTTATTTTGGGTGTGAAAGACTCCTTAATTTTGCTCAGATATTTGTTTATTAGGCTTGAATTTCTTTTACCTACATGTGGTATTTTAACAAAAAATGCCAAAATTATTCTAAGATATAAATAACAATTTATAAACCTATAACATAGAACCACCAGTTTTGCTTCCGTTCTGAAGGAAGTCAGGCTAAGGATTTTTACGCCCAAAATTTTGAACCTGCGACCTCAGGAACTAGGGATTAGGTGTTATCCCTTGAACATGGAGGACGACATGCCAGTGTGATGCTATCTCATGTAAAATGATGTGATTGAACTGTAGCAACACATACATACAGGAGTTGTGATTGGTTACATTACATTATAAAAAGCAGCATGCAAACAAGACATAAACTGATGAAGAAAGTAATTCCACAAATATCTGCTATCAATAAATATCCAGTTTCATTTTTATTAAACCTTGTGGTTATGTTACATCAGCTATCAAAATATATTCTTGTATATATGTACTGAATTTTTCTCAACTATTTGAACCTATGAGAAAACTTCATTGGCGCAGGGAAATGGCGACCCCATCGCCACTACAAACCACTAAACTGGGAAACCACTACAAACAGCTTCCTGAGTATTGGCGGGAAAACCAAATCCTTTTGGGGTTGGGAAGAAATGCTCAATCCCTACCTCAAGAACTGAGGATCTACCCGAGTACCCTGAGGATAAAACAGTGGGATAATCACCCACCTTAAGTAAAGTTGGATTCAAAAGGTAATGTGAGTCTTGGAAAATGGATCTAAGGTAATCCCCTGACACCATGATAGTGGTAGAACAGGGAAGCTGAAGAAGAAGAGAAAACTTCACAATGTAGTGTAATGTAACCATGATAACTCCTTCATATGACACATGATTCTATAGGCTGTCCCATAAAGAACACAATGTTTAATTTAATAATAAAACATACTTTATTTGAAAATCATCAATATTATTATGTCAATATGAAGCACAAAGACTGTGATTAAACATGAAACAAAATGCAAGGTAAATGTCCTCCATGGCTTTGTCTGCACACATCCATTCTGTGGACATTTTCAATGACTCTACAGCAAAGTTTGCTTGAATTTGACCCATGAAACACTTAATTTCTGCCTTGAGTGGGTAATGGTTTGTGGATTATTCACATAAATACACCATCTCGGTGGTCAGTTCAAATTGCCATTGCGAGATGTGAGACAAGCAGGGATCTTTCTCTCAGCTATCTTGTTGTTTCAATGGCAGTGTTGCAGGTTGCCCCATCCCGTTGGAACCACAAGTCTTCCACATTCAATTTTTGCAACTGTGGTCATAAAAACTGTGTTATCATGTGGCAATAACAATCACCAGTCATGGTCACTGTTTTTCCAGTCTTGTCTTCAGAAAAGTATCGCCCAATTAATTTGCCAACCTATAATCCTCATAAGTGTCTCATTCTGGATACAGACATTTCTCACGGACCATGCGAGGATTCTCTGTGCCCCAAATCCGGTAATTTTGTTTACTCACATAATCATTAACCCTTTCATGCCTGAATTACTTTGCTACTTATGCCGTTCTTCCTCTAATTCGAAACCACTTTAGATTAGGCGGTCTGGGACACCTTCAGTCTGCTGGCTTGAATAGCCATGATCGTTGAGGCAACAGTAGTGCACTGGCCATGCACTCACAACCTGAGGTTGTGAGTTCGAGTCTCGGCAGCCGCAGTCAAATGTGCCTGTGGTAAAGGACGGGGAGGGCCCACGTAAAATAATTGGTGTGATGGCACACATGGATGATGACGGGGTATCATTTGACTGCGGTTGCATGGATTTTGCTTCTTTTCTTATATAAAAAAAAGCACTACAATATAAATTATAAAAAAACTAATCTTTTACAGTTCAAAACATCTCAAATATGTATTTTTAATTGGTGACAGACAGTATAATAAGAATATAGCAGAAAAAAAAGTTAAAACTAGTACAAATAGGAAAAAAAGCCTATGTATCTTATAATACACATCAGGCATGAAGGGGTTAAGCTGGAAGTGTGCCTTGTCATAGAAGATTATTTGTTTACAAAAATCACTATCAAATTCTTGTTTTGTGAGTATCCAATCGGCAAATGTTTGACATTTCAAATGGTATATCGGCTTCAGCTCTTGAGTTGGTAGGATTGTTGAAACAACACAGATGCTGAGAGAAAGACTCCCTGCTCATCCCATCTCTCACAACAGTGATCAGAACTAGCCAATGAAATTGTGTAATTCTATTTTTTAGAGATACGTCAAATCTTGTGTTTATGAGAACAATCCACAAATCATCCCTGAACTCAAGGAGACTACAGACGTTTCATAGGTCAAATTCAAACAGAACTTGGCTCTAGACTTGTCAAAAATTTTGTCTACAGTGTGTGTGTATAAACAATGCCATGGAGGACATTTGCCTGATATCTTGTTTCATGTTTAACTGCACTGCTTCATATTGACATAGTAATGTTACCAATTTTCAAACATATTGTGTGTTTTATTATTAAATTAAAAATTGTGTTCTATATGGAACATGCCATTTATGATTGGATATCATAATGTAGTTTTCAGCAACCACAATTTAGTTTATAACAAACTGCTTTAGACATTAATCCTCAAAATGAATGGCTGTAAACTTCTGCAAATAAAAGGGAGTTAGATTTCTTTTATTGCTATAGCAATATGGTTGTGACCATCTTCACTGAAACACTGAGAATGCAGAGATCTCCACACCATTGACTATCAGGTAGATTTTTTATGGTGCCAGTGACTAATACAGGATGATTCAATGAAACCAAGTTTTCACAATCATAACATTAATTATAATATTATTTATTTATGCCAACAAATTTACTGCTGGAGTTTTTAAACACACAAGCCGCGTGTGGACAATGTTTGAGAGGTAGAATCGGAGTTGAAAAATTCTACCTCTCATTATTATATTATTTATATAAATTAATAAACATTTGGTAGTAATGTAAATAATGTCCTGTTTAATGCAACACAGAAATCCATTTCATTTCTTGAAAATTATGTCTCCTTGGTGACGATAATCTACCTACCTACAATTTTATAGTATTTTAATCAAAGCAGCATTAGTTTCTATATGAATATTATCTTTTAAGGTCTACAACAGTTTGTGGGTGATTGGAATAAATCTTGCTCTCAGAGAAAGTTGTTACAGACAGAGAAATCTGAGGATCTTGGAGGCCCTACACAATCTACTTCTTTTGAGATGACTTGGAGCACAAACATGGCCATAGAAATTCTAGTAGTGTGTGCTGTTGCACCATTTTGCAGTTATCATTTGGCTGCTCCTTTAGAGACAATAGACAATATTCATAGACATATTAATGCTATTCCAGCTGAAATCCTACAAAAATTGCTTGATGGTATATATGAAGCATGCAGATGGTTAACACAGGAATAGAAACCATTTAGTCCCCATGTTGCATAAAATAGTGCATTATTGACATTAATTTCAAACTAGTAATAATGTACATACATAATACACAATTGTAAAAAAAATTGGTTTCATTAAATCATCTTGTACTTAGAGTAGTCCAATAATATAAAATATACTTTCATACAGTTCCGAGCATTTGAGTCCATATTGAAATAAATTTGAATACAACAATTACATACTAGAAGAGAGTTTAAGAGTCAATGTAAGAATTGTGGAAACTGTACATAGTTCATAGCACACTATAATTTATTATATTATCTCATTTATCCTAAAGGAGATCTAGAAGTTCAACAAACTTACGTAGAGCAGGAGAAAAAAAGGAAAATTTAAAACTTGAGGAGGTTTCATAAAGCATCTTTTTATGATGCCATATATCTCTATGAGGTAATGTTTCTCAAGGAGTACAGGCTTTAATGAAATCAATTACCTTGACAGGCTCAGAACATATTTATATCAAGATTAAAAATGCATCTGTTGATCACCAGATGAGTTACATCAATTAAGATACTATGTAATGAAGTCAAGGCTTTGAACACTTATCATCAATGTCCCCTGCTAATTAGATCTTCTGCTTTAGCTGGGATATCTTATTTATGAGAGAGCAATTTATTTGTATTCAACTAATACACACAACAAAACGCAAACTTCAGCAGTAAGGAATGTGAAGAACAATATGCTACTTGCTGGTCAAATGCCTCATAAGAAAATATATCTGTAAAAATTACCTTTTTTATTGCTTTGTGTAAACACATAAAAATATTGATAAATGAGATAGTATTCATAACCGATTTACTTGTTATTGTACAACTTTACAGTTTTCTTCTTTTCTGTTGACATGAAAATCAAACAGAGCCATAAATGATTCACTGAATAAAAACAATTAAAAACCAACCTCCAAGCAGGTTTATGAACGACAATCAAAACACTAAAAAATAGAGGAAATTAATGCCCTTTAACAAATCATAAAAATCTTACTTCATACATACCATGTGTAAACAAAAACAAATCCATTCATACAAAACAATGTTTATGTATTACGTTAAGAAGTCTGCCGTAATACAACTGCATCATATATGAGGCTGACAAAATCAGTGTTTGCTATCCTCCTCGGCTGCTCACAATTACAAGTCACAATGGTGATTTCTCCCCTTTGTCACAGGTACAGTGTAAACTCATATATCATGGTACAATGAAAAATTCATAGTCTGATACCTACTCTGATTTTAATCAATACCTCATAGAAACATATGAACAGACATTTTGCATTACAAAATATTCAGTAAAAAACTTAAACAGGCAACTCTGAATTGTGAGAAATAAGAGTTGGAGTCAACTGAACACTCATAAGGTTTCATTTACCATACATGTAATGAGTAAGTATGTTGTTACCCATGTTGTCTACTTGTTTGAACATCTGGATATCTCATGGCTCAATGAAGCTCATAATCTAATCCCAAAGTTCATCTTTATACTTATTGGCGAAAAATATTCTGTCATACATCCAACTCCTCTGTGTTTTGCACGGTTTTTAACAGTTTTATAACATGTTGATGTTTGTGATATGTGCTGGTGATGTAGGTAACCTATTAAAGAGTGCTCCAGCAATATATGTAGGTTAAGTGAAATCCTAAGAGTGATTTGTTGACTTCACCTCTTATTTTCCACATTGTTGGTTGTTTTGCTGTGGAAAGTTTCTTTTAAGTTATTTAAAGGTGAACTGATATAAATACAGTAGAACCCAGCTGATCTGAACCCTGCAAATCCGAAATTCCGGATAATCTAACACAAAATTCATAATTAAAAAAAATGAATAAAAAGTTTAGTTGTAATGTAGAGAAAGCATTTTTATTATAGAACGGAAAACTCATTATTGAAAACTGCACACATTGGAACAAAATGTTTATTGCACAAAAACGTTTTGCTGAATGTTGCTATAGGCAATGTGCCTGCATATACATAATGCATTTAGTCAGTGTTAAACAACATTTTCATATTTACTTTGGTACCGTACCATGAACTATCATATGTTTATGAAGCAGTAATTTTCACTTAACTTGCAAAATTGGTAATCATATTCTGCTGTAAAGAACTAAACCTGCTTGAAGGTGTGACGTTACACTAGCATTGCATGAACATCACATCATTTGGTGTGGCAGCACCTTGCTGTTCTATGTAGTGAAATGCCAATAACATAGCGAAACAAATTGAACTACAAAATACGATCTGAAGCTTTCCTGGCAACGAACATATTCAAGACATTCTCGGGCTTCGAGCCAGGTGTAGTGATGAAGAGCCATCGATGTTTCCAGAGTGTGCATCTCTCCCATCCACTAGTAGCGGACAGTACATATACTGGTCCTTTCACTCTTGTTGGTCGTTCATCATCCTTCCTGATGATGGGAGAGATGCACACTCTGGAAACATCGATGGCTCTTCATACTACACCTGGCTCAAAGCCTGAGAACATCTTGAATATATAAACCGAACTACCAGCATACCACCACTATTGCAGGCAATCGGCTATGTCCACAAGTCAAAAGAATACAGCGTTATTATGTTGTGCATGATAGACCACGGCCTACAAGCCCGGAAGAACTAAACATTTCTAAAAGTCAAGACACCGGCCGCGAAAAGCCTAAGTATATATACAACATTGTCAGTTCGTCACATCACTACATTGTTGCCTAGTAGCTGCTAATCCTATAGCTGAATTGTATACTCTTTTTTTCCTTTTTTGGACAATTCAAACATTTACAAATCCGAACGGATCACACTCCCAATTAATTCGGATTAGCAGGGTTCTACTGCATGTATTTCACAGAGATTTCAAGCTTTCTTGCAGGGAGTTTTATCTATCTTTGGCAGTTGTATGATGTTTCACAATATGCTCAAAACCATTGGTTTTCTTCTGCACACAATATATAAATAAAGAGGGTTCAAAAATAAGATTTTCTGATGTGTTACATTCATAGACTTTCTCAAGTCACATTAATTTTTTATAATTTTTAAAATCATCCTTGAAACTATTTTTCTATATACTTTGAGACATTTGTCTACAGAAACTGTTCCATAGTATTTCATTGTGGGGATAAAGGAGATATAGAAGACCAAAGCAATGGTGAAATGTTTAAAAATTGGTCACTACATACAGGCTTTGAAATTCCATATTCTTTCCATGAAATTATGAGAAACAACTGAAAAGCGACAGCATTTTTGTGTGTTTTAGAGATCTAAATTTTCTGTGTAAAAGATTTTGACTATTGTAATTACTCACAAACTATAGTTTTCTCTGAACGAAGATGAATTCATAGACTATTCCCAGAAAATTCCAAATATACGATCATCATAAATGGATAGTATTGTAATGAAAATTGTTAAAGAGCCATTTTTCACCGAATCAAACATAAAATTTGTTTTCATGTAATGGATAGTTTGGGTTTTAGGAAGGAGGACTCAGTTGTAAAACCTTGTGTTGCAACCTTGGAACATGCTGAGCTTAAATACAAAAGCCATGTGTGGGTAAAGTTTGAGAGGTAGAATTGTTGTTGTTGTTAGCTAATGCTGGATTTCTGACAATGAAGTCATTAATCCTCTTGCTCTCCAATATTTTTTACTTATGGATGGGGCATTAGAAGTGGCCGGGCATATTTGAAGGTGGTCTTGATCCATTTCCTCTTGCAGATCACATAGAGGACAGAGTGGTGAAGAATATATCCCAATTCTGTTTAAATGTTTTGCCAGACAATCATGTCCTGTAATCAACCTGAAGGTTGCAACTGCTGTTTTTCGAGGATACTCAGGAATTACTGTTTGAATGTTTGGTAGTCCCCATCTTTTATTTTTTGATTTTAAATAGTAATATTTTTCAATAATTTTTTGAATTCAGAGTTGACTAATCTTTTAGCTGCATAAAATGGTAGATTAACTATTGATTTCTGCACATTTCCGGTACCCTTTTTTGCAAGAAAATCAGCTTTCTCATTACCACTCAGTCCACAGTGAGCTGGTATCCATTGGAAGACTGGTGTTTTTGAAGTGCTGTTAGATGGGTAAGGATTTTCCAACATTCTATAATTGTTTGGTTTTTTGGTGACAACTTGGAAGTAATTGCTATAATTGCTGCCCTGGAATCTGAGAGAATTATCTTCCTTTCATAGAAGTTTGAAAACAGTGTTGTTGTAATTAATTTAATTTGATAATAGAGGAAAGTTAACCTTCGAAACGCGTCCCGGAAAAATATGTTGTAAGTGTTGTCCAGTGTTATTAATTAACTCACCTTTTAAATTAAATTATAGAATAACTGCTTGCTGAAAATGTGAAATTCTGTACAAAAGATTTTGTAGGCCCATTCGAATTACTTCAATTTCTCTATCAAAGTTTGTAGTTCCATAACTTAAAGATTTGTAATAGGAAAAGAGGTGACATGTGACTCCAGCACCTGCTCCATCTTGGTTTGATATAAATGATCCATCAGTATAAATATGGAGCCATACGTGTTCTGGAAATCTAGTATGGATTGTCTCTAATGCCAATAATTTTAGAACACTACTTGGAGTATCACTTTTCTTAACTTCTTCTGTCAGGTGTAAATAATATGTGATGTCTAATATTTGTGTTGGATTGACTTTAGATATGAAGTTTTCCTTTGAATTAGGAATTAGGTAGAATCGGAACTGAAAAATTCAATGCCACAGCTGGGATTTAAACCACATGGGGGTGCTCTAACCATTAAGCTTCTGTGACAACCAACCAGAATGACATCAAATTTCCAACCAATTTGTATTTCTCCCGGTAAACCACAAAGGCAATCTCACATCATAGAGACAACTGCCCGAATGGCAACTTACTATCGTACTAAGTACTTTATGTTCCAGGATTAAATAACCTTTCGATGGTAATTATTTATTTATGCCAACAAACTTACTTTGGTGTTTTTAAACACATAAGCCGTGAGTAGGCAATGTTTGGGAGGTAGAATCGTAACTAAAATGCTACAGCCGGGATTTGAACCACAGACCCTCCGCTTACTTGGTGGGCGGTAAGTGGAGCGTCTGTGGTTCAAATTCCAGCTGTGGTTTTGAATTTTTCAGCTCCAATTCTACCTCTCAAACAAGTTTGTTATTCATCTAACTTTTATTTTTGAGTTATGCTGTTCACAGGTAGACACACACATAGAAATATGCAGATCCTTTTAAAAACTCATTTTACAGGGTCTTCAAAACAAGTGTTTCCAGTGAAATGCCAATATCAAATTTCTAGATGGATGCAGTATTTCCTCTACCTACTAGGTAGGTGTTAGATGATGTAAAGAAGTTGCAATGCTGACGCATGAGCAGAATTGCAATTTTTGATGATTTTGGTGTGCCACTAAGTTTTAAGTATTCCCCTGGATAAACAAATGCTATTCGCACACTTTATCTTGAGCCTCCAGATGGCATTGTTGTCAGACAGCAACAGGACTTTTCATGCCTTTTATGCAGACATACTTTAAATTATATCTTAGAGGGCCGTGAGTTGTAATGTCTGCAATTGTTTTTATCAGGTTAACCAACAACTAAAGTAAAAGGCTAAACACAAGGCTTCTTTTGTTATTCAGAAGAGTTTGCAGTATCAATGCTGGATCTGTTTCAGGCATTTAATATTTAGAATTATGCTCGAGTTAGTTAAATATAAAAGTAAACTGGTATGATAACACAAGAGAATCAGCAACAAAGGAAATATGATTTGGTGAAATGCACAAGTTGTAACAGTGGAATAGGACAATAATGCTCAATTGTTACTTCGACAAAGTGCAGGCCTTCTTGACATGGACCATTCATAGTGCCAGATTCCACGGCTCAAGATAAAGTGTGTGAGCAGTACATGGTACAGAATATGTATGTCTTTCATGCAAATCAGCATAACAGCATGAGGAACTGCCTTTATGGTCTGAACTTTGCTTAAGAATACAAATGAGCATTTGTCTGCAATCATTTATTTAATTATTATCTACAATGAAATTCATTGTAGTTCATGTACAGAATCAATATTGCACAAATGTAGCTGGACACCAACATTGGATAATGTGCACAGTGGGTGGTAAACCAAAAGCAGCCATAATCTAAGAAGAATCACATATAAATCAACAACAATTTTTCTAATAATTGATACTCAGGTGATTAGCCACGTCAAATTTATAAAATTCTAGCTTTCGAGCACTTGATTCTCCATGGTTTTGTGTATATATACCAGCATGATTTTTATCTTGGCATTTGTTCCTGATGCCCACTTTGTGTATATATACTGGCATGGTTTTTACCCTGGCATTTGTTCCTGTGAAGACCATGGAGAATCAAACGGTCGAAAGCTTGAATTTTATAAATTTGACGTGTCTCGTCACCCGAGAATCAATTATTAGTAAAATTTACTGCAAAAGTTTTAAGTCAAATAATTTTTCTCCTCAACTGGGTTCAGTTAGTAAAAAAGACTTGTTCTTTTTCCATCTCTGATAATCAACTTAAACCTTATTATTGTGAGTGCATCTTGCTTAAACTGTTCCAAGCCACTTTACCAAATGCCCATTTTTCAAAATATTTTTCTAAAATTGACATTCTGAAAGCCTATTTTTTCTGCAAGATTTCTTTTTCCCCTGAAATTCTATATTATACAATTTTTAGTGGCACTCCACTGCTAATTATGGCTGACACAGAATTTAATGGCAGGTGGCTCAACATAACATCCAATCAGAGGCTTGCCACGCCATGCTATGTTATCTAGTTAAACACACTATGAAATCACGCTGTAAAGCTGGTTATATAAATATCATTTGCACCCACAAAATTTATTTGTACAACAGGAAAGAGAATAGTAATAGTATCAGCTGCCACTAAATTTTGTGTCTATTATAACACCACTAAAAAGCTATATAATAAAACATTAAATTATTATGATAAAACTTATTACCACATATTCAGAAGTATTTGCAAGGAACAAAGACATCAACTGTTAAATATCTGCTGCATTGGCAAACAATACACAATAAATATTTGTTGTTGCCAAACACATTACAAATGAAACAAAAGCTGGTAAGTAAAGTTCTCTGACAAAACAAAATGAAAGCAACATCTATTTTCAGCACAAAAGAAAAATAATATAAATCTATGACAAGAGAAGAGGAGTCTGCATTAAGATTGAATTTACTCTGTAAGATTTCCATGAAAAAGCAGGTGACACTCTGGTGCCAAATGGACTTTCTTC
Organism: Tenodera sinensis; assembly: GCA_030765045.1. Lineage (NCBI taxonomy): Eukaryota > Metazoa > Arthropoda > Insecta > Mantodea > Mantidae > Tenodera > Tenodera sinensis. The sequence goes on from CM060961.1 coordinate 16,915,066, forward strand.
CCTAATTAACCAATTTTAATGAAATTTTTAGATTAAGTTGCACCTGCTATGATATTCTGTTGGTATAAATATCAGAGCTCTATATTAAATAGTTTTGAAATTAAAAATGTTTTTGTTTTTTTCTGGAAAGAATTGAATAGTAATAAAAGGTATACTTTTTGCAGTTTAGAATTAAATTAGAGGCCTGCAATTTGGTATGCTAGTTTTCCTATGCTATGCAATAAAACTGTGCATTAGTTTTCAAAATATTAATATTTATTAGAAATATGATTTTTTTTCTATTTAGAATAGAATAAAAATAAATACTGCTAATAATTACAAAGGAAAAAAGCATATACTTTCATGCACGAGTGTGATCAACAAACCAATGCACACAGTTTTCTTTAACAAGTTATATTCTACAGACCTTGAAAATTTCAACTTTATCCATCAATATTTACTGCAAAAAAGTTTACCCCAAAGCACAAAAATTGTTATATGGAGAAAATGCTATTTAAAGTTTTGGAACACACTTACTGGAAATATTGCAAGAGTCTAAATAAATCTGAAATAAATCCACCTGGAAATTGGTGTAACATAATATTTAATGGCCATATTCTGGACATATTGAAGACAGCATTTCTTCAAAATAAATGTTTTCTGGAAAAAAAATCACATTTTAGGCCATTTTGGTACCAAAGTGTCCCCTTAAGGCTGAATTTACTCTGTAAGATTTCCATGAAAAAGCTGATTTGTTAACATACCTTTAAGTTTATACTTTAACACAGTTTTTAAATATAAAGAAGGAATCTTAATTAATGTCTGCTTATTCTGACAGCACTGAATAATAACTATAAAGGGAATATTAGTTTGATACAGTAACACTTAAATGTGATCAAAGTATGTGGAGATGGCTTTCAAGAAATGAAATCTAGAACGTAATATATCACTCTGAAGATGGATGAGATGAGAAACATGCTCTTATTGCTCCATATACTTAAAATTCTAACTCCATGTTTCAGAGACTGCCATCTACAAGGTTCATCCAGAAATTGATCACAACCAGAGATAGCATGACTAGTTAGTTGGATGGGAATGCACATGCATAGCTGTAGAGAAGGGATATATGGGAATAATGCAGTGCAGTTTCAGCTTTGGTGACTATTGCACCAACTAGAATAAAATGACTGCTCTAATAGTCTCCCGCCAACTGTGAGCTTCATGCAGTTAGCAGATTTTTGGACTGCCAATTGTGCCATGTGCATGGACACAACTTTACGAGCGACAGTATGGTCAGACAATGGTCCAGGCTCACTGAAGGCTCAACAATTGTATGTGACGAAGACCACAGTGACCAAATGTCTCTGGAAATGCCAGAACTGGTAGAAAGTAATTTTGCAGAACCACGGCTTCACAATTTTGGAACTCTGGTCAATTCTTGAGCCAAGTGACTTTCAAGTCTTCCATTTCATGAAGCATTTTCTGTAGCTTAACGTTTCAAGGATTACACTGAGCTACAGATAACAGTAACTTCTCCAGACAGTGGCAGACTCCTATGACATGGCATATACAGTTGGTGCACCGATATGATAGTTGCCTCAATAATGGTGGTGACTATGTGTAGAACAAGCCAGTGAATTTCTGTAAATATTGCAATATATATTTTTACCTTCTCTATTACGTTTAATAAATTAGAGGAAGTATTGTATTCCACCCAAAAATTCTATATCAAGATTTCACCGGAAATACATGTTTTGAAGCCCCCTTAACCCCCCCCCCCCCCAAAAAAAAAGAAAGCATTTTAAAAAAAAGGTCTGTATGTGTCTGGACAGCATAACTCAAAAATGAAAAGGCAGTTAAAAACCAAAGTTGTGATCCAGAAATTCATTTGACACCAGTGGTCGACGTACACTCTTTTGACTTCAGTAGTCTGACGCGTCTTGACCAACGGTTTTCTTTTAAACTTACTTGGCAGTTGGCTCCAGAATGAGCAGGTCAACAATTTAGTGTACACTGCGTAGGAGCTAAAAGTTCCTGTGTTCATCAACAGTCAGCATACCTCAATTTATGTCAGTTATTTGAAGTATTAAAACTCATGACAACCTTAGCTCCTGTGTCATTTTTTAACCAATGCCCATACATACCCTAAGAATAAAACTCATTAGCTGTACTGTAGCAGCTGTGACAAAGATGCAGAAAGAGCTCCAATAGGTGACCAATGGAGGAAAGCAGAGCAGAGTCTTCAAGAAACGTTGAAGAAATACAGCATCATATTGGTGACACAAGGGACTATTTAATTCTGCATCATATTATATTTAAGTTAAATGTCTTTCAAGGATGTGACACGAAGATTTTGAGGAAAATTGCTGCATGCTAAACCAGCCTTTACATGGAAAATTTTTAAAAAATGTTGATTTTCTTGAAAATGGCTCTAAAAATTGTGATTGCAATGCCATATGTATGAAATATTTTTATGACAAATAAAATGTATATCTTGAATTTTCTTGCTATGGCCCACAAAGTGCTACTCGCTTTGGATGACTTTTGCATAACTGGTAAACCGTAAAAGATAGACAAAATCTTACTATACAAAAGTAGATCTTGCTAAAACACACAATTTATGTCAAAATAAATATTTTTGTAGAGTGAACCATTTCGGAGATATTATTAATTATTTGTATAAGTTTTGGAGAACTTATACTTCTGTCAAATGGAACATCGCTAAAATATGATTTGAAGCTTTCCTGGCGACGAACATATTCAAGATGCTCTCGGGCTTCGAGCCAGGTGTAGTGATGAAAAGACATCAACGTTTCGGGAGTGTACATCTCTCCCATCTTCAGGATGAATGACTAGCAAGAGTGAAGGGACCAGTACTGTCAGCCAGTACGTACTGAGTAGAAAACACCCAGTCTAGTGTGGAGGTGGTTTACCGCTCCGTTGGAATCTGTGTTTTCTGAGTCAGTCAATTTCCAATTTTAAGGCTGGTTTCCAAGATGGACTAAACTGCAATCCAGCATCCCGGTTCAGTGTACTCTTCTCGGAGGAGATGGCCAGAGCCTCCTTAACCCTCCGTTCCCATAAACCGCTACATTTTGCCACAATGGTCGTTTCTTTGAAGTTAGCTCTGTGGTCTTTTGCAAAGCAGTGCTCCGCCAGCCCTGACTTTTCAGGGCTATTTTTTTTTATATGTTAACGGTGCAAAAAGTACGGAATTTGAAAGCTTTAAAAGATTTTACTATCAAGCAAAGCCTACAGTACACCCATATTCCCGTTGCACGTACAAGAAAGTAAGCAATAAGATAATTTGTACAAATGTTTATCTCAACTAACACGAAGAAGATATAGGAATAAGAGTTTGTAAGAATTCTTAGTACAAGAGTAGAGAAAGTCATGTGAGTGCAACACATCAGATTTTTTACCTAGTGAAGCTTTTTGTTATCTTTCTTGGCCATTGGAACTTAGTTTCTGGATGAATCTGTACATAATCAGTTTCATGATGTGTCAATGATACCAGCACTGTCTGTGAAATATACTCTCAAATTTTGAGTAAATAAAACAGTAAGAATGCATTAAGTCATCTCATCTTACTTAAAATTAATGTAATAGGCTTCACTGTGTATTTTGTGGAGTCAAATAAACTGTTTATTTGTTCATATCTTTCATATATATAAAAACAGGATATGCAAGTTGGCGAAACAGGTATACAAGAATAAAAGTGGCCGGAACAACATACAGGCAAAAACGTGGAGTAATTACTTTAAAGGTTTATACAAGGCTAAACATTACTTAAATTTAAGAGTTTCAAACAATGGATATAGTATATAGAAGAATTAAATAAAGAAATTGATCTAAACGAAGTAAAAACACTAAGTTAAAAAATAACAAGGCATGTGGAATTGATGGGTTTCCAGGTGAATTCTGGAAAGCTTGGTGTGAAAGTGATTATATACAGGCTGAGATCAATAATGAAATTGTTTAAACTTTACATGGAAGGAGTAGTGTTCCAGAAAACTGGAAAAAGAGAATTGTAGTACAAATCTACAGTTATAAAGGCAAAGGAGATATAGAGGACCCAACAAACTACTTTCTTAGTAGTGACTGGTGAATTATATACAGGAAAACTAGCTGACACAGTGCAGAGATGTAGAAGCTATCAGAATTCCAAGTAGGAAAAATGAAGAAAATGAAGGAGAACAACATTCTAAAGTAAGAACAAATTAGAAACTAAAAACTTCACTTATCTTAGTAATGTTGTTATTCTTTTGCTAACCCTGGGGTTTCAAGCTATGTCCAGCTCATTCTCAAAGCCATATAAACAAACTCGTTGCCAAGCTACAATCTTTTATTTTTTCTGAAAAACAATTACTCTTATTCAATTTTTATTTACCAATCTCTGAAAACAAAAATTTATAAATACAATCTATAGATGGTAATTCGAAGTTCATGACACGGTTCCTGTTTTTTAAAATAAATTTTTTTTCCCAAACCATTAAATCTATCGGATTACTTAATTGTTTTAGTAATTTAACCTCTGGATTAATTTCATGATTAAATGACCAAAAATGATCTGCCACAGCTGATTTATCAGTTTGTTTATATTTAATATTTCTAAAATGTTCTTTTATTCTGGTTTCTAGATGATGTTTAGTTTTACCAATATAAACTTTATCACAATCTGAACAGCTAAATTGATAAATGCCAGATTTTTTATAATTTGGTATTTTATCTTTTTTTGAAAAATTAAGTAAATTTTGTATATTAAATTTATTTTGAGGGACCAAATTTATTCCATATTCTTTAAAAATCCTTGTAAATTTTTTATTAGCCCATGGATGGTAAGTCAACTTTTTAAAAATACAATTATCCTTTATTTTTTTAAGGGTTGAAACTTCTTTGACAGCTTTTTGATACTTAAATTCCCCTATCCTTTTATGTATAAAATCTGTATTAAAACCATTAATTACTGCAGTGTTAATAATGTATTTATATTCTATGTCAAATTCATCTTTATTAAGGGGTATATTTATTAATCTATAAATTAAACTATTAAAAACAGCAAATTTATGTGCAAAAGGATTAAAACTTTTATATTTTATTTAATCCTTTTGCAAACTGATAAATCAGCTGTGGCAGATCATTTTTGGTCATTTAATCATGAAATTAGTCCAGAGGTTAAATTACTAAAACAATTAAGTAATCCGATAGATTTAATGGTTTGGGAAAAAATTTTTATTTTAAAAAACAGGAACCGTGTCATGAACTTCGAATTACCATCTATAGATTGTATTTATAAATTTTTGTTTTCAGAGATTGGTAAATAAAATTGAATAAGAGTAATTGTTTTTCAGAAAAAATAAAAGATTGTAGCTTGGCAACGAGTTTGTTTATATGGCTTTGAGAATGAGCTGGACATAGCTTGAAACCCCAGGGTTAGCAAAAGAATAACAACATTACTAAGATAAGTGAAGTTTTTAGTTTCTAATTTGTTCTTACTTTAGAATCTTGTTGCTTCACTGTTAATAGCTTCAATTTTCCTTATTTAGGAGAACAACAGATAATGTATTAATCATTAGACAATGGTGGATAAATAAGCATGAAAATGTGTAGCATATATACAATGTTTATTGATCTGGAAAAAGCATTGGATACTATTAACAGGAAGTCACTTTGGTTGAAACTAAGAAAGGGGTGAGTGAATCATTTATAAAGAATTTATCTGCAAATAATAAGCGCTGTGTGAAAATGGACAAGGGAATAACTACAGAAGAGAACATAAATAATTCAGGGCTTAGACAACGGTGCAAACATAGCCCAGTGCTACTTAACCTATTCATAGATGATATTCTAGCCTGACAGCTTCAAGAGAGTTGCAGATGGATGATGCCAACAAACTTTTAACTTACAGTTTTTCAACATTTAGATGCACATGCCACACTGGTCTACTGGAAACTGGATAAACTGATGACACAGCAATGTTCATTAGGAAAAACAAAAAAGGAGGTAAAGAGAGAGATGAACATTTTGCTAAAACATGTGGCCACAATTATCACAAGTCTGTTTTGACTGTTGGAACCATTCTGAACAACAGATGCATGACTTTTGAAAGATTGTGTTTATACTCTCTTACAAAGCAGACAGGCAAAATTGAACAAGATCACACTAGTGGCAAAGCCACAGTACCTTTTGTACCTTTTCTAAATCTTGCACAGAATATAACGGGAGAACAAAATACCTCCAAACAGGCTGCATGGTGTTTTTCCACTGACCGTGTGGAAACATGATAACAGACTGCTGCATAAACAAGGTCACACTGCTGATGTGGTTTTGTTCTGCAGTATTGAATTTACAGTGATATGATGTGGTTCAGTTATTATGAATGACTTATTATTTTGTCCTGTACTTAGTCACAAAGTGAATTATGGCTCACCATGTGCTTTCTACTGCACAGCGTGTATTTATTTATGATTTGTATACATTAACTAAGTCATCTCGCCAAGTGAAAGTACGATTTGGGGAAAGATTTGCAGGTGTAAAAGTTCCAGGCCACAAAAAGTGTTCAGGCTAAGAAACCTAAAAGATGGTATAGGTTTCTTACTGAAGAAACAATAGACACACATTGGACACTGTTTGAAGAATTCTCCCCAAAATCGCTTAAGACAACAACAGGCAGCCATTACTTATGTCTATGGGTGAACAGCTACTAAACTGCTGAAGCTAAAACCAAATAACTGACACATGTTCTTCAACCAGCTGATCCTGTAATTGGGTGCACATTTTGTGAGTGGACTCTCAATAATGTATGCAATGGCAAAATTAACCCACATTTAATATTTTTCATGGATGAGACTTGGTTCTACCTTCATGGATATGTGTGTACACAAAATAATCATTGGAGCTCTGAGAAACCTAATATTGTTCATGAAATACCTCTTCATGACGAAAGAACTGGTGTATGATGCGGCATTAGTGGAGAAAGTTATAGGCTCAATTTTTTTCAAGTTAACAGTTAACACCTGTATATATGTGAATACAATCCCCCAGCCCCCTTTTTTTTAGAGAATTAACTGACAGGGAGCATAATTTTGCCTTTTTTCAACAAGACTCCGCAACAGCTCACACAGCCAATCTTTTGATGAGAACAACTGAAAGTGTGTTTCAGGACAGAATTATTAGTAGAGATTTGTGGTCACCTTGGTCCCTTGAATTAACTCCCTGCAATTTCTCCTTTGGGGTAACTTTAAAACATAACGAGTACAAGACAAACCCACACATCTTGGAAGAATTAAAACAAAATATCCACCAGGAAATTGACAACATTGTTCAACATGAACTACGGCAAGCGATGGATAGTTTCCTAAAGAAGTACCAAAAATGTATGGATGACGGTCACCAGTTTCAGCTTCTGCTTTCATAAAGTTGGTAAGTAAAACCTTTAAAGTAGTTTTAAAAATGTTGTACGGTTTCATCCACACTTTTTTTATGATAGCGGCACACGGCAACAAGTGCAGAGGAGGCAGAAAGGCAAAACACCACGCAGCCTGTTCAGAGGTTTTTTGCTCTCCCATTGTAAGCACTATTCAACAAATTTGGACCACTCAATTTGAGCATTGTCAAATTACGATTATAAAAAGCTGTATCACTGTAATTCATTGTTCTGTACAACAAAGAATGTGTTATGAGAATAAAATATACAATGAATTACAATGATTTGTTAAGAAAATCCTTCACAGTACATGTGATTATTTGAAAGGTGGATTCAAAACTGTTGCTGCTACCTTGGCAGCCTTTTTCACACATATTAATGAATTACATATGGATCTACACTATGGATTGCATGTTATAGACATTGTAACGTAAATTCATTTTTATCTTATAAATGTCTGACATTCAATCTGACTTTTGAAAGAATGTACATGGATCAGATTAAGAACTGCTGTCATGATTGTGGAATCCTGATGACCAGACCACTTGCTGACCAAGAGTATGACAACGTGCAGGACAGCTGCACCTATAGTAATTAACACATTTCCACTTTGTTTTTACACCCTTTTTTTCCTGGTAGTAGAGATGACCCTGATAGTAGAGTTGCAGGCTGCCAAACTTTGACTCTCTGAACTCCAAGGCACCTAAAAGGCAGAGGAAACAGTGTGACCAATTCCCTTCATTACTACATGTTTTAAGCATGTTTTTATTAACACCAATCAATGTTTAATTTCATGTGTATACCTTTATAGTGGAAGTTGTAAAACATGTCTGATATGTTAATTTTATGTAGCTTCTACAAACTCTGCTTACAAAGCATTCATGTTTGCAAGATGAACATTTACAGAATTAGTTTCATTACACATTTCATTGTAGATACCAAGGAGATGGAGGAAACCAAAGTGACAGTCAAATGTTTAAAAGCAAGTCACTCTTTCCATGACATTGAGAGAAAAAGCTGAATTACTTCAAAAAATTAAAAAAGTAGTGAAATATTTAAACTAATAACAGCAAATACCTGCCACAATAAAATTTATTTGGAATAAATTGTGTTTTATAAAGAGATTCCCATAACATTTAAAACATACACTTAAACTGCCAAGTAAATATCTGTTATGTGTTTTAATTTAATTAAGATGGTTATGAGCCCTCTTTGAGAAAATAAAAATGTCTGAGAAGTTCCTTATAAGTGGGTAGTCTGGAGTGGGGAGAATTTTCTTAAAAGTCTTTATGCTGCATGTTTGGAATATGCAGAACTTAAATATTAAATCTGCTATTCATCCAAAATTTTGTTTTAAAGCTATGTTGTATGTGAAACACATCCACACACCCATTCACACATATTTTTCTAAAAATGCTTTTTCTTGGCAGGTTCAGATGCCTCGAAATCTGTATAAATGTGTACATGATGAATACATCAATTACATCAGTTTTACTTGATAGTCATAACCTATTGTTTGTGTATGTTGTTGTTTTCTAGTGCCTTGCATCTGGCAATAAGGCCATTAGCATTCGTGCTTTCCAATACTTTTGAACTGTAGTTTCTTCTGATCTGGTGCGGTTTTTGTGATTATTAATGACGTTGTGTCTTTGAGCTATTGAGATCTTTGTAATCTCAGGGTGTGGTAACGGATGGAATGAAAAATCACACGATGTTTCTTCACCACAATGTATTATTTTATAAACACTTTATCGATATTTTACATTAAATAATTCCTCTTAGCACCATTCTAGATGATTTAAAACGTTTCCACTTTTTCATTTAGTAGAACTAATGCTTGATGAAAGTCTGGTGAAAATTCTATGTTCACACTACCTAAATATGTCCATTCACCTCGATTACACACACGCGAGTGGGCAGTTTATGGTTTCACTTCACACGACACCGCCTTTTTCGTATACATCCGCGTATGCGTTCATCAAATAGTTCTTTGTTAGGGAAGCAATCCCTAACCATCCTCCTTTACTTTTATTATGGAACACATATAATTCTAATATTTATACATATATATTAAAATCAAATATGGAAAGATTGATGACGTCTTTGGGCAAACTTAGTTGTTCGTAACAATGAGCATTTGCAACACGTTTTTGCCATTTAACCAAATCATACCAACATCAAAAAAGAAATTACACTTTTAACAAATATTCACATAAACGATTTTCTTTTGGGGTCTTCTAATATTCTGTCTCAGATCTTAATGCTTCACAGGTCTTCAAGTGGTCTTCGTTCATTTCTGCTGGATCGTTACACAGGACACATATTGGTGAAGCTGAGATACCTATTCTGTAGAGATGACTTTCTAAGCAGTCGTGATTTGTCAATAGTCAGAAGGCTGCAACCGCTGTTTTCCTTGGTCTCTGGGGGATTATATCTGGGTTGGAAAGTAATGTAATCCATTTTTTATCTTTGGCATTTGTTTCTATTTCTTGTAGGTATGAATGAGAAAATTTTTTAATGATCAAGCGTTTTATTGAGGAATATGAGAAACTGAATTTAGACTTTTGTTTTATTGTTGTGCCTTTCTTTGCAAGTGAGTCTGCAGCTTCATTCTCCATGACTCCACAGTGTGCTGGAATCCATTGGAGATGAACAGTCTTATTAACTTTTTGGAGTTGTGTTAACATTTTGTAGCATTCTCTAATTTTTGTTGACTTCTTTGTAGTATTTGAACATATTCCCTGAATTGCAACTTTAGAATCTGAAAGAATTACTGCCTTGTTAAATTTATTTAAGGGAAGATTTAATAATTGTCGGAGAGCAATGTATATAGCCTCTATTTCTCCATCATAATTTGTTGTGTCTCTGCCAAGAGAATGATAAAAGGAAAAATGTGAACACGTAACTCCAGCTCCAGTGTTTTCCGTGGAGGATCCATCAGTATATATGTGCAGCCATTCTTCTGTGGGATATCTAGTATTGATTGTTTCCAGAGCTAGAAGTTTTTGTATTTCTTTTGGTGTGTCTGATTTACTTATTTCCTCTATTAATTCCAAACTGAAGGTAGGTTGCAATAATTCCAAAGGATTTTCTCTTATAAGTAGACTTTCTCTGGTGTTAGGAATGTTCAATTTGGATTTAATCTGCGTTACCTTTTCTAGGAAACTACTATGAGTTTTAAGGATTGAAGGGGGGAGGTTCTTTTCCGTCCATTTAGAGTTTGGCAGTCGTAACATTTTCTCGTGTTGGAGTAATGCTTGTTCTTCTATTTTTGTTGTTATTGATGGGGTCCGTGTTAAGGCAAGCATGGCATCAATAGGTGTGGATTTAACTGCTCCAGTGATTAGGCGAAGAGCCTGATTTTGTATTTGTTCAAGTTTATTGATGTTAGCATTTGCTGCTGTTATTAAAGCTTCAGAACAGTACAAGAGGTTTGGTTTAACGTACATTTTGTATGTTGTGTTAAGGACTCTCCTTGAGCAGCCCCATTTGGCACAAGCTAACCTTTTCAGGATTTGCAGTTTCTTTTCAACCTTTTCTGAGTTCCAGTTCTACCTTTTTTTTTAATAATTACCATGTGAAGGTTATTTAATCCTGGGATATAAAGTACTTGCAATAGTAAGTCACCATTGGGGTAATTGTCTCTGATGTGAGACTACCTTTGTGGTTTACCAGGAGAAATACGAACTGGCTTGAGAATTTAATGCCATTCTGGCAGTTTGTCACAATAGCTCAGTGGTTAGAGCGTCCGCCCGGCAAGCGGAGGGTCTGTGGTTCAAATCCCAGTTGTGGCATTGAATTTTTAAGTTCCAATTCTACCTTTTTTTAATAATTACCATGTGAAGGTTATTTAATCCTGGGATATAAAGTACTTGCAATAGTAAGTCACCATTGGGGTAATTGTCTCTGATGTGAGACTGCCTTTGTGGTTTACCAGGAGAAATACGAACTGGCTTGAGAATTTAATGCCATTCTGGCAGTTTGTCACAATAGCTCAGTGGTTAGAGCGTCCGCCCGGCAAGCGGAGGGTCTGTGGTTCAAATCCCAGTTGTGGCATTGAATTTTTAAGTTCCAGTTCTACCTTTTTTTAATAATTACCATGTGAAGGTTATTTAATCCTGGGATATAAAGTACTTGCAATAGTAAGTCACCATTGGGGTAATTGTCTCTGATGTGAGACTGCCTTTGTGGTTTACCAGGAGAAATACGAACTGGCTTGAGAATTTAATGCCATTCTGGCAGTTTGTCACAATAGCTCAGTGGTTAGAGCGTCCGCCCGGCAAGCGGAGGGTCTGTGGCATTGAATTTTTAAGTTCCAGTTATACCTCTTAAACTTTTCTGAGATGTTTGTTATTTGTTTTTTCCAACTGTTTGTGTATGTAAATAGCAGTAAAAAGGTAAAATAGGTGTGTTTATAATCTGTCATGTTTGCCCTGCTGGTTCAGCAGGGTTTTGAGAAAAGAATCATGAAACATTTGTCACTTTTTGTCTACTTTCACCCAAAAACAATCCAACACGTCAAACTATCACCACTTCTTATCAGCCAAGGTCAACTTTACACTCTTCAATTTAGTAAAGTAAATAATGATATCTCATGTGAGCTCAACATGCAATGGTGTGTATATGTTCCCTATTTATGCAGGTTATGTTGTCCCATTGTGTCAGTGCTACCACTTTGGTACACTCAATGCTGGTGTTTTCATATTTCAGTGTGGATTTTGCTCTGACATGTGGAGAGAGTGGTCAGATTTTGTCAATTAGACTTTTATCAAGCATGGTTACAACACATTTTATAGAATTTGGTTTAGGAGTTAAATTTGGGATGTTGTATTTTAAAATTATAAGGATCATAACAAGAGGAAGCAATTTTCAATAGAGGCTCATGAAAACACTGGCCACGAACTTAGCATTGTCTATTTTGGCAAACACTCCCATATTAGATGTCCAACCAAAGTGGAAATGGTCTAGTAGATCTGATATCCCCAACAGTACACCACATGACCTGTTGCATGCATAAATAGACCACTTGTCCTGCTGTATCACATTATTTTGTCACCTGACACAAAATCACTTGTATAAATAAGGTCATGCTTCTGCCCTTCTAAGCCAGAGCTTGAATTCACCCAGTTCCAATCAACAGTTTTGAAACCAATTCTTTTTTCCTGAACGTAGCTGAATGCAGTTAATCTTAAAATCATTGAACTGACAGTCATCTAATTATATGTTTACTGCAATCATGCAATCACATTTCAATCCCAAAAACACTCAAGTTGGTGGTAGCTAGTTCTTGTTCACTTTTATTCATGTACACCTCATTTGCTATTAGTAATTTCTTGTTACTTAATGAAATTCTAACATGACTCCAGTTTCACTTTCATTTGTTTTATCACCTAATAAGAATGGCTGCTACATAAGATGCCTTGACAAAATGCACTCAGTATTAAAGCTCTCTTTACAAATAAAGAAGTTTCAATTTGCCATTGCACTTTGAAAGAGCATTTGATGATCAAAAATGCAATATGTTTTTTGTTAGGAAGTTGATTTACTGACCCTGCCATAACTTTACACAATAGATACTAACATCATTGACTCTTTGACTGAATCACATGTGCATGGTATAGTTTGTTGGAGAGCATTTTCTATGTGGCTTCTTTAATATGAATAATCTGTTTTGAGAATGTTACTGGGAAAACCCTATAACTATGTCACAATTACAATGAGTTTTTTAATTTTAAATTTCAATTTATTGTTGTCCATAAATCTTTTTAAATTATATTAAACATGTCATAAAGTTAACTCTTAAAATTAGAAAACTCACCCAATCGTTTGCTTAAATACTATATGCGAGGGTGAGTCAAATTAAAACCATAAAACTGGTATAGAAAATCTAAAACTTTGCTTACTACAATCAGACCTGGTATGCAATTGCATGGACTCTTCTGCCATCAATTGGCATTGGTCCCACGACCCCATATGATCCAGCAGCATGATATGAGAGAGTCCAATATGGCGACCTCACTGTTAGAGTGCACCAAAGAAGAGCAGCATGGAGTGATCCGTTTCCTACACAGTAAAGGCATAAAACCAATAGGAGTCCATCGATGCAAGCTGGCACAGTATGGGGCTGCATGTTTATCATGGACTAGGTGTATAAAATTCAGCAGTGGCACAAGTTTGGCAGACAAGCTGAGGCAGTGGTGGAGGAGATAATTCTGCAGGATAGTTGGGTCACCATCGATGACATTGCAGTGGAATGACAGGTCAGTCATGGTTCTGCTCACCATATTGTCCACTATGAGTTGAAGTACTGGAAAATGCCGCAGGATGGGTACCTCATTGGCTGACTTCCAAAAAGGAGAGGCGAGTTGATGCCTGCCAAGAGCTGCTGCACTGCCACAAACTTGAAGGTTACACATTTTTTGAAGTGGACTGTGACTGGAGACGAGTCTTGGGTCCATCACTACCAACCAGAGACCAGGCACTCCAGTACGGAATAGCAGCCCGCAACATTGCCAAAGCCAAAAAAGTTTTGCAGCCAACCATCAGCACAAAAGGTGATAGTGATCTTATTATGTGACCACAAGGATCGCATAGTGGAGCATCACACAGAAAAGGGCAGGATGGTAACCATTGCCACCTAAATTGAATTTTTATGTGGCATTCTGAAACCTGCCATACACACCAAGCGCTGTGGACTCCTCTCAACAGGTGTTCTTATTCAGCATGACAACATACGACCTCATATGGCTCATGCGACCTTGGTGACTATCAAGGACTTGCATCTGGAGTGCCTTCCCCAACCTTGTACCCTCTGACTTCCATGTCTTTGGCCCACTAAAGGACTCCTTAGGTGGCAAAAAGTTTGTGACCGATATAGGGATCAGACAGGTGGTGCATGAGTGACTATGTGCACAGTCAAAAGATCCCCCCCCAGGTATCCATGTCCTCCAGACTCAATAGCGGAAATGTATTGAAAAGCAGGGGGACTACATTGAGAAATGTGACTCAGGGGTCTCCATCTAGGGGATATGTGAATAGCGACCACAAGGTACCCAAGCTGAGCAGAGCATTACTTCCACTTACTGGTGTTTTGCTCCTCACTGTAACTTTTCTATCTGACCTTACCTTGGTCATCTCTTGTTCTCTTCCGACCCCGATGCTATTAGGGTTCCCGAGGGCTAGGGAGTCTTTATTTTTCCAACCTCTCCATTTCTCTAATTTATCTATAAAATCTTAACCCCTAACATGCTGACCTGTCATGGCATGTAATACGTCCTCTGATTGGTAATCAGAGGATATGGTCGGTGAATTTATTTTGATAACTCTCCCAGTCAGGTCGGTGAGACCCGTAAACCAACGACAGGTGTGGTCCTCCAGACATTCTGGGGGCTGTGAGAGAGCGATGTGACCACCAAAACATAAAAATATGGTGCTCTCAAAAAAGCGGTTACTATTACTGCTATTGCTCTCTTCAATATCATCAGTGAAGAATATTGGAGAGCAAAAGGATTAATGACTTCATTGTCAGAAATCCAGCATTAGCTAACAACAACAACATTGAGAAATGGTGTACTTGTTTCAACTCTGTCATAAAGGAGCTGTAAAAAAATATTTCCGGTTTTCATTTGACTCACCCTCGTATATATCAAAATAGATTATCACAAAATTATTATATAAAACAAGTCAGAGGTACATAGTTTCACATAAAAATTAAAAGTAATAAAAAATTTTAAATTTATTTCACTATTTCACAATTAAAAGTATGTAAAGTCATTATATCTTGTAAAATTGTATAAAATGATCCAAAATAATAAACTATGTACATTAATAAAATTTGAAGAATATATAACTGACAATAACTTCCATTACATTAACAATCTGGGAGATTCATTAAATAAAGCAATGCATAAAAGATACTAAAGACAATAACTATAAACATAGTAGTCACAATTATAATATGTAGGTTTTTACAAGATATTTAAAAATGTCAGTACAGAAACAGTTATATACATTTCTTACACATTTATTTACATTCTTATTTACAGATCACATTTTTAGGTATTCATCTATGGAATACAACTATCTACACAATATTTCCCAAGTTCTTTTTTAAAACTTAAGTATGAGGGCAGTTTATTGTAAAGTTCACAAACTGTTGCCGTTGATTTAGTTTTATATAATTCTAGTGAATGCGCATTCACAAGATAGTTATTATTGTTTCTTGTGTAAAGATCGTTGTTGACTTTATTTAGTTCTTTATTACTGCCTTTGGTTTTTACATCCAAATTTCAATAATATATACACAGGGAATGTAAAGTGGAAATGTTTAAATTGTTAAGTCTTTATGATTCTATTTTCCTTAAACCCTGAATGAATTTGATACTGCTTTATTACAACATGAAAACCTAGCTTGTGTTTTCTTTGGTATTTAACCACTTGTTTTAACTTTTTTTGGAAGGGGCAAGATGGGGGTGTTTCAGTGAGTCTCAAAATGTGTGTTTCTGTAAAAAGTTTGGGTGGAATGCACGCTTCCTCTACTTACTATAAGTAAGAAGCAGGGAGAGTAATGAAGTAGGTTGTGTGGTTATTTATCCACTGTCAACTGGTGTTGCTCTGAATACAAAGCAAAAGGGTAATTCAATGGAAAATGAGCCCATGGTTAAAAAATAAATACTTCGTGCAATATTAATTGCTTAGTAAATAAGTTATATTTCATAAATCAAGAATAAAAAGTTGTTGTTACATAAAATAGTGTATTTTATGTAATGTAAAGTATAACCTAGGAGGTGCTGTGTTATAGTTCTAAAGATTGGGTACAAATTGCTGAAACAGTAAAATCATTAGCATCACTAATTTACATATTCAAATTTTTGGAAATTGTTGGATTTATGCTACAAGAAAACTGAATAACTTAGGTTTCAGTGTCTCACCTGTGACACACTGTACATATCTATATAATATGCATCATTTCTGCCATAATTTCTATACCAATTTATGGAAAACTTCATGTAATATATAATTACAATGACAATATACACTGTCTTAAATGATGTTATGTATTACAAGGACTATTTTAAAGTATTTTTACGGAGGTGCATAGTGTGAAAATATGATTCTTTTTTGGCTTAATTTTTAAACCAAATTACAGACATAGGTTTTTTGGTTTAACTTAGGCCTAATTTTGTTGGATCTTATTTTCAGATGGACAAAGACAGCATTGCTGCTAGCCAAATAGTAGTATCAATCTTGAACAATATAAAGTGTTCAAGTATAAGTTCTCAGATGTTTATTCTAACTCAATGAGAATTGTGAACAGCTAGTGTCAAATTTAGCAGTTCAAAACCAGGAGCCTATGGCTTTGCCTGTAACAACAGACTCAATTTTGCCTGGGCTGTATGTATGTCTTGATAAAGTTTTTCAGTGAAAGCAAGAAAAATCCAACCAGTTATGTGCATGCAGTCATTTGGCAGAGTTCTCTAGAGGATGACAGTGAAGTAAAACTGATTGTTTAAATGTTGTAATTCGAGTGGCAAAATCTTCAACCCCAATGATCAAGACATATGGTATCTTATGTCAGTTACAATCAAATAACTAACTACAATATTTTCGTCCACTATAAAATATTTTGGAAGTCAGGTTCTGCATGAATTTCTTTCAGCTAAATATATATGAAAGAGGATCTAATTATGATGACTAAAGACTTTCTGTAACTGATAGATTTAGAGTAAATAATTTAAATTTCAGTTTTTCATGATAAAGATGGGAGCAACTGTTCCTGAAACATGTCCTAATTGTCTAATTTAAGTGAGGTATAGTGCAAATAAAACCTACCTTCAATAATACTGGTAACCAATATTTCAGTACAAATTATGTACAACAGAATCAACATAGGAAACTTTCATGATAATAAAATAAAATATTATTGACAAGGGAAGTGCCCCAGCTTGAATGGCTAAAGTCAATTGGAAACATGTTTAAAACAGTGTTGTACCTGTTCAAATAACTATCAACGTCATTCATCTGTAAAACTACATGTGCAGCTGCTAGGGCCATCTGGAGGTCAGCGTACTATCCTCACTGCAATCTAGTTGTACAGGTAGCGACTGTTGCAGTGTTCAGTAGCAAAGTATGCATATGGGCGTCAAACATGAGTAGGCTGAAGCCAATTAATCCTATGAACAGTGTTAACCTGCTGGGTGGAAAGGTAGTCCAATTTACACACTGGATAAATATGATTGGAGAGGAGGATGAGCTGCTTGCATGTTATGTGACATCATACTGTAAAAATAGTATGTGGATTTAACAGACATACATCTGACACATTGGGTAGGAATAGTGATTGTGAGTCTGATAGGAGAAGAAACTACACGTGGTATGAGAGCTCCAACAGTTTTAGAACGTCCTCTCCAGCAAATGAATGAACCGCAAGTCAAAGTGAATACCTATGCACCTTCGCCCCCAAAAATATCACGACCTCGTATGTACAGTGTATTGATAAGTGAACATTGGACAATATTTATGAGGATTATTTTAATCGCAACTACCATTCTTTCAGAAATGCATGAACCGTTATAACTGCATTTGTTCGAAATCCATTTGCAAGGTAATTTTAGATAATTTTAGATTAGATTATGGGCAACATCCAGGTAACTTGAAGGAAATAAAATATCAAAATTGAAGGCTGTAAAAGAATTGTAAGAGCCCATGCTTGAATGTGCCAATATGGAACTACCGGTCCATAGTCTCTGGCTTTGTCAAACAGTGCTTATGCAGCCTTCAATTTTGATGTTTTATTTCCCTCCGAGTGGCCTGATCTTATCTTTTATGTGTCACATACTCTAAAATTATCTTTGACACCATATTAATTTATTACATACCACAATACTGTCTTAATTGTTGGTCAGCATGTACATATCTTAGGCTTTCATGGCAGGCGTTAATCGAATAGAACGTAGTTTCCGGGCTTGTAGGCCATGGTCCAGTACCACAGCCTACAAGTCTGGAAACTGCATTCTATTGGACTAACATCTGTATCAACAAATGTGACAAATCATGACCTCCTTTATCCTCTTGGGGGAAAACATGTACAAGGGCTGTTTCAGGAGTATCCAGTAGGACCTATAGATAGTGGTTGATGTTTTAAACAAATGACTATGGTAGAAAATACCAATCATATAGAGCTTAAGTATGAGGTTTGATGATGCTACGTTGTTAAGTATTTGTTTGGCAGCCACCAATAGCAAATGCTCTCAGCAAATTTATTAACATGAATAAAACCGGTCATTGTTATGTGATACAATACTTTCATTTGAAAGGTATTCTACTCTGGGAGAGTCTGCTTTTACAACAGTAAAATATTGGGTGGCAGAGTTTTAAGTGAAGCCATATGAGCCGTCAAGAACATTGCAATGGTCAACCAATTGAGGTAACCGCACCAGAAATTGTAACAAAAATCCACAAAATGGTATTGGATGACTGTCGACTGAAAGTGTGCGAGCTAGTAGACATTGCAGGCATTTCAAAACGTGCTGTTCATTGCATGATGACTGAAAATTTGGATATGAGAAAGTTGTGTGCAAGATGGGTGCCGCATTTGCTCACAATGGAATAAAAACAGCATCGTGAAGATGTTTCAGGCAAGTGTTTGGTGATGTTTCATCACAATAAAGCTTAGTTACTGCATCAATTCATAACTCTGGATAAAATAAGGGTTCATTGCTTTACATCTGGATGAAGGAACAGTCAAAATAGTGGATTGAAAGTTGAGAATTGGCTCCAAAGAAGGCGAAAACAGTTTTGTCTGCAGGCAAGGTCATGGCACCAGTTTTTTTGGGATGCACATGGGATAATTTTAATTATCTCCAAAAAGGAAAAGCAATCAATGGCGAGAATTATGTTACCTGTTGCAGTGTTTGAGTGATGCAATCAAGCATAAATGGTCTCATTTAGTCAAAAAGAAACTTTTGTTTCATCAATACAATGCACCAGTTGGCACATCCATTATCGCCATGACCAAAATCAATGACTTAAAGTTTAAATTGTTTCCTCATGCACTCTATTCACCAGATTTAGCTCCCTCTGATTATTTTGTTTCCAAACTTGAAGAAATGGATAACTGGTAAAAGATTTGCCAACAATGAAGAGGTGGAGTCTGCAGTTGATTGCAGAGCTTGACGGTTCTCACTATAAACAGGGCATCGAAGCTATTGAGAGCGCTGGGAAAAGTGTATCAAGTTCAAAGGAAACCATGTTCAGAAATACAGATATTTTTGCCAAATTATTGTGCTTTCTTTGTTAGGTCAGGTACTTCTGCAACAGTCCTTCTAGCATAACACTTTCAGGCTAAGTCATAAAGTAAAGGTAAATTGGGGCGAAGATACAATGTTAATTTTTCTTCTGGTTCTGGTTTGCTAAAACACTGTCTGGTCAGTGTTCCAGAGAATACTGCAAATTTTATTCAAAAAAAGTTAAATAAACAATACATCAACATTATTTTCCATATACCCTAGTTAACTAAAAAATAAAATTTGATATAATGCTGTAGAGGTGGTCATAGTGTCTCTATTTGTATGCCTCACAATATGTGCTTTAAAGTGGCAAAATCTGGCCCTCTATTACTCGTTTATCACGTATTCGATGCTCTTCTCTTGGATGGTTATGCATCGGACATTTCACATATAATTCGCTGTCTAAGGTGACTAAACGACCACGGCATCCAGTTTTGCTGTGTTGCGAGCATCTCCAGAACTTCTTTGTTCCAACTTGTCGATCACTGCCGTACACAAAGCCATCATGTACAAGTTGATACCCACCTCTCTGTGACATTATGAAGTAGTAGTCACCTATAATAGAATATCAAATACTGTAGCCGTGCCATCTTTTGTTTTCCTTAGCAAGTAATACTGTATTAAACTATTTTATAAAGAAAGTCAACAAACATATTACAATCAACTAACCTTTCTGTTTTTGCATTACAAATTTTAACTTTTTTGTCCACTTTCTCTTAAACATAATAAATATTTCCCAGCAATGTTTTTACATGTACATTTTGTTGTAGGTTACATATTACGGATAAGTAGATTGTTTGACAATCTTGTCATAAGAAACACGAGAACTATGCCCAAGCGCATAAATACTTGGACAAAAATTTTACTAATATTGAACTCATAAATGGTATTTGCTCAGCATACTTACTGATTGAAACATTTAACAAATATGAGGGCTATTTTTTTTTTTCAATCTCCAGCAGGACATGAAACCAAAACAAATGTGAATAGCAAATGAATGTGCAATCGTGCTGTGAACTGGGGAGCTTCTGGGTACAATGTAAATAGAGTAACACCAGCTGTTCAAAATTACTGTCTACAAGGCAGTTGGACCGTAAGCAGTGTTGCTAAAATATTACATTGCATGGTTTCTTGAGTCTCCAATAAACATAATTCATTAGTGATATTGTTGAAAGTATGATCATAATTGCTTTGTTTAATGCGATAATGTAATGTGATGCTCTTTCACACAATATTGATAATTGCTCCACTCTTAGGTACCAACTTGACGTAAACACAAGCCGTCAACAAGTAACCTGCAATACACCAAAACCAAAATATAGTACCTTAAATATTGGTGATTATCTGTGAGTTTTCAAGATACACGATAACCCTGGTAAAGACTACTTGAATGTAACACGATAGCAGTGCTAAACGAGGCATGAGTCCATGTGGCATTTGTTAGTTGCAGCTGGTACAAACAGCAGGTTATTGTAGAGGGAAACCAGGTCTGGATCTAAGGCTGGATGGAGTATAGTGTACCAGGAAAGAAAGGATAAGGCACTTTTGAAGCAGGCTGTAAATTGCTATAGCGAGAGGAATAAATGACAGTATAATATCTCTGGTTCACTTTTTTACTTTCTCCACTGGTAAGTAGGGGAAGTATTATATTCCACCCAAAAATTCGATGTCGGGATTTCACCAGAAATATATGTTTTGAGACCCCTTGAATAAAAAAAAAAAAAGCATTTTTAGAAAAAAGTAGAGGTGTGTGTGTGTGTCAAACTGTGGACAGCATAACTCAAAAACGAAAAGCAGGTTAAAAACCAATGTTGGTATTTAAGTTTAATGTCTTTCAAGGATGCAACACAATGATTTTGAAGGAAGAGCCCCACCCTAAACAACCCTTTACATAGAAAATTTTTCAAAAATTTTTATTTTCTTGAAAATGCTCTTAACGATTTTGATTAAAATGTCATATGTTTGAGATATTTTTATCACAAATGAAATGTATATCTTGAATTTTCTGGCTATAGCCCCTGTAGTCGTATTTACTTCAGACGACTTTTGCAAAACTGGTAAACCGTTAGAGATAGACCAAATCATACTCTACAAAAAATATAGATCCTGCTAAAATACACAATTATTTATGTCTAAATAAATTTGTTTGTAAAATGAACCATTTTGGAGATATTCCTTGTTATGTGTGGGAGTTTCGGACAACTTAAAACTTTTGTGAAATGGAACATTGTTGTTCATTTTTTTATATGTTAAGTGTGCAAAGAGAACAGAATCTCAAAGCTTTAAAAGATTTGACTATTGCACAAAGCCTACTGTATTCTAATATTCCCCTGGCACCTACAAGGAAATAAGCAATAAGATAATTAGTACAAATGTTTAGTACAAGAGTAGAGAAAGTCATGTGAGGGCAACACATCAGATTTTGATTTTTATCATCATCGTCATCACCACCACCACCACCACCACCACCACCACCACCACCACCACCACCACCACCACCACCATCATCATCATCATCATCATCATCATCATCATCATCATCATCATTATTATTATTATTAACATCTTCCAATGTAGTGTCATATTCGACGGTAAATGAATGAAATGTGCAAAATGATACTCCAATGAGCCCGAGGTCCATAGAGCTTTAAGTTGCCTGACATTCGTCTTCTCAGGTTAAGGGAAAACCTCGGAAAAAATCCTTACCCGTATAATTCACCCTAAGTGAGATTCGAACTCACGACCTCTTGGGTGTGAGGCAGACACACTACCACCATGCCATAGAGGCGGGCTATCAGGTTCACTTGTGTCAACCAAAAGGGTCACAGCTAAACTCCCAAGACAAATACAGTACCTATGCACCAGCTTAACAATACTCTCTATAAACAACTTGTTGCCGGTCTTTTGAGCCAATCTGCACAATCTTCTTAAGATCACTGGAGTGGAAATGCTGTCCCCCCCAACAGTTTTTCAGCTGTGGATAAAGATGGAAGTAACTCCGTACTAGGCCTGGGCTGTAGGAAGGGTAACAAAACACGTCCGTTCCTGACAATCTTCATTGTGAACATCTGTTTGGCCAACTTCAAATTTCCTACACGATATACACAGCTCACTCTGAGATGGGTTTCCACTACTATAGTGGACACAGTTTATCGGCAGTTCCCAAGAGTTCAACATGGCGGACATTACACTAAACAGCAGACGAAAGTATCGCAATGAGCAGTCCTGCCAACATACATAATAAAGGCATTTCTAACCTCAAATATCTCAGGGTTAAAGTATCACACTTTCAAACGATAATAATGCTGGAACATCGTTACCACACAACAAAGAACTTACTCACCTTCGGCAAATCTTGTTCTGCAATAACACTTTTAGATAAAAACACTTCCAAGCGCTAAATATCATAATATATATTTAATGCACTACTGTGTTGTGAACACAAAAGTAACAGTAACTACAACTGCATATATTGCCCTAAAAGAATTCAAGACAAAATCACGCAAAAACAAGCAGTAAGTCCACAGATTAATTAATACAGCATCAAAAAAATGGTGTCTTGTTTTAAAATCTATCAGGTGGCCTTTCTGCACTGCATTCATAAACAAGGGCTTCTGTGGCAACATAACATGTAATAACACTAGCTATGGCTGTAGCTTTACCATGGTTATTTGTTACTAACAGTTGGAAGCACTAATGCAACCTAATGGATGGAACATCACCAAATAAAACCAGACTGCACCATGATGGGGGAAAAATGTCAAGGTTGTTTTTTGGGGTATCTCAATAAGTTGTGCCTACTATACATCCCTCTTCTTCTAGAAACAACACTGAATAACTAGCACTTGGCAGGGGAGGCTATGGTAAACGACATCTTTAAGTGAGCATAACTAAGCCATCTGGCAGTGCCATTCTCCTTCTTCCATAGCACTACAGGCCAAATTGAGCCTTGGCTTCTCTTAAGCATTGCCTCCATTCTTCCCTATTTGTTACATCTCTTTCCAGATTCTACAATTCAATATGTTTCTTCCATCTCTCCTAGCCTCATCCAGTTATCTCTCCTTGGTCTGTCAGTTGCTCTATTCTCATACTTTTCCCATTTAATGCTTCTAAAAGTACACTTTGGTCATTCATTCTCAATATGTGGCCAGCCCACCGAAGCCTTCTTAATTGAACTATCCTTGTTATATCCAGCTCTTTATATATGTCATACATTTCATTGTTAAATCTAAATCTTCACAATCCATTTTCTTTCAGGTCTAAAATTCTTCTCAAAATCTTTCTTTCAAAAGCATTTAGCATATTCTCCATTTTCTTTGTCACTACCCATACATTTCAACCATATGTCAAAATTGCTCTTACTATTTTTAAAACTGAATTTTTGTTTGCCTATGTATATCTTTAGACTTTAATATTGATAATAATGTAAAATATACTTTATTTGCCTTTAACTGCCTATTTTTTATCTCACTATTCCATTATTATCTTGAGTGATTATTGTACCTAAATGTGTAAATTCTTCAACTATATTATATTTATTAGGTCTATCTGCTCTACGTTATTATTCAAGTAGCTCTTATGTGTCTTTTAACATTTTAGCTTTCTGTAGACCGATTTCCTGCAAGTTTTTCTGTAGTTCTTGGAATGTTTGAATTCAATCTTTTTTTTGTTCTTGGCATTACATTTGTCATCGGCATTGGCCACTAATTGAACTGATTTATATATTAAGGTTCCATATGTCTTTAACTTTCATTTCCTTATTACATGTTCTAAGGCAATATTAAAGAGTAAGAGGGCCAGCCCATCTTCTTGTTTTAAGCCTTTGGTTGTATATACTATGTCGGTGAATTCTTGTACTTTAACTCTAAAGGCTGAATTATCCATTGTTAATTTAACTAACCTCATTAGTTTCCTTGGTATCCCCAAAATTAAGCATAATACTGTGTAATTTCTCCCTATAGTCATACGCTTTTTTAAGTCTATGAAAAGCTGTACACATCCACTTTAAACTCCCATAATTTCTCTAAAATTATCTTAAATGTGAATATTTGATCTATTGTTGATTTAGTTTTTCTAAATCTTGCCTAATACTTGCCTATTATCTGTTCTGTATACTGCTCTATACACGATAAGCCATCAGCTGACGTGCCAGAATCCCCTCTGTTACAGACAAGACTGTTCTAGTCCATCTAACCAACAATGGCAGTACCATTGGGGGTTGAAAAAAATTTGCTCTTCAACAACCTGCATTTTTTATTTTGGAGAAAGGAAAGAAGTGTGTTTGCAACTGAGCAAGATGAAATAAGTTTCCATATTTTGAACTCACAATGCTTGAGATGGGGAGCAGTTTTGCTGTTTTTGCAAGCGAGTTCTTCTTCTAAAACCTGATTTGATTCCTGGTTAAAGTGATGCCCTTTCCCACCATCTTAAATTTCATCTATCAAAGCTACCAAGACACTGTGAGCAAAACTTCAACAAGAATTATCATCTTTATCCATCAAAAACTTAAAATTGTAGAAGGGTTAAAGAATACAATATTGCATTTAAACCGAAAAAAATTATTTTAGATTGAAACCAGTTTTTGAAGTTCAAGACACTTGTGGCCTTTGAAGCTATTGTCATCCAATTTTGGAGGTTACCTTGGTTCAAATTTCACTGGAGTAGCAGCAAAACAAGATGGGTCACCATAAAATATTGACTGAAATGCATTGATATTAACAGGATTTCGGTAGCACTGTGCTTGAACACAACAGGTATTTTGCACTTATGTTAAAATAAATCTGTTACATTCACATGACTTTCTCTACCACTATAGTTTATTTTTATACACTAGCTTCTACAAACTATTCTTATAAAACTTTATTTTTCTATCGACTTCCCATTAATCAAGCTAAATCTTTGCAGAAAGTTTTATTATACATTTCATTGTAGGCATGCAGGGAATACAGGATACCTAATCGCTAGTCAAATTTTTAAAAGCACTACATCCTGGCCTTGATATTCCATACTCTTTCTATGACACTGCCAGAAACAATTGAATAACTACAGCAGCATTGAAAAATTCAACCAACTGATATCTTGGGAATGGCTAATGTCACAACATAATTTGAATTAAAATATCTTTTAAAGAGATCCACACTTTTTGTGTAGAAAGTTTTTGTCTACCTCTTACAGTTTATCTGTTATACAAAATTCCTCCTGAAGGAATTAGAAATTCATAGCCTTCACAGACTGTTTCCAGAAAATTCCAGATAACTATACATTTTATGTGTTATGTATTTTAAATATATGGTATTTGAGAGCCATTTTTAGGAAATAAACTATACAAAATGTTTCAATGTAAAGAGCAATTTTGGGTAGGAGGTTGTTCTTGAAAATCTTGGTATTACTCTTTTGAAGGTGTTGATTTAAATGGTAATGCTGATGCCCCACAGCCCAACTTTTTGGTCAAAGGCATAGTATACAATCAAAGTGCATTTGTAAGACATTGAGAGTTGTATGCAATTTCTATCCTATTTTTGGAATCCAACACAACTGAGTTGCATCTATTTTTCATCTAACATGAAAATAGCCAATCAGTGTCAGTAACATAACATAACAATATGGCGGACTGTGCATGCAACATGTAGCCAGGTATTCTGCATGTATGAGTTTGAGCTGCAGTAGTTAGTTATTCATGGTTCTGTAATCTTCTGCACGTAATTTTGTCTTCAACATGATGTAAGAGGCTGAGAAATAAATCTTTGTGAATTCACAGAAAACTGTGATTGTTTTCCAAATCCTTTAACCTCAATTTCTTTTGTAGTAGACCCAATACAATCTTGCCCTGTGTCCTGTTCTCTTCTTTGTAACCATGACCATGTCCATCAATGTCTACTCCTATATCTTTTCATCATACTGAGAGTCATGGAAATATATCTTAAAAAGGTACTTAACATAGCAGTCATATTAATATTTGTGTCTGCCATGTCTATTTGTTAGCTTGCTACAAGAACTGTCATTTGTTTTTGGACCAAAATGTATCATAGTGTGCAATTCCATTGGATACAAAACGTTTGGTCAAAAATGTTGGACTGTGGGAGACTGGCTTTGGTTTGTCTTTCATCCGACTTTTGTTTCTGAGTTATGCTGTTCTCTCTCTCTCACCTTTTTTCCATAATGCTCCTTTTATTTAGGGGACCTCAAAATGTGTATTTTGGTGAAATTTTGGTATCAATTTTTTGGTGGAATGCAGAACTTCCTTTCTATCAGGTATACAATAGTGAAATACAAAAGAAAGTGTCTTTGAAATAACTTTTGTCTTTATTTTAAGCTATCTTAATTTAATAAATTTATTAAAACACTTGAATACGTAGCAGTAGAGATACTTAAATATAGTTAATAGTTTCCTGTATCTGCATTTTGTTCATTATAGTCTTATAGTTCATAGTACTATATAATTTAATTAAGCACATGGGAAATATAGGTTACAAGTTCGCAATTACTAGCACTTTATTAAGCACAGCTGCATAATATTCACAGAATATTAACTGAAACAATAACCATCTTACATTGGCCACAAAATATCAAAAAGATGCATAAAAACAGTAGTGCATACCTTCTTCATGTATGCTTTGATATTAATGTATTGTCAGTAGACTAAGTAACAGAAATTAAAACTTGAAAAATACCCTGTTTCAATATACACCAATAATAAAAAATGTACTAAAACTTACATTTAAAACATGTTTATATATAAATGCAAAGCTTTATTATATAAAAAAAAAGTAAAATTATATTATACAGTAAAGTTATTACGTTAGTTCTCTGTGTATATTTACATTTTTGCACTGTTTAGCTACATTTGTATTTCTAAAACAAAAGCAGTATGTGATTAGTGAAGACGAACTGCTATTTTCACAATTATTCTACTACAATATATTTTATAATGACACAAAATATGACATTAAATGAAAAAAATGAGGGGTGATGCTTTATGACACATCAAAAACAACAAATTTATAAAAATGCTTATAGTTTAACAATGTCTTTCATTTCCAGCAACTGTTACATTTGAAACCACCAAAGCCAAAGAGCAAAGACATTTTCATTTTGAGCTTGGTAATTTTCTGCTTGTGCTATTAATATTGGTAACACAGCCTTGCCACTGCTGAAATTAATACTTCTTCTTCTCCTCCTCTACCTGATTACCCTCCGCTTATGTAGTAGGACTGTGCCCATAGGACTTACAAGGCAGTGCCTAGGGTCAGACGCCTGTCAGGGAGCAGAGGAACCTATGGACTGGACAGAGTGAAGACCTGGAAGTGGGTGGTCAGCCAAACACCAGGTATGATAGTGAAGAAGATGATGGTATGAAATGCAGGGGAAATTGATGATGGAGCAATTGGTGGAATGAGTGACGGGGGAAACCGGAGAACCTGGAGAAAACCTGCCCAGACACCACTTCGTCCACCACAAACACCACATGCAGGTCCCTGGGATTGAACCTGGGCACCTAGGTAGTAGGCAAACGGTCTAATCGCTTGGCCATGGTGCCAATGCTAATTTATTCTCATAATGCTGTAGTGTGAAAGGACCCAAGTTCGCCTCCCCTAGGGGTGTACTGCAGTAGGTGCAAGGTTGGAACTCCTGGACTCCTGAGAGAAACTCTCAATTGGGTTCCTCTAAGAGTGAGGAATTCTAAGAATAGTACCCAATCAACTTTGGTCCATAAGCACATTTGAGCTACCAGATACCTCCCTGAACACAGTTTGGGGGATAACATTGTGCAAGCCAGTGGATGGGGAGCTGTAAAGGGTGACTGGACATGTTACTGAAATGCCTAGCATGTTTCTAAAGGGGCCGAGGCAATATACCCCTTGGTTACCACATTGGGATGGCAGTATACCAGACGTCTATGATGCTTACATCTGGTATCTGCACTTGTTTTTAGAATTTTTGTAGGGTACACTGATCAATGTTTGATCTACACCAATGGATCTAAGAACTCCAATGGTGTTGGCTGTGGTAAGTAATGGAAACAAACATTCGGTTTTCATAGTATCAATCAATCAATCAATCAATCAATCAATCAATCAATCAATCAATCAAAAATGTTTATTTGGGCATGCTTACAACATGCCCGGGCTGTTTAGGGAAACCCCTCTTCAGCCTAGTGTGGTATTTGTTTCATTGTTGTGTTGGCATTTCCTTCGGCTTAAGTGCGTATTTGTGTTAATTTGGTGTTTTTGTTGACATTGTGCAGTGTAGTGTGTTGTGATTTGTGTATCTGTGTGTCAGTTCCCTTGTTCCACATCCATGGCTCCATTCATGTGCTTCTGCCCAAAGAAGATCTATGGTTTTGTTGCTCGTTTTTTCTTTTTATTTGAATGTTGCTGCTACGCTCAATGGTATTTCTTGTATGTTTAGTTTGTTTTTATATGTTAGGGTTTTAGTGTGTGTTTGTGTCTATTGTGTGTCTAAATGTTTTGAAAGTGTTGTAGATGCTCTCGTATTTTCTGTTCTTCTTGTTCTTGATATTTGTCGTATACGTGTATGAGTGTGATAAGGGGAGGGTTTTTGTCGTTTTGTGTTTCTTGTATAGTTTTCATCTTTTGTGCCGTGTTTATGAGTGTTCTTCTGTAGCTTCTTGTGTGTGCGTTGTGTATGTATGTTATCATTTCTTTTGCTATGTGTGTGTCAATGGGTGTTGTGTTTGTTAATTGGTGTATAGTGTTGGATTTGAATGATGGGGAAAGTTTGTGAGCAGTCCGTAGGCACTTCCTTTCGTATGTTTTTATTTTATTCATCATTGTTGTTGTTATTAGGGGCATTGTGGCTACGGCTGCATATCTGAGTTTCATAGTAGCACTTAGCACTTCCATTTATAGTACAGCGCTGTATGCTATATATGCCACTGGAGATTGGGTGAGTGCCTTGCACTTCAGATCCTTCTTGAGCTGTAGTGTATCCAGAATGCCCTCCATGTTTTTACACCTTTCTGGCATTAACGTGGTGTTTCCATGGATTACCAGTCATACTGGCTTGACTGGGAGTGAATTGGTGGATTTATCAGCAAAGGCAGCAACCACAGAACCCAATATTACTTCATCCCATGTTACTTCATAAGATTTTAGACTTGTAGTGCTTAGAGTGATGCTATTGTGCTAGCTTGAAGAGTGTATCAGCTCTGCGGAAATAAGCTTGGAACAATGACAGAAATTCTGATTAATGGTTAACCTCCTCTCATGCATCTCACTATGGGATGAGTTTTGCTCGGTTGGTATTGGTCACTGTAATTTTATGCACGGTTACCTTTTTAAGGGGAAGTCTGCACCTCTGTGTTGTGTGACAAACTTCTGTCAGTCCGCCATGCGTTGCTAGGGTGTGTCCCCTGGCACATCTTCAGGACTCTCTGCAACTGCCGGTCAGTCTTGCTCAGGTTGTGGCACATGATAACCAAGTGGTCAAAGCAGGTTTTATATTTTTATCAAAGATAAACTTCCAATGAAGGATTTAGTGAGTCTTGTTGAAAAAACCCAGTGTTATACAATATCACAAGACTCTGCACCAGCTCATAAGGCTACACATGTGCAACAGTGGCTTAAGAACAATGTTCCATAGTTTATAACACACCAAAATTCGCCATTGGAAATTCCAAATAAAATATATATATATAAATATTTTGCTGTTTAACGACGCTGTCAATTGCCAGGACCACATCAGTGTTGCTGGTGTGCCACTGATTTTGTCCTGCAGGAGTTCTTTTACATGCCAGTAAATCTATTGACATGGAGCTGTCATTTTTAAGCACACTTAAAAACCATCGGTCTGGGCTGGATTTGAACCTGTGACCTTGGGATCAGTAGGGCGGTGTCTAACCAACTGAGCCACCCAGACCGATTATTGGAAAGTCCAGATCTGAATCTGCAGGATTACCAACTATGGAACATCTTTGAGAGTAAAGCTTGCTCAACGCAATACAGAAAACTGGAAATCCTAAAATGAGATTTGAAGAAATCAGTGCCAATTTGGATATAAATGTTATACGTGCTGGATTCAAAGCACAGTTTGAGTAACTATCTGTTCTTTGTATTTACTATATTATAGTTAATTAACGGTATGAAAATGTTTTGGATAGTGCATTCTTTGTTGTGGTACCCACATTTACACTTATGACAGAAGTAAGCTTTGTCTATCTCTTATGGTTTACCAATTATACAAAAGTTTATCAATTCCAGAATTCAAGAAACATGGGATGAGCTGGCTATCTTCATACCCAGGATATGCTATTGCTAGAAATTTGTTTGTGCATATAAATATAAAATAAATGCAATAGAATGAATAACTCAAGTACATATACCTCCTGGATAATTGCACCTGTGTTAATCATTGTTTGGAACAATACTCATGAGTCAAGTTGTTTGGAAACAAACTTTCTGGGACAAAATGTCTCAGCTTCTGCATTGAAGAAGTCAAACATTAACCGTTTCTATTAGAGGAAGAGCCTGTGACTGCCAGACATTCCTTATTTTATGAAAGCTGAAAGTTTCTCAGCACATGCCCCCAACAAAGATAGGAGCAATGGGGCTACTATGAATTTTGGATCATGGCTTTGGTAAGCAACAGATAGCAAAGTCGTATAAAACAGCAACTTAAAATTTGCAAAGTTTAAAGCCTAATTTTCTTATATTTTCTTCGGAATAGTATTAGAAATCACATCATCCATTGCCAGACACTTCGTAGCATGGCAACCCCCTGCTGGACACCCTTAAACTTCAATAAATTTGACATAGTATAAAAGTCAAATTTTATGTATGTTCCTTGGGTGATTATTAGAAGATGTTTCCTTAAACCCAATCTTCTCATATTTAAATGTCTTGGCAACTAACTAAGAGATCAGATTTAAATCCCCTAGCTGTGAAGGTTGTAACACTTTAATGCTTAAAAAATCATTTAAAATCAACCATTAAGTACTTTTTACTGAAAATTTGCATGCACAATATTAAAAGCATAAACTCACTAACACTCTTGCTCTAATACTCATATTGTGTGCGAAAGAAACAGAAAATTAGTTTGAATCTCTCCCTACTTATTGGGGTGCCAAGGCATCGGTTTTTGCTTCAGTACAACTAAATGTGCAGTTTTCGCACTTGAGACAAACTAATCTAAAGCATAGACCCTGATTTCATTTTTCGTCTTTCAACACGCTTCTGTCGGGATTGTTCAACTGCCTCTTTGCGTAAGTATTTATTCCATCACATATTTGTCAAAGCTTCCATGTATTCTGAAAAAAATTGAAAGTACAGACAGCCTTTCTGATGCATGATAAATCAGTAAGTCTTTGCAAACACTGTTGTTTGCAATAAAAGGGTAGAGAATGAGGTTTTTGTCAGTTTTAGTCCAATTCCAGTTACATTGATTTTTCTGTGTCGTAATGCGAGCACGTTTCAAAGGGCCTGGAACATCATCATTGGCTTCATAGTTATTTTATTTGCTGCTTTCTGCACTAGATTCATTATCAGTCACTATAATCTTCTTCTGACTGTTTTTTCATATTCAGAAAAATCACCACTTTCACTCTTTAATACACTTTATATCAGTTTTCTCAAGCCCTCCTCATCATCTGCACAGGTTTTTTTCATGGCGATGAGGCAAGTGAAATAATGCTAAGAATAAAATTGTTTTTCCTTGATTGAAACACAGTTGGTTATATCATACTGAGGAAAATTACAAACACCACATGTCAGCATTTCATTCCAGACGTGTACAAATGAGATCTATGAGAAGGAACCTAAACTATATGGAATTACATGGAGCCATGCGGCATAGCGAGCTGAGCTCGTCATACGATTCATATGCCAAAAAGACGCACGCAAGCTCTGGTTGTCATATGATGCGAATGGGTTAATAGCTGGACAGTGTCGACAGATCTAACACCTAGCCAGACAAACATAATGGGTAGCTGTAGGTGTGAGTGTGAGGCAATATATGTATATACACAAGGATGCGAGTGAGATAGTGAGGTCTTTTGCGATCTTTTACTGTGCATTTTTAGTTTACTCACTATGTGTTGTTGTTTTTATACATACAGTATATGTTTTACTATTTGTTTGGGCATTTTCTAAAACAAAGGTGATCCAATTTTCATTATCATCATGGGAGACGTTTTAATTTGTGTTTTCTGTAAGAAAACTGTGGTAAAATAATATTGTTTTCTGAACAAATGTTGAAAAAATGTCTAACGATAAGAATCCGCACAATTGGGGTACACCATGACTGGACCTGATCAAGTTCAACTGACTGATTTCCCAGAAGAATTAAAGAATTCAAATTTTAAACAGGATCTTTTTGATTTTAAATGGTCTGAAGGGGATCAGCTGCCAAATTATGTCAGTGATTCACTAAAAGCTCTAGTAGGTATTGAATTATTATTTCAAACTATATATATAAGTTTGTAGGTATTTATAATTGTGTGTGTATATATACATACATATATTGCCTCACGCATGCACTTACAGCTACCCTTTACGTTTGTCTGGTCAGGTGTTACAACTGTAGAAACTGTCTGGTTATTAAGAAAACATCTTCTAATAGTCACCCAAGAAACATGTATAAAATACAGGTTTTATACTATAACGTAAGTACAGTTGTTTAAGGGTGTCTGGCGAGGGGTTGCCACGATACTAATTGTTTGACTATGGATGACATGATTTCTAATATTATTCCAAAAAAAATATAAGAAAATTAGGCTTTATACTTTGATGATTTTTGGTTACTATTTTATATACCTTTGCTGTCTGTTATCTGCCAAAGTAACGATTATTCTAACTTTATAGTACCCCATGTTCCTACCTGTGTTGGGGACATGAGCTGAGAAACTTTCAGTTTTTATAAAATAGGAAGGTCTGGCAGTCATGGGCATTTGGACTATATTTCTTTATGGTTACAGAAATAGTAAAGCTTTTAATAATGATGATGATGATAGCAATTGTTTGCGATGTCATACAAGAACAGTTCTATCTTTGCCAACATTTTCGCCTAGTGTCAAGAGAAGGACGAAATATTGAGAATACAGCCTACATAACTAATGTTACTACATCAACTGTCACCTAATGACTGACCCAAATTTTCAATTTTCAACAATGTCTAGGAAGTACTTTACTATTCTTTATACTGATTCCATTGATGTTGCAGGACTTATACTATCTTCAAAATTAAACTTATTCCAGGCAGCATCAATTTTCAAGTTCTTTAACAATTTATCTTGTCGAGGTAAATGATTATGTGGACCTGCAGGCTTCGCCAAAATTTCACCATCTGTCACACATCGAGATGTGCAACGTTCTTTCTTATATTCTGAGCAAACCCAAAAAATTTTTCTCCCACGATGTTGGTTTGTGGAGTAAACAAAGCCATCATAGATGAGAACTGGATTTCCTTTAGCGCTTCTCACAATTTGCACACCTATAAAAAATAACTTCTATCAATATTCCAAAATATTTATTAGTTATAACAAATAATATAAACACTATTTTTAATTCATACAAAAGGAGTTACTGGTTTTAGATCTAACATTCTCTAAAATAAATGTACATTTAAAATCAATATGAATGACAATTTTTGTAAGTTCTAAATCAAGGCTATTAGCTTCCAAGGGAGAGAGAGAAGACAGAGAGAGGGAGAGAAAAGGCAGATATAGTGAGAGAGAGAGGGAGGATTATAATAATTAAGTAAAAAGTGTGCATATTCTACCTAATTAAGTTTGTTAGCACCTCAATACATGTAATTTTTTCAAGTTAAAAAGAATTTATCTATCAACAGACATAAAACTCTTGCAAAATACAATTTATCACGCATTAGGTCAGGAGCTCCCATCTTTCTTGACTGACGACACTACTTACTGAACACCCACAATATCGCAATACATTTAGTAGCAGCACCAGTGGTGGTGGTGGTAGTGGTGGTGGTGATAGTGGCAGTGGTGGTGGTGGTAGTGGTGGTGGTAGTGGTGGTGGTAGTGGTGGCGGTGGTGGTGGTAGTGGTGGTGGTAGTGATGGTGGTGGTGGTGGTAGTGATGGTGGTGGTGGTAGTGATGGTGGTGGTGGTGATGGTGGTGGTAGTGGTGGTGGTGGTGGTAGTGGTGGTGGTGGTGGTAGTGATGGTGGTGATAGTAGTGGTAGTGGTGGTGGTGGTGGTAGTGGTGGTGGTGGTAGTGGTGGTGGTGGCGGCGGTGGTAATGGTGGTGGTAGTGGTGGTGGTGGTGGTAGTAGTGGTGGTGGTAGTGGTGGTGGTAGTAATGGTGGTGGTGGTGGTAGTGATGGTGGTGGTGGTAGTGGTGGTGGTAGTGGTGGTGGTGGTGGTAATGGTGGTGGTAGTGGTGGTGGTGGCAGCGGGGGTGGTAATGGTGGTGGTGGTGGTGGTGGTAGTGGTGGTGGTGGTGGTGGTGGTAGTAATGGTGGTGGTAGTGGTGGTGGTGGTACTGGTAGTGGTGGTAGTGGTGGTGGTGGTGGTGGTGGTGGTGGTAGTGGTGGTGGTGGTAGTGGTGGTGGTAGTGGTGGTGGTAGTAGTGGTAGTGGTGGTGGTGGTAGTGGTGGTGGTAGTGGTGGTGGTGGTGGTGGTGGTGGTGGTAGTAATGGTGGTGGTAGTGGTGGTGGTAGTGGTGGCGGTGGTGGTGGTGGTGGTGGTAGTAGTGGTGGTGGTAGTGGTGGTGGTAGTAGTTGTAGTGGTAGTGGTAATAGTAATAGTAGTACTACTAATATAACAACAATAATAATAATAATAATAATAATAATAATAATAATAATAATAATAATAATAATAATAATAATAATAATAATAAATAAAGCAGTGTTTAGGGGATTTTTCCTGTGACTTCCTGTGTTTTCTTGGTTTTGAAGCAAGTTGATAATGATAACTTTTAAAAAGCCCTTTTTTGTTTATTTGGCGCTTAGACAAAACATTTCCGAGTATAAGACATTTAGGATATTACTTTTTTGGATTCCGGTATGGGCCACATTTGACAAATGCAAATTGGCATAAAAGGAACATCTTCCTCCTCCTCCATTTTGTAAGCAGCTGTGCTTTTTAATGAACATCCTCCCCACAGAGGTGCATTAAATGATTATGTGGAAGTCTATGTAATCATTCAGGATGTTGTTTACAGCTCACAGCATAGACAATAGTTTCCAAAACATGTTCTGCTGCAAAAAGTGAAGCTAGTGTAATGAAAATTTCAATTTGTGCATGTAAATTTCAGTGTTTCTCTGTACTGGCATAAGTGGCAAACATTGTTTAAAGTGGCATTAACTTGCAAAATGTATTTTGCCTCTGTTGGCAAAAAAAATCATATCTCTGGGTAGATATATCCAATTTGTTT
Source organism: Tenodera sinensis (assembly GCA_030765045.1). NCBI lineage: Eukaryota > Metazoa > Arthropoda > Insecta > Mantodea > Mantidae > Tenodera > Tenodera sinensis. The sequence goes on from CM060961.1 coordinate 16,951,115, forward strand.
GAAATTTTGTGTGCTCATTATCATCTTAACTATTCAACTGCCGTATAAATTTCCATGTTTTATACCCAATGCAAGTTGTTTTACATGTTTCATCCATTAATTAAAAAAAAAAAAAAATAAGATAAAGTTAATTTACTATGGAATGGAAACTCAACACAGTGTCATGTGTACCTACCCCGAGGAATTATATATGTCGTGGCCCTGGGTTCACTTCCCGCCGGAGTTGATAACACCAAAATTTATATGAACTATCTCATGTACATGCTTAACAATGTAAACCTTAGTATTCGCAACTTTTGTGCTTTAATTATTTTTTAAATTTTTTTTAAATTCAACTTCTAAGTTTTGAATTTTTTCTATGCAGTATTTAGCAGAATGAGTAATGTTTTAGGTTGTTTCAAAATCATATATCTAATAACCACAAAAAAATTCATCCAATTCTATCCAATAGTTCCTGAGAAGAGGTACATTTTATAAAGAAAAGTTTAATTAGTGGGAAACTGAGTATAAAGAATTTGGTGTGCCTGCAACAGTTTCCTCCACTGTAGCTCCAAAACTTTTGAACATGGTCTACACGTTCTAGTTTTTCACATTATGCCATCTAGCTTACAAACATTGAACCTTGCAATGCTTTAGGAGGCAAATTTCAAACCCGTTTCATGTAGAAAAATAATACTGAAGAGCACAGTAAAGTGGCTTTTAGATCGCCACACCCATTTTAGAAATGTCAAATTCAACAGTCTATAACCAAAAATATAATGAACATATCACAATAAAACAACTTTTATATGATTTACCAATATACATATTGGTTACCTGATTCACACATTAAAAAAAATACACAAATTTCATGTTTAATGCAAGTTAAAGCCACCTTAATGTTGACTTTCTGTGGACAAAGTAGTCTGATCCAGGTCAAATAATTTTAAGAGGTTACAGAGCACAAAATTCTGATGTACTGACAACACTGGATTGACATTTGCAGTTGCTCACGTTAAATTACTTTAAATACTGAAAATTACTTTTTTCAAATGTAATATGACAGTGAATGAAGTACCCACAGGTTACATAACATAGCAAAGATGAAATATGCATGCAAAATGTACTAATTTTCCATGCTTCTTTAGTTTGTACTCTTATTATTTTAATTCCATATGGACTTTCTAGGACAAACTAACAAGTCAAATACTACCTAATTTTTTTGCATTTGTGATGTGGAATGAGAAACTTTCCCACATTTGTTTTCTGCTCCATCCAATTGAAAATTCAACTCTAAACATTTTAATGGAAGTTTTACCTGCCTAACTCTGCAATTGTATCTTTTGAAACATACCAAAGATTAGAAAAAGTTTTTATTCAACCTGGAGATTTTGGCATTGGCAACACATGGCAAGGTTCTGTTATGGATAAACATATAATATGAATATAGAGTTCTTCTGGCTTCAACATGAAGGTAACAGTGCAATCTGGAAGCACAGTTAACATAGTGTGATCTTTTAATCCCTGTCAAGGACACAACAGAAACATTGTGTACCCAAGGCACCATCCCTATTGTCACAAGTGCTGTGAATGACGGTCATGTCAGACTGTCAATACCAACAAAAGTATCTTTGTAAGTTGAAAATGTTTTCAATATCACAGCACGCATTTTAAGTGGAGAACATAGTGAATACAGAAGAGTATAAAGGTAGGTTAACCAAAGGAATTGTTGGAAAATTAACGTATTTTTTTGTATCACTGTGGTGCTAGGTGGTGCACATCAACGAAGTGAATGTTACTTTAGGTAGCTAATGAGCTACCAGATGAAACACAAATAAAAAATTAAAAATTCCTTGATTAGTGTAAACAAAGTCAATGAATGGAGCTGACTGGTCATAATCCCAAAGAGTCACCCCAAAAATATCACATTCTGAGGGACTGGAGGTCATCAAAGCTCATATGGCTCACATTAAAGAGCAAGAAGAGTCCAAGTTGTTTGATATACTGTTCCTACAGTATTGGTATTACACTGCAGTCCAAGAGAGGCAGAAAATAAGCCCAAAAGATAAAATCTCATTTCATATTATAATCTGTTTATCTATAAATGAAGTATATCAAGTATTCAATGTAAATTTTATGGGATTATGTTGTAATAAACAATTACAGTAGAAGCTCAAAATACCACAGATTCAGATTTAACACGAGGTAAAGTATGTCCCTGGAAAATATATTGCACTCTTTATTTTTCATTTTTACTTTCTCTACTGGTAAGTAGGGGAAGTATTGTATTCCACTAAAAAATTTGATGTCGAGATTTCACCGAAAATATATGTTTTGAGACCCCTGAATCCAAAAAAAAAGCATTTTTAGAAAAAGGTCTGTGTGTATGTGTGTCTGAGGACAGCATAACTCAAAAACGAAAAGTTGGTTAAAAACCAAAGTTGGTATTTAAGTTTAATGTCTTTCAAGGATACGACACGAAGATTTTAAAGAAAATAGCCCCACCCTAAAGTACCCTTTACATGGAAGATTTTTCGAAAATATTGATTTTCTTGAAAATGGCTCTAACGATTTTGATTAAAATGCCATATGTTTGAGATATTTTTATGACAAATGAAATGTATATCTTCAATTTTCTGGCTATAGCCTCTATAACCGTAATTACTCTGGACAACTTTTGGATAACTGGTAAACCGTTAGAGATAGACCAAATCATACTATACAAAAAATGTAGATCTTGCTAAAATACACAATTTATGTCGCAATAAATTTTCTCGTAGGTTGAACCATTTCGGAGATATTCCTTATTATGTGTGTGAGCTTCAGACAACTTAAAAGCTTTCATGAAATGGAACGTCGTCGTTCATTTTTTTATATATTAAGTGTGCAAAGAGAACGGAATCTCAAAGCTTTAAAAGATTTGACTATCGCACAAAGCCTACTGTGTTCTAATATTCTCCTTGCACCTACAAGGAAATAACCAATAAGATAATTTGTACAAATGTTTATTTTAACTAACACGAAGAAGATATAGGAATAAGAGTTTGTAAGAATAGTTAGTACAAAAGTAGAGAAAGTCATGTGAGTGCAACACATCAGATTTTTGAAAGTTGAGTTCAAAATTTTCTTCAAAGAACGGTACTGGAACATACTTTTTGCTACCCCTAGTGTGTACCTTGGTCACTGTGGCCGCTCCATTGCTAAGAATTTCCCAAAGTAACAAGAGATGCACACGGAAGAAGATATTCGCATGTTAGTGAAGTGATAAATACCATAAACAAGATGATTCTGTGCATGGAGAAACAAAATGAATCAAACAGTATCCATCGCCATCTTGCTACAAACAATATGCGGAGAAAAAAAGTTGGAAATTATGTTGCCAAACAAAACTTAGTGATTTCTTTAAGACAATGCAAAATTAGGTTAATGTAAAATGGGTACAGTGTAACTGATGTACTGTATAAATTAAGATCGGCTGCAGGACTGGAATACATCCCTAGCATAACTGGTGTGTAATTGCATTTAAAAGTTGTGTACTTTATTGTATATTACACATTTTACAATGTACTGTAATTTATTATTGCATGAATGTTCACCACCACCACTGCTGGATTGATTTTTGCCACTTCTAAGCTCACATTTTGATATACCGTGGAATCACTGTAATGCAGGGCTAACGCATGTCCCCGAAAAACCACTTTATTTCGGGATTCTACTGTATTTACAACCTTTTTCACTGCTGCACACTACTTACATTGCAATTTGACAATAATTAATGTGAGGGACCAGCACATCTGTGTAAAGTTTTGTTTCCAACTTGGCAAAACTGTAGAAACACATGAAATGCTAAAACAATAATTTGGAAAAGATGCTATAAGACAGTACTCTCCAACTCTCTTATGTGCTTGGGTACATTTAACAGAAAATGCATTTACCTATTTTAATAGGTATACAAGTAGTACATTTTACATAATTTACAATTCCTCTAAGCTGTATATACATTTACTCAAGTATTCTTTTAGTTTACTTTTGAATTTTGATTTTGAGAGATCAGTCAAAATTTTAATCTCATTAGGCAGCTTGTGTATAATTTTATCCCTCTGACACTAATATCCTTTCCGCTGGCACATTTGCTGATATTATATATGTGATACTCAGCATTGTTTCTTGTACTATAGCTGTGATTTGGTTGTTTATCAGTGCAAGCCTATTAGTTACAAATAGTATAGTTCTATACACATAAGAATAGTTTGTGAACATCTTTTGTTTTTTGAATGTCTATTGAAGGTTGAGTAGGGAAAGTATAGAAACGGCAAAAATTACAGCCAACGATAACTTAATTTTATCAGCAAAAAATCTGATGTGTTGCACTCACATGACTTTCTCTACTCTTGTGCTAACCATTCTAACAAACTCTTAATCCTATATCTCCATGTAGTTAAGGTAAACATTTGTACAAATTATCTTATTGCTTATGTCCTTGTAGGTGCAAGGGAGACATTAGAATACAGCAGGCTTTGTGCGACAGTCAAATCTTTTTGGCCTTTGAGATTCCGTTCTCTTTGCATGATTAACACATAAAAAAATGAACAACGTTGTTGTATTTTGCTAAAGTTCTAAGTTTTCTGAAACTCCCACACATAACAAGGAATTTCTCCGAAATGGTTCACCCTACAAGAAAATTTATTGAGACATAAATTGTGTAGTTTACCAAGATCTACATTTTTTGTATAGTATAATTTGGTCTATCTCTAACGGTTTACCAGTTATGCAAAATTCGTCCAGAGTAAATACGACTACATGAGCTATAGCCAGAAAATTCAAGATATACATTTCATTTATCATAAAAATATCTCACACATGACATTTTAATCAAAATCGTTAGTCATTTTCAAGAAAATAAAAATTTTCCATATAAAGCGTACTTTAGGGTAGAGCTATTTTCTTCAAAATCTTTGTGTTGCATCCTTGAATGACAACAAACTTAAATACCAGGTTTGCTTCTTAACCTACATTTTGTTTTTGAGTTATGCTGTCCACAGACTGACAGACTGACACACACACACGGACCTTTTTCTAAAAATGCTTTTTTTTTTTTGTTCAGGGGGCCTCAAAACATATATTTCCGGTGAAATCTCGACATCAAATTTTTGGGTGGAATACAATACTTCCCCTACTTACCAGAAGAGAAAGTAAAAATAGATGTAAAACAGCATGGTCTATCATGAAAGCCATTAAAAACAACTCCCCAATAAAGTATAGTTTTAAAAAGCTAACAAGAGCATGCTTTTGTGGCAGGCCGAACTAAAGGGTAGAAAATAGTTTTTGACTTCGAAGAGTTTGTTCTATTAAGTCAACTAGTTCGTTATATTTCAAAATTTTGTAATGAGTTTAAAATAAAAACTAATTTATATTAACAAGCTGAGCAGAACATTAGTTCCACTTACTGGTGTTTTGCTCCTCACTTTAACTTTTCTATCTGACCTTACCTTGGTCATCTCTTGTTCTCTTCCAACCCCGATGCTATTAGGGTTCCCGAGGGCTAGGGAGTCTTTATTTTTCCAACCTCTCCATTTCTCTCATTTCTCTATAAAGTCTTAACCCCTAACATGCTGACCTGTCATGGGATGTAATACGTCCTCTGATTGGTAATCAGAGGATATGGTCGGTGAATTTATTTTGATAATTCTCCCGGTCAGGTCGGTGAGACCCGTAAACCGACAGGTGTGGTCCTCCAGACATTCTGGGGGTTGTGAGAGAGCGATGTGACCGCCAAAACATAAAAATATGGTGCTCTCTAAAAAGTGGTTACTATTACTGCTATTGCTCTCTTCAATATAAAAAAATATTGGAGAGCAAGAGGATTAATGACTTGATTGTCAGAAATCCAGCATTAGCTAACAACATTTAACTCATGCCTAAGGAGGTGCAGGTGCCATCACAACCACTGTTAGGGCATATGCCCCTCTTTTGAGAGGAAAAAGGGAAAGCACTGTTTAGGGAAGTAATGAATACAGCTTTAGCTGCCCAAAAACATACTTAATGAGTGTGTATTGGAAGATATTCGGAAGGAAATAGGTTTGTTTTGAAATTTGAATATTAGAAATCATCAGAGTAAAAATTTGCTTATGAAAAATACATCACAGGGCTGCTCTAAGTCATATTCAAGCCTACAACTTAGGTCAGTTTAAGAATGGTCAGACAATAGTTGATAATTTTGGGCAGCGATCCTTGAAAGGATTAAACACAAGGAGTTTGTCCCTCCTGGAATCACAGTAAGTGCAGTTTGCTACTGTCGTATCTTGAGACAATTGGGGGAGAACATAAGGATTAAATGTCCACAAATGTGGCATGCGGACATTTAGCTTCTATGTGGCTACGCAAATCTATGTACAGCTTTCACTGTGCAAGAATTCCACGAGAAAACAAAATAACTGCTGTTCCTCATCCAGTACATTTGACAGATTTAACCTCTGACTACTTCTTTTTGTTAAGATGAAAATGAAAGGTCAAACACTTGGGATAGCTGAAAAATTTAAAGCAAAATCACAGCAAGCTAGCATTTTGTTTAAAACTTTGAAGTTCTTTAAAATATGATGAGTTATTGAATATGTCATCTATTAAATAAGTGGGTATTTCTAATTGCCTTTTATTGACTGTTTTAGTATTTATAATGCCTTTTTTCCTTGCCTATTTTAGCTATTTATAATGGCTTTTTGCCTGCCTATTTTAATGATTTATTGATTTATAATGCCTAAACTTCCTGTCTCTGGTTATAACGTTCTGCGAAATCACATATGTAATTCATGAAAGGTAACACAGATAAACAGCAGTACCGTTATCTCGAGCACAGTGCACAGGAACTTGTTGATAACCCTTTACAGAGTAGAGAAAGTTATGTGAGTGCAACAATTCTAGAATTTTTCCTGTTGGACATACATAGACATTACCTACTCCAGACTTTTTGACTTTTCTGCACAAATTATGCCCAATTTGCAATGGGAAACACTAGTGATGCAACATAATACATGATGCTACTCAAAATCTAGTATTCAAAATGGGGCAGCACAATTTTACATTGCAGTACAATGCTTGGACAGAAGCACTCATCTTTCCGTTGAATTTTTGTATGCATTGCAACTTATGATAGTTTAATATTTCTTTCAACAGAAATCCATTTTCAGACTGATACCATCGTAACAAGAAGTTGGCCTTGATGGCCTACTGATTTCAAGGTCGTGGATTAAAAACTGGGCCAGACCAATGGTTTTTAAATGTGCTTAAAAGCGACAGCCCTATGTCAGTAGATTTACTGGCATGTAAAAAGAACTCCTCAGGACAAAAATTCTGGTACACCAGCAACACTGATATGAGCCTACTATTGACAGCATCATTATTATATAATATTTTGTTAATGACACTCAATGATAGGATCATATCAGTGCAACCGATGTGCGGGAATTTCATCCCAAACGCATTCTGTTACATGCCAGTAAATCTATTCGACACAGGGTTGTTGGTTTTAAGTGCTCTTAAAAACCATCACTGGGCAAGTTTAAACCAGTGACCTTGGGGTTAGTAGACCAGCACCTAACCAACTGAGCCACCAGACAAAGATAATAGTGTCTGCTTGTTTACACAAAGTGCACTGAAGTGATGTTTTTACAGGCTGCTTGCAGGATAATTCCAGTATAAATTTTGTAAATGAAAAAAAAAATTAATCTAATTACTGGATAGACAACACTTTTTTTCATAGCAGCAATATTGCTTTGGAATGACAAGGTTCTAACTTACAAAATTGAAAAAATTGAGTAAACATGTGCTTTGATACTGTAATAATTTAATCTATAACATATATCATCACTGATGCCACCTAGTGGTTTATATGGCAAATCTATATTTGTAGAGAAAGTTCTCTTTGGTGTGACAAAGTTCTATGTGCACTATTAATCCGTTTGAAATGATAGTTATATTTGCATGATTAATCTCTTTGAAATAACAGCATACTATCTTCACTCTTGAAGAAGCACATCTGTCAGTGTAAGATATTTGAAGTCAAAAAGAAGAACTAGTGCAATGCAAGATGTAACAAAGGCCAATCCTAAACCAGCAAGAAGAAATAAAGAAATGTCCAATGAAAAAAAGAAACATTTAAAAGACATTATAAAATGTTGTTGTTGTTGTTGTTTTCTAGTGCCTTGCATCTGGCAATGAAGCCATTAGCATTCGTGCTTTCCAATACTTTTGAACTGTAGTTTCTTCTGATCTTAATGCTTCACAGGTCTTCAAGTGTTCTTCATTCATTTCTGCTGGATCGTTACACAGGACACATATTGGTGAGGCTGAGATACCTATTCTGTAGAGATGACTTGCTAAGCAGTCATGATTTGTCAATAGTCGGAAGGCTGCAACAGCTGTTTTCCTTGGTCTCTGGGGGATTATATCTGGGTTGGAAAGTAGTGTAATCCATTTTTTATCTTTGGCATTTGTTTCTATTTCTTGTAGATATAAATGACAAAAATTTTTTATGATCAAGCGTTTTATTGAGGAATATGAGAAATTGAATTTAGACTTTTGTTTTATTGTTGTGCCTTTCTTTGCAAGTGAGTCTGCAGCTTCGTTCCCCATGACTCCACAGTGTGCTGGAATCCATTGGAGATGAACAGTCTTACTAACTTTTTGGAGTTGTGTTAACATTTTGTAGCATTCTCTAATTTTTGTTGACTTCTTTGTAGTATTTGAACATATTCCCTGAATTGCAGCTTTAGAATCTGAAAGAATTACTGCCTTGTTAAATTTATTTAAGGGAAGATTTAATAATTGTCGGAGAGCAATGTACATAGCCTCTATTTCTCCATCATAATTTGTTGTGTCTCTGCCAACAGAATGATAAAAGGAAAAATGTGAACACGTAACTCCAGCTCCAGTAAGGTTTTCCTTCGAGGATCCATCAGTATATATGTGCAGCCATTCTTCTGTGGGATACCTAGTATTGATTGTTTCCAGAGCTAGAAGTTTTTGTATTTCTTTTGGTGTGTCTGATTTACTTATTTCCTCTATTAATTCCAAATTGAAGGTAGGTTGCAATAATTCCAATGGATTTTCTCTTATAAGTAGATTTTCTCTGGTGTTAGGAATGTTCAATTTGGATTTAATCTGTGTTACCTTTTCTAGGAAACTACTATGAGTTTTAAGGATTGAATGGGGGAGGTTCTCTTCTGTCCATTTAGAGTTTGGCAGTCGTAACATTTTCTCGTGTTGGAGCAATGCTTGTTCTTCTATTTTTGTTATTGATGGGGTCCGTGTTAAGGCAAGCATGGCATCAATAGGTGTGGATTTAACTGCTCCAGTGATTAGGCGAAGAGCCTGATTTTGTATTTGTTCAAGTTTATTGATGTTAGCATTTGCTGCTGTTATTAAAGCTTCAGAACAGTACAAGAGGTTTGGTTTAATATACATTTTGTATGTTGTGTTAAGGACTCTCCTTGAGCAGCCCCATTTAGCACCAGCTAACCTTTTCAGGATTTGCAATTTCTTTTCAACCTTTTCTGAGATGTTTGCTATATGTTTTTTCCAACTTAGCTTTCTGTCGAAAGTGATGCCTAAGTATTTGGCATCATCAACTGCTTTGAGTGGTTTACCATTATAATTTATGCTAACATTAACTGGTTTGTATTTTAGTGTAAATAATTCATAATTTGTTTTTTCCACATTGATAGTCATGAGGTTTTTGGAGCTCCATTCATGTACTTTGTTTAGGGTTGTTTCTATTCTGTCTTTAATTAATTCAGGTTTTTTTGAAGAGCCTGAAGTCCAAATGACTACATCGTCAGCAAATAAAGCAATTTTGGTTTCTAAAGTTTTTATTATTGATGGAAGGTCATTTATATATATATATATATATGTTAAAGAGTGTTGTGCTCAGAACAGCACCTTGTGGAAGTCCTCGGTGTGTTTGTTTATATTTGGAAATGTATGTATTATATTTTGTGGCACAAAATCTTTGTGAAATAAACTGAGTTATCCACTTAAGCATGTTACTTTTCACACCTATTGATTGCAACTTCTCAACTAATTTATTTCTCCAGACCGAGTCATATGCTGATTTAAAATCAATGAATACTGCCAAGGTATCCTCCTTTCTATTGAAAGCTTCCTTGATGTCTTGGCTTAGTAGGAGTACATTTTCACTTGTACTATGATTCTGTCTGAAGCCGGTCTGTGAACTATTAATTAAGTTGTAATATTCTAGGAACCAGTTAAGTCTAGATGCCACCATTCTTTCCATCACTTTTGCAATAACACTGGTCAAAGATATTGGTCTGAAACTATTAATATTGTTTGAGGGTTTGTTTTTCTTTAAAATCGGGATGATAATGGCTTTTTTCCAGTCGGAAGGTACAGTCATTCTCCAACACGTGTTATACAGTTTAAGTAGGATTTCTTTTCCTTTCCTGCCAAGGTGTTTAATAAACTCTGGGTGGATCTTGTCAGGTCCAGGAGATTTTTTGTTCTGTAATTGTTCTATTGCTAAATCCAGTTCACATACATGAACATTATAAAATGTATGCTGGAAAATAATACAGTGTATTATTCTACTTTGCTCCAAATTTAAGTGAAAGATTATAAATGATATAAATATTTTTCTAATTCTTCTTTCTTTCACTATTATTTATTAAAAGCATCTTGTGGGAAAATAATGTTGTTACTTAATTCCAGAAATATGTCTATGAGAACATATTAATATACAATTATATATTAGCAAATGCTACAAACACACTATAAAACTGCATTTTGGTTTGCAATGAACAAATAATTTAATTAATCTTTACTTTCTCTACTATGTATAGTAAAGTAGAGGAAGTATTGTACTCCATCCAAAAATTTCATGTCGAGGTGTGTGTGTGTGTGTGAGCGCGCGTGCATGCGTGGGTGTGTGTGTGTGTCAGTCTGTAGAATTACCCTTAGGAATTGGCAACATGCGTAAGTTATCCAGCATTGAAATAGATCCTTGCCCATTATTTGTATTCCCTCTTACACATACCTGCATGCACCGTTGTACAAACATGCTTGCGTGCGTGAGTGTATGCCTGTCAGTCTGTGGACAGCATAACTCAAAAATGAAAAGTCGGTTAAAAACCATAGTTGGTATCTAAGGTTTATGTCATTCAAGGATGCAACACAAAGATTTTGAAGACAATTCCTCCAACCTAAATTACCCTTTAATTGGAAAAGGTTTTGAAAATTTTGATTTTCTTGAAAATGGTTCTAATGGTTTTGATTAAAATGACATATGTTTGAGATATTTTTATGACAAATGAAATGTATATCTTGAATTTTCTGGCTATAGCCCACAAAGTCCTATTTACTCTGGAAGACTTTTGCATAACTGGTAAACCGTAAGAGATAGACCAAATCTTACTATACAAAAAATGGAGATCTTGCAAAAACATGTAATTTATGCCTAAATAAATATTTTTGTAGAGTGAATCATTTCGGAGATATTCCTTGTTATTTGTGTAAGTTTTGGAGAACTTACACTTTTATCAAATGGAACATCGCCATTCATTTTGTTATATGTTAACCATGCAAGGAGTACAAAATTTGAAAGCTTTAAAGATTTGTCTATTGCTCAAAGCCTACTGTATTCCCATTTCCTCCTTGTACCTACAAGAAGATAAACAATAGGATAATTTCTGCAAATGTTTATCTCAACTAACATGAAGACTATATAGGAATAAGAGTTTGTAAGAATGGTTAGTACAAGAGTAGAGAAAGTCATGTGAGTGCAACACATCAGATTTTTATTTGAAGTTACTGCAAACTGCAGTTAGAACCTTGTAGTGCAAAAAGTTTAGTTGATCTGGGGATAACAAAGTTCTAACTGCAAAGCATCACTACCCATAACTTACACTGTTTACATTAACTGGACCCCATGATCATAAAATCCTGAACTTAATACAAATTGTGTCATAAATGCTCAATTTGTGCACAATATGTAACACACTGTTATAGTTATTGGACTATAACTTTAAGGCCTTATTTCTTAGAACAAAAGGGTAGTCCACCTAGTACCTTGTCATTCAAAAGCAACAATATGTCAAAGTCTCTGAAATATGTATTTGATTAAATACAATTTTTACTTGCTAATGGCTTGCAAATATTTGCCACATACAAAAATTATTAGTATTTGGGAACATTCAACACTACATGAATCAAAACTTGAAGAATTACACAGCAAAGCAAAATGCTCATTTTATAGAACACTATTAGAGTCACATATACATTTAAACTAGGTTCATTAGCCTGTGTTGCTGAACATGTCTGCCAAACATAGGGTTATTCAAAAGTGAGGTCATTTTATTCATCACTGGAATGATATATACAAACAAAAATGGTATGAAATGGCAGAACACACTTCAACAAGCATCCATAGCATAAGAATGAATAGTAATTTGGGTATGGAAGTTTAAAACCAATGGATGTTTATACCATGAGTACCAGTCATCTGCAAATATCGAGGGATGCAGTGGACGGGAGGGATCTGAGCTGCATTTTGAGGGTGTCTGCTAGTCGAGAACTTCAAGTGCCAAAACCACTGGATGTAAGATGATGTGAAGTAATGCAGCTCTGGTGCAGTACCAAAAAAAAAAAGAGGATGATATATTTAGGCATATCTGCAGGAACTGGAATATCATTTGAACATCGTCTGTGTTATAATATCCCACATTATTAATGTCCATGCAAATTTATATATTATTATTTCATATCACTTCCAGTAGCAAATAAAACAACTTTAGCTTTGCATCATGACTTTTGAATAATCACGTGTAACAAAGTAACAAAGTAACAAAGGTTAGTGAAGCGGTTGAATGAAAATTTCACTCAGTATTCTATAACATGATTCAATACTATGTTCTGAATTGTTGCAACCAAGACATTAAAAATGTTCACACCTTGAACAAAGGTGCACAACTTATGAAAATGAAGTTGTTTTTTATTTTATTAATCAAATTAATTACATATTATTTAATACAAGAAACTAATAAATGAAACAAACACAAAGATAATAAACATGCCTAACATACTCTTTAAAGTACTTATATGTATACAGTACCCTTATTTGCATTTTAACCCTTTCAAGGAGGAACTGTTTTCAGAATTTTCAGTTTTGCAAGATATGGTCTTTCTGAACCTGACAAAACCAAAGTAGAACAGAAACATGCTTGAGTGAATATGGTGACAAACAAAATGGCTTGATTGAATGCACAATTAAGTATACAAATGAACCTGATATGTAAACAGCAATAGCAAATAGGTGTCTTGATTGGGAATGCCCAGAATAAATAAAAGATTTAAAAAGAAATCCAGAGTAGTTACTTCAAAGAAAATTATCAATTTTTCTTTGCTTTTTTCACACTCATACACTAGTCAATAACATGCTGACCGGTCATGGCATGCAATACGTCCTCTGATTGGTAATCAGAGGATATGGTCGGTGTATTTATTTTGATAATTCTCCCGGTCAGGTCGGTGAGACCCGTAAACCAACGACAGGTGTGGTCCTCCAGACATTCTTGGGGTTGTGAGAGAGCGATGTGACCACCAAAACGTAAAAATATGGTGCTCTCTAAAAAGCGGTTACTATTACTGCTAAGTCTCTTCAATATTTCCATCAGTGAAAAATGTTGGAGAGCAAGAGGATTAATGACTTCATTGTCAGAAATCCAGCATTAGCTAACAACAACACTAGTCAATAATATGCACTAATCACAGAAATGGTGTCATTATTTAGGTTTTGTGATAATAGAACTTGTGTCATTTCTAGAGTTTGAAATTGTCTCATTCACCCTGAGAATTCTTTACTTATTTACCCCACTGCTTCATGATCATCACCAGATACAACCTGGGGAAGAATGACCTTGATCAACTGTATTAACACAGTTAGTTGTAGCAATAATGCATTCCGAAAACACTGATGCCTTGCCCAACATCCTACTGCTTGGTGCTACGACATTAAAGATACAATACTCTCCATATATATATATGCATATATACAGTACTATGCATAATATATCTAAACATAATACAAGCATAACTTATAAATGAGAAGCTAATGAATATATTTGCTACATGGGGACCAGTAAAATATGATATATTTATGAGAAAACATAACTAAAAACGTATAATGGAGCTAAATGTTAATGAACACAGTTTGGTGTCTAAAATATTTAGTTTTTATCTGCAAACAGTGAGAATAAATGCTGGTTCACAACCAACCGGTAATGATAATCAGAACATAAATGATAACAGGAAGGCAACACAATTTTAGTTCACAACAACCTGGTAAGGAGAACGGCATACTGATAGCATATTGATAGCAACTAGAGGTGATGCTGCGCATTTGAAATTAATTTGTTTCTAACTGACCAATGATATTTTTTTCCAGCCTGCGACGAGATAAGAGCTCTAGTGGCTGTTTCATGGCATGGTTGCCTAAAATAATTTCTACAACGAAAAGTTTAACATGCACAGTATGAATCTAAAATGCCATGCCTAGAAATGAGAACGGGAAAGTTAAAACTTGGCCAAGTCCTCTTTCCCGTTCCTAAGATGCAGATAAGCTTCCCATCTGTTGTGAACACTCCCATTTGAACACATGTATTTCAACTTTCTTGTTTTGGTTATTGTTACCAGTATCAGTGGTTGTGAACGAGCCTTAACATACAGTGAAGTTCAACTTTATTTACATTTTGAGACTAGTTGTTCCCAATTTTCCTGCTGCTCTGTTGTTGTTGTAGTGTTTAACGCCCGCTTTTAGTACTACGGCACCGCAGGTGGTGACACTGATACATGGAATGAAGATGGAGCACCGGTGGAATGAGATGGCGGGGGAAACCGGAGCACCCAGAGAAAACCCACCCTGGCACCGCTTCATCCACCACGAATACCACATGCGGGTCCCTGGGATCGAACCCGGGCCGCCTAGGTGGTAGGCGAGCGCACTAACCGCTCGGCCACGGCGCCGCCCCTGCTGCTCTATAATACTGTTTGTTGCAACACATAAGATCATTTTACAAACAGCAATCTCTTATTGGGAATAATGTATTTCTACTGGTATGTTTGCATTTTAACAATAATTTACAAAATTGCAGAATACAGATAGAAGGGATATCACAACTAATTCATAATAGTTAAAGGATTTAATATAAAGTAATATTTTCTTAAGCAATAACTTAATTTATTAAAACATAATGCTTACCTTGATTAAATGGTGAAAAATGTTTTAGATGCTGAGCTTGTTTTCCTTGGCTTCTCAATAATCTTCTAACAATCTTACTTTACATTCAGTCTTTATTGTAAAACGCATTGATTTATGCAAACAACCAAAAATGTGCTTTGAAAAATGCACAATATGCAATCAATGCTCGAATAAGCACTGTGCAGAAAAATAGTGTAGATGTAAACATAATGGTGAAAGAGCACTATTGCATAAAACTTCAGTATGCCAGTGAAATTGACAAAGGATTTCTTACACTGAAAAATGTGTCATAACAATAAGTGGTGATAATTTGTGGAAGAGCCATTCAATATTGTTTTTTTTTTCTGATATTACAGAAAGTAACACAAATGCTGACACTTTTTTCAACCCTCAAGATTTGCAATACAACAGTTTTTGATTGTAGTATAATTTCTATGTTCAGAGCAAGAATATAGAGCTGAGTAATTGTAAGCTTATCTTATGTGTGCTAAACATAAGTCCACAGTAAACATATAAAGTTTTGATACCTATAACTGTACATAATCTCCAAAATGCTCAGTTATATGAACAATGCAACTTCTATTACAGTTTTATCAATAATTTCAATAGAAAATAGCTAATACTGTAAAAATTAACAGTTCAATTGTGTAAAGGTGCTGTGGCATTAAATATTATCTGCCATTATCAACTTGCCAATATGAGCAGTGGTGGAAGCAAGATGCTTGATTGCAAGAAAAAAAAAACCATTCCATGCTTTGCAACTTCTGGAAATTGAAACCTGTGAAACTTTCTTGTCCAGCAAAGCACAATTATTTTGTGAGGACACGAAATTTAGAATGTGTGAAATGTTCAATGCAGTACATGTAAAATAAATGTAAATTCTGTTTTATAAGAATCTTTGAAGACCTGTTAGTACTGCTTCTGTCACACACAGTGAAATTCTTACTGGTACAGTCATGGAAAAAATGGTTGAGAGCATTAAGAGAGTACAATATTCACAATATTTTTGAGTTCCACATTGTGTGACAGTGCAGTTTTATCAATTCTATATGCCAACATGCAGCTGAGTTTATATATAGTTTCCGATCCATATGCTATCATCTATTGGACACTCAAATAGGCTGTGCCTTGAATCGCCACTTGCATTTGTATTTGTATGTATGGCTGTATCAATAGGCATGATTACAGGAAAGAACACCACTTCCTAAGCTATACAAAGACTTCTAGTCCATATTTTATGCCTCATAACATGAACTATAAATAAAAACTGTCACAACAATTGGGAAACATCCTACTGCAGCCATAAAATGCAAATACAATATATAATTTACGTGTGGAAGTTGACCTTATATTACTTGATGTTCACACATATTTACTGTTGTTATTAGAAGTCAGCAGATATGCAATAAAAGTTTTAACTTATATGTCCTGCATTTTGTTACAGTCCAGTGAAGGAGCACTATGATCATGATGGACAGATAGACAGATAAGCTCTGGTTTATCTTAGCACTACATATCAATGAATGAGTTACATTTAAGTTACCATATAATGCAACTGAATGTCTGTAGTTAAAATCTGTAACACTTTCGAGTGTGCGCACAAAGCTGTAAAAAGGCCTCCGCTCCCATACATTTTTTTGGGCAAACCAACCTTAAAAATTGGCAAGTAAGCTACTCCTTAGCTCTCATGTCTTTATGAAGTTCTATGTTTTAATTTGAAAGACTGTCGCAAGTGTCACCTTTAGTGGTCCAATAACTATTCTTTACACAAGCATAATTGCAAAACAGCTGAGCAAACAAGCTTATACCTTTGCTTCCTGGAACAATGTATAGTACCATGCAAATAAAACTACCAGGTCTACTCATACAAGATGGTCCAAAACCAATATATGATATGAAATACAAACAATGTGGTGTAGTACCTCATTTGAACATAAACTTCTCCTGCTTACTTCCTAAGTGACACATCTTGTCAAAATCCACTTGATTCACGCAATGCACCGGTGGAGCTTGCAGCTTGTTATATGATTGAACCCTGTTTCAAAGCATGTCCCATGCTCTTAATATCTTATGGTGTTCCAACAGAGAATAACAGACCTACTGCATTCAAATTCCATACTCATAGTGTCATATTCTTGCTAGGAATCACATGATATCAAATGTTGAAATCAGAACAAAACAGTTGCACATAATAAAGAAGTCATCAACTATAGTTAAAAAAGTTTTCACTAAGAAAGCATGATGTTCAGCTAGTTTACTGTTATTAAAAATGCGTACCTTTAACATACATTTGATGAGTGTGCTACCAAATAAATATTAATACTACTAACCTATCAAAAGTTGTTAGTTTTCTATGGCTCATTCTGCATAATCATTTATTATCTTTGTTCATAAGAGAAAGTGATACATGTTCAATTAAGTAAATTAGACAAGTGGTGTAGAGGTAAATATTTCTTAGAATAAGAGAAAGTGATAGTGTAGAATTTATATAAACAAAAGTATGGGTTGTAGTCACCAACAAAAGCATCATTTTAATGCTCATTAAGCTTCTAATACCTATTTTATTCATTATTTTAAGTTGAATAGTCAGCACATACCAGCTGTACTTCATATATAAACATACACTGGGTGTAATATCTAAGACTACTACTGCAAATATCTTTGAAACCAAAATATGAATTGAAAAACAACTTTCACAGGTATGATAGCGGAGGTCATTAAAATAGTGTTAGCAAATAATAAACTTGTGACATTTTAAACAGAAACTAATGTTACTTTTTATACAATTGGTAACATGGAAAAACTAAAACTGGCCCGTGTTGCATCACAATAGCTCAATTGTAACATGCAAAATTGTAATATGAAGTCAACACTTACAATGCCACTAAAAGCAGATCGACTGGTTGTACATTTTGAGGTTCACTTCATTTTCCTGTTAATCACAAGGTAACTGACACATTGTAATGTGACAAAAACTACTCCTTGCACACAAACATAAGGGGGAACAGGGGGGGGGGGGGGGGGGGTGGAGACTGAAGGAAAAAAGAAAAAAGGAAGGTAAAGGTTTACCTATTTTATTACATCTCAAGCATCAACTTCTTGTTGCAGTTTCTATGGATGTAATTCAGCTATTGCGATGCAATAAAGGCCATTCTCATCTTATTTTTCATGTTATCAATTGTGTGAAAGTAATTTAGAGTTTCCATTTTAAAAATCACACATTTATATTGAAAATAATTTATATATTTCAATGGTCATTTACTTTAATGAGCCGCACCTTTAACTTCATGCCTGTGTATCATTTTTTAATTCCCACTTTTGTTTCAGACATACCTGCAGTGGAAGTTGTAGGTGGTTTGCTCGATATACATTAGAAAAGCTTTGCAACATGGTTAAGTTAATAGCTGTAACACACTCTTAACTCACACAAAAACACTGCACTCGGAGCATATCCAGAAAACTTAACCGAAAAAAATCAACAAATAAATAAACATGAACCATCATGGAATATTCAGGTTGGGTGCACAGGATCTTAAGTGATTGCTTTATGAGGACAGAGCTTAGTAAGCTTGTACAATAATTGTGTAACAATCTTCTCACAAGATTCTGAAATGCATGATAAGATTTCACACACTGCAGTGATGGCCAGAGGTTGGCTGTATTCACTAGGTGGTAACTTGAAGCATCTAATGCAACTCTCCTTCACTCCCCATTCAACTAATTGCTCAGTCATTAACTCTAAAATGCGTAAATCCACAAATATGGTCTACATGATATGCAAATAATAATTATGCAAAATGTGCTTTATGCTGAAAGAATGTTCCTGTTAGGGCTTGGAAGTTCATGTCCCAAAAAACACTGAAAAATGCATGCAAATATGCTCTTAAAAACTTGAAAATATGCCAACAAATATCTACTATTTAATTAAAATAATGTCCCTTTGCAGTAGACGAGTTAGTATAAATAATCAATATAGTTACCTCATTCCTTAGAGGTTGAAGCAGAAGTGGTACCACTGCTAGAATCAACTGCTAAATTGCAGTTCACAACCAACACTTTGCACAAATTTTGAACTGTAAAACATTGTCTGTTGTCTCACAAAACACTTTTGTAACGTGAAAAACTTCTCTCCACGTCACAAGGTATTATTGGGGCATATTTAAATGATGCTAACTGCTTCACAGAGAGAGAGAGTCAAGTCTCTTGGTGTGACAGATGATTTTCTTTCGAGGATGTCTTGATAATCGCACATCTGTTTATAACCAGAATTTTTTGAAATTACATAATTCACTTTCTCTTTCACTTCTTGTTCTATGCTACCAGGAACCAAACTTAGACCACATATTGTTTTTACAAAGACAGTAAGTGATTTATGCAAAGGAGATCCTAGAGCTTCCAATGCTGTTATGGCTATTGGTAAGAAAGAAAAATGGGCAGATATGAAACTAAGATCCTCTTTTAAACCAACACCTGACAGAATATTTTGCACAGTTTCTATTGATGAAGCATCTTTCGAGTTCAATGAATTAACAACCTCATTGACTATTTCTATGTGCTCAGTATAATATAAAACTGCATCAACCCATGTTTCCCATCGAGTTAACACTGGTGCAGGAGGAAATTGGATATTAGATGCTGCTGATCTAAACAACTTAACTCTTTTAGGAGATTTAACAAAAATTCTCTTTGTACTGGACACAAATCTATCTACCAATGGGAAAGAATCACGTATTGTCTCAGAAATGTGATGAACAGCACGTGTTATAAGAATTAAGTTAGGAAAAATACTTTTCAGAGTTTGTCCTGATTTTACCATATGAGAACCTGCATCAGTAGCAAATAAAAGTAACCGGTCGTATTTGATTCCACATGGCCATAGTAATTTCAAAGAGCACATCACAAACTGGGTCACAGTTGCATTGTCAGTGGCCGACAATTCGCAAACATTAAGAAGATAAGGTGTAGACTTTTGTTCATTATTTAAAGCACCCACGATTATATTAACAATAGAATGACGCTCAAAATCAGGGATTTCATCAACAGACATCCACACAAACTGATCCGCCATTCATTTTGTATATTTGACAATACGTTATTGTAACAATGTCCTAAATAAGTCTTACGCAGTGTACTTTCTTCAGGCACATGTTGTCAAGTGTACTTGTCAAGAAAGTTTTTAAATGTCGGATTATTAATGTTGAACAAGGAAATAGCAGCTAAAAATGCTTGGCACAAGTCATAGGAAAATTCAGTAACCCTACTTCCTAAACACTCTACCAGTGTTTTTGAACAGGTTTTTTGTTTGCAAGTTTTCTGATTAAATTCTCCTTATGTTTTGCTGTGTTTATGTGCTGAACTATTTTAAATCTTTTCTCACATGCTCCACAAAACAGTACCCCATTATCTGTAGATATTAAATCACCGAAAACTCTTTCTGTAAATTAATTAATCTAGCACTCGAAGTTTGTTTTATTTTCGGCATTTGAAGAGCTTTTTAACATTTTATACACTTAATTTAATTTGGAGGAAACCAGTTCACAACACTGTTATGTTTGAAGACCACGACACAATTACTAGTGGGCGGGCAAGCGTTGCTATAATCGTGCTGCTCAAAACATTGACCTACACTTTATCATTGTCAATATGAACCTCTCAGATAATACACTGATTATTCTCTACGCACATATAATGAAAGGATGGAAACAGGGGATTCACTGCATGACAACATGACTCATGCATTAGTTTTTGCCACCTGCAAGTTGCTTCATCATGTGCAATACTACCAATATGAAAATATCCAAATGGAAAAAAAATAATAAAAATCCATAAAAATCATTAAAATATGCAATATAGGGACTATAATATTGAAATAGTATGCATTTATCAAAATCAAGAAAATATGCAGTTATAAGCACCATAAAATCATGCCCAATTAACTGAAAATTCCATAAATTCATGCACATAATGTAAAAGCATACATTTTTAACCACTATGAAAAAACATGCAAATGCATGAACTTCCTAGCCCTAGTTCCTATATTATGTCATTGAATAAATAACATAGCCACGGCTAACACCCAACACACCACACATCTGTACTTAGTACTAATAAACTTTTAAAAAAGGAATATATAAACAATAAGCGGGTTGTAGCAGTTTTTTATATGTGGACTTTATCTCTCGGTCGGTGAGTTAGCAGATAAAAGGGCTTATATATTATCAATCAATGTTAAAGTTTCTGCCAAAATTAACTTTGTTGCAATGAAGTAGCAATATTACAATAAATCATTTCACTCTTTGCAAATATAATCATGATAAATTTCTTAAGCTATTTGGTTTAAAGTTGTTGAATAGCCTTCTTTATAATTCTTGCGCACACCAAACTCAATATAGCGTCTGTTGAGTTCTTAAGCTTTCTCAGCTTTTCTCGTAGTATATTGATCAACTTTTTACGTACAATCACATGAAGTAAATTCTCTTGTACAATGCTTCTTGGAATATCTTTCGGCAATCAAATTCTCGATTACATATTGCCGATATGTAGCTGGTTATGTGCAATCGCTTAAATGCACAACGTTTTGATTAGTAGTGTATAGGGTCTAGTATTAGTTACATGGCCGAAAACCACTGTTTCTCTTCTGTTAAGGTTCATAACTTTTCCTTATGATCAATGTTGGGCATGTTTCCTTCTGTTTAATAGCTTTGGATTTGATACTGATGTGTACAAAATAGATACATTATTCATATAGCAAGAAACTTACACATATTCAATCGATATAAGTTAACGTGGGATATATTAATGTGGATTTTTTCATTATTTCACATAGTCGCATAATTCCTGCTACAGAATTATGAGAAATTTTAATTATTGTAAGTGTTCATGCATAATATCTGCACATAAATCACCCTCCAATCATGACAGACTATTATACTCCAGTCCAAGTTAGTGAGGAGCGAGGGGTGCCCAGTGATGACGAACAGTGCATGTGGAGTGTCTAGGTGAGGCGCATTGCAAAGAATGTGAAACTGCATAGTTGTTTATTACAGGGGCACATTAAGATAAGCATAGCACATGCTCGCTGAATCATAGGTACAAATCTAAAGTAAGAACAAATTAGAAACTAAAAACTTCAATTATCTTAGTAATGTTGCACGTTCTTTTTGCACAAACTGACCTGAGTTTCAAATTGTCTCCAACTCATTCTCAAAGCTATACTGTTGGAAACAACTTGAAACTCGGGTCAGTTTGTGCAAAAAGAACGTGCAACATTACTAAGATAAGTGAAGTTTTTAGTTTCTAATTTGTTCTTACTTTAGAATCTTGTTGCTTCACTGTTAATAGCTTCAATTTTCCTTATTTAGCATAGGTACACTTATTATAGATATCAAGAACGCAATGTATTATACATCGCCAGGAACCTGGGATAACATTGACATGATACAATAGTTAATTGTGCCTGCCCATCTAAAATATATATATATGCAATGTTTTATAGTTTTTACTGATACATTTTAAATAGTGCCATTTCATTCCAGTGCATTGTGTCCATTTCTATTTTAATGCTGAGTGCGCACTAGAAAACAAACAACCAGGTCTTAACAAACCGATAATAATGACTGCAGTAGTATGATAACACCAGATCAATATGCTTCGATGCCTTGTTGGGAAACACCCAGCATAGAGTTATATTGCAATGCACACTGCAGAAAGGTAGGATTTATAAAACAAATAACCTAGCCATTTTATAAGCAGTATATTTATTATGACTGCATGTCTTGCTTTGTAATTCCTTTCAATTTTTTTGCCTGTAATATCACACAATATGTATGTCGCACGTGTAAATTCAACCACAATCAGGTCCTTTTCTCGACTCACTGTGCTATGCCATTACAATACCTGTCAAGGCACTGCTGCACTACAAATGAAGTGTTCAATCTACTCTGGTTGACCAGTACGTACACTGGCCTAGCAGAGGGCACCCAAATACAATATTTGCCCTCGTGTCCAACTGTTCTAGTCTGTTAAAGAGTTAACACATACTTAGGTACCATTTGCACTTGTTTACAGTTAACTACAAAATAAGGCAGTTAACTATTATTTGTAATCTTTGCCAGAAAGTAACTATGAGAATTATATCAGTTACATATTATGATAAAGCCAGGTGTTTGCTTTATGGGTAGTAGTCCTGCCCACCACTGCTTGACTGCATCATTGGTTAGAGGGAGAAACGGAGAGGTGCTCCCAGCTTTGGAAGCATCTGGAAGGCTAATTGAAAAGAAAGGCCAAAATATGAGACCTGGCCTCTTCCATGTGAGCTAAGAAGTTTCTCGAAGTTCTTGTGGTATAAAAAGGAGCAAATTTGCCGCTGTACCAGGTTTTTATTGAGCTGACGTATAAGTGATGTATGGTGTTCTACAATCATCAGTGAGAGAAGTCCTGTGTTTAACACTGACATGAGTAATCATAAAAGAAAGAAGAAGCTGCTCCACCATTGTTTATTGCAATGTTGCACACGAAAAACTAAAAGGTGACTGTGAAAAGCCAAGTCACACACCTTATGCATT
Source organism: Tenodera sinensis (assembly GCA_030765045.1). NCBI lineage: Eukaryota > Metazoa > Arthropoda > Insecta > Mantodea > Mantidae > Tenodera > Tenodera sinensis. Next base: position 16,974,920 of record CM060961.1, read on the forward strand.
ATAAAAACGTTTTGGTAGGTTAACTATGCTTTGGTGTCACAACACAATTTCCCTAAAAATTGCATAATACATGCCACAATGATACTGCACTCAATACAATATATGCAAAATTTTTAAGAAGTTTCTACCAATAGTAGTAAGGGTATTATGAATTATCAGTCCTGGAAATATTAAAACAGACTCCTTTATATCATTTTACAAAGGACTGCATATGGTTTGGAACAAATATTAGAACAGAACAGAACAGAACAGAAAGGAATATATTTATTTATTTGCATAGAACATCTACAAAAATACAAGTTTATTGATACATACATAAAAGTCCTAAAGGCTAATTACGAGTACATTCTAGTACAAATTGAGTTCTATTTCCTTCCTTTTGTTAAAGTCTACTTTGTGCCTCGCACCTTGGCTCTTTGGCTTTTAGTTAGTCATCTTACTTTTTTTTGCCTTCTTTCCTAATAGCTACTTTCTGCTGACTTTCCTGCTCTTTCCCTTAGCCTTTTTTACTTTCCTTAACTACTTTTCCTTAATTTTCCTTGTAAATTCCCCATGTCTGGAATAACTATTAAGGAAAGTACTTAATGGAATGGCATAAATGAGCATCCATTAGCATGAGGATACCATCTTAATCAAATATGAAATACCTGGCCCATGAAACGATTTCACATTTAAGTATCCATACCAATTTAAAACAGTGTCACGATAATCTTGATACCAAAACTAGTTTGTCTAGTAGAGACATTTGAAGTTTTACTAGCACAGTGTAAGCAGAAATCAGTGGAGATCTATCTGCCATGCTTTGCACCAAAAAAGACTTGTGTACAGTACAACAATATTCTGAATTACACAAATTTTATTTTTGTGATTTCTTTTGTTTAATTTTCATTATTCTACCCTATGGAAAAGTAAATCTTAACCGTCATAGCCTAACATTCATCTTTTATAGATGAACAAATATATTAGTTTGTGTGGCATGTACTTTATACAAATCCAATTAGTGTACACTGAAATTCTTGTCTGTGTAAGCATATTTTTCTTTGTGCTCAATTTTTAAATAATTAAATGTTGCCAATGTCTTCCTTTTTAATAAGATTTCTGCTAACATTTCATTCCACATTTCTTCAATTTACTAGTGAATGCATAGGTATATAAAAATCAGTAAGATATGCAGGCACAGATTACCAATATGAAGACCATGAAAATACCAACATGAGCAAAGCATTTATTGTAATTCTTAGCAGCATTATATGTGTGAATACTTCTTGTTTTAATATTTCAGTACGTTTCCATTACAGCCATTTTTAGGAATTGTAAACTAGAACATTGACAAACATTGCATGTTAGCTAATTAGTTAATTAGTTTATAATAAAAGTATTATACACTTTGAGTTGACTGAACACCCTGCATTTTGCATACTGTAACTTCTTTTTAACACATTTCACCTTCACTTGAAGGTGTTATCAAGAATTTGTCGACTGGTTGGAACATTGCTGATTGTGTGGATATAATATCTCTGGAGAAGAGACATCTGGTGAAGATACAATGAAGCTAAACTCAGACTCATATTTCTATGATGAACTTTATGGTAGCTACCTATAAGTTTAGCAGTTTTAGGGCATCTGTGCTGTGTTTCTTACTGACATTGCAAATATGTTGCCCACATAATGGAACCAGGTTTCGAAGATATACGGAAAGGCTGTAGTAATGTGTATCTCGAAGTGGCTCATGAACAGATTGGCCAAGAATGGAGATAACAGGCTCCCCACTGCTGGTGCAGATTGATATAAGTGGAACTTTCCTTGGAAGGTGAAATAGGTTTACTCTACATATTTGTGTTAGCTGAATGTATTCTTCAATAAGGGATCTCTTCATACAAAAGTGTTTGCAAGCTATTTCTGTAGAATGGTAAGTATGTTTCGTTTCGGGACACTTGGAAATAGGGATTTGACGTCAAATGATAGGATGTCAATAGGTGCAATGTTTATATCCAATTTGGTCTATTAACTCTAAAGAATTACACTTTTGCTATCAAATTTTGGCAGTGAAACAAATCATTTTGAAAGCCATTTTACTATTCCATACAGAGGCAAATATCTATGAAAAAATATATATCAAGAAATTTGAAACTCATCCAATGAATTTTGATCTTCCCTGGGAAGAAAACTCATTGCTCAGCCTAATTGTACCTCAGCTAGGAATACAACACATACATGACCAGCAAAGTTCCAACCAGTTGACAAATTCTTGATAGTGTCTTTAACCAAAGAAACAGGACCAATTTCAAAACAATATTTTCTTTGTATCCATCTTTGTTGTTAGTAAATTTTTATACATGTAGGCCCACTATATTGTTTTTCTCTTTTTTTTTTATAGAAACATGATGCATTATCAAAGATCCATTGTAATTCTGAGCTACAAGTAATTTTCCCTCTTCCTCTTGATATACGCATAAATCAGGTTCAACTGTATTCATTATTGTGTCTTCACATATAGGAAGCACTGTAATAACAAACACTGTTGTAATAATGTTTTCATGATTATAATACAAAGCTGAATGATATATTCTCATTAACACAGGAATGCAGCTATCCTGAAATATCAGGACCATTACAATCTCCCAGTAAATTAAGTTGATTTTGCAGAAAATATAAATACCTACAAACTGCATTTCTTGAAACTGCATGCCTGAATGTCACCATCATTATTGATTCTTAGGGCATAAACTAATATTCTTAACAGAATTAATTATTTTTCCTTTGAAAACTGTTTAGTTCATTAGAACTATAAATTGACAAGGTACAAAAGAAAATCTGCTTCAGTACAAATTGAGAGAAATTCTTATTATACATTTGACTTGTTATAAGAAACAAACTAAAAATGAAAACGCTACTGTTCTGCTGATTATTTTAGCTGTTCTTCAACTCTGCTCTGGAAGAGACATTCTTTACAAATAATTTTGGCATGTTTGCTCAAACATAAGAATGCATTGCATTTTGCACACACATATTTGGTTCTGCAATCTTTTCTCAACTGTCTATAACACGGCAGACACCTCCTCCTTTTGCCACTGCTGCAGCTGGGTTCCAAAGGGTCCTCCATGTCATCGTCGACTCTCTCTTCCTTTTTACAACCAAATTCTGATTTGACAAACTTGGTACTACTTACTTTCCCAGAAAGTTTAGCCTGTGATGTTCTCCATGGCGTTATCTTCCACCTCTTTCTGTCCTTGTCTGCAATTAAAAATAAACAAATAATAATAATAATAATAATAATAATAATAATAATAATAATAATAATAATAATAATAATAATAATAATAATAATAATAATAATAACAACAACAATAATAATAGTAATAATAATAATAATAATAATAATAATAATAATAATAATAATAATAATAATAATAATAATAATAATAATAATAATAATAATAATAATAATAATGACAACTCTGTTCCAAAACATGGTATAGAAACACATTATTTATTTCAATTACAGTACAGTTATTGCATATGCTCCAAAATAAGGTATGAGCACCTATCATTAACTGAGATATTGTTTTCCTGGTTTGTTTCCTTTAAGGGTGTTTAATTACCACTTTTACTTCATACAGCACCCTGGTGGTGGACACTGGTATACATGAAATGATATTTGGGATGGAAACATTCCAGAAGGTATGTTTAGGATACCTTCCCAATATTTGCCAGTTATAAGAATTGAAAAAAAAAACCTCAGTCAGGGAGAACAGTCTTGGCAGGATTTGAACCATAGGCGAGTACCTACCATAACAACCTTCGATATGTATCTGTATCTGCTACACACAGGATTAAACAAAAATGTAGGTCAGAATTTATGGTTGTGTTGCTCTCATGTAGAGGATAGAAATATTTATATTAACTTGTGTTCCAAAGCGCTTTGTTACCAGTTTCAGCTACTTTTGTACAATTTTACTTGTGTTGTAATCTGCAGCACATCATCAAATAAAAAGAATGTATCACATGAAAAATTATTTTAAAAGAAGTGTTCAAAATGGCCCTGCGTTATCCTTGTATTATTTCAATGTTATTACAAGCAATGAAGTAATTTGTATAACATGACTACATAATGTAGCACAGTGGAACAAAAAAATATATATATATCAATTAAATTAAAGAGTAAGAAACAACTTGTTGGTCCCATTTGACGCAGGAAAATAAGAGTGTTTGTTAGTGATCTTTGCGTTCCGGTATGGAGTTCTTACACAATAGCTATACTGTCATTCTACAGAAACACAGAGCAGCTTTTGCCATATAGAGAAGCTTTGTTTTGAAGCTGAATTGTCTTTCTTAGCTTCTTGATGTTTCACCGTTGATACTTAAATGTCGTTGGTGACGTGGTGTTGCCCTTTGATGTGTTTCGCTCCGGCTAGTCAGCTTGAGATCTCTTACTTTTATCTCGGGTTTGCGTAAGTGTAATGGACAACCCAAGAACAACTTTATATATTATTTATTGCGTTTTTAAATATTTTCGGGAGCTATGCCGACTGTATATGTAGAGGAATCTCACTCACGTCCGCACAGCACAACCTCCCATACTGGTCTCTGGTTGAGTAGTCACCAGACGCTTTCTCTCTTACCCACGCTAAGAAGACCGTTCTTCAATTTGAATGTCATGACGTCATCCAAGAAAGCCTCGTATCCAAAATGCTATTTCCTTTTCCCGCAATTTAGAAATGTCCCTTTCTATTATAACATGTTCTTTTATGAATTTCGAATATATAATTACCTTTTTAGGATTAAACGATGTTTACTTTATATTTTATTAAATATATCGCGCGACTTTTAAGGTTAGTAGACTTGACTTTCGAACGTGTATTTAAACTATGTGGTATGACGTCATGACTCGCTAATTTCAAACCAATAATGTGTTTATCCTACAACTTTAACGACTATTATTTACTCATATCTTGCTCACCTTACAACACTTTCTGCTCTATTATCTATTTATGTTATTACTTAACACTTATCGCAAATCTCACATCCGGCAATTAAATTAAAACGTGTCTTTTTCAAAAGCCCATTCGATTGGAAATCTAAATTTCGGTATCAGTTTTGATGTGCAAACCTATAACTGGAAATTGCTTACCCTGCACTGTGATGTTCCCTCTCTGTATAATGTCTAATCAGTTCACACCAAGTCTGTGCCGTACAGAGGTTCATACATTGTGAGCACATGTGTTTCAGTCTTATAGTACGTCAATGCTCTGATAATGCCGAAAAGCTCTGTATATTTTGGCACATAAAGAAGTGACAAGTCAGAAAACACAGGAAATTAGTAAATCAGCCACATCATATTTCGAAGAATCACCGAGATGGGAAAGGTGCAGCATTATAGTTTTTTTTCCCCCATCCCCAAAACATGATGACCATCTAAGAGGACCATTTCCTCTGGCACTGGGTTGTAACCATTAGCAAGTAAAAGGTGACCGCCATAAACAGGGTGATTGGCAATGCAGCTGGTGTGGCGGTTCCTTTATACTTTTGAACTGCAAAGCTTGTAAACCCAATGCTATCTTTGGCAGAAGAGTGGAGCATCGTGTTTTGGAAAAAAAAAGAAAAAAGAAAAGAAACTATACCTCAAGGATCGATGGGAGAGAGAAAATACAGGGGAAAATAGCAAGTGACAAGGTGACAGAAGAAAGAAGCTATAATTGGCTACAGCAATTTCACAGAGAAAAAAGATGGTGGTGAGAAAAAGGCTTAAGTTAGCAGATGATGAGGAAACACTGAGTGGCCTTGCAGGTAAAGATTTTAGTGCAGATTACCCAAATAACAAATTGGCAATTTCAAAGTCAATAAACCGAGTAGACAAGATGTGAAGTATGACAGATGGAATAGAAGGATAGAGAAATAGGCATTACATATGTGGGTAGTTTGGGATGGAAGAATGGTGAACAGAAAAGACATGCACATACTTGGAAGAATATTATTTCACAAAAGTGGGTATTAGTGAAAATGTGCTACATGAAACCAAAAAACGACAGAGAGAGAGAAAAAATGCTGCCTCTTGCCACATGACAAGGAAGAAAAAGTGATCAAGGGTTGGTAGGAGGGATAGAAATAAAAGTTTAGGGATAAAGTCATGTAGGTGTTATAAAAAGGAAAGTTAAGTGAAGAAAGGAAGTGGAAGTGATAAGAACAAAGTGAAACAGATGCAGGTAATTATATTAACAAATGATCATAAAACATAAGAAAAAAATGAGGGAGCAAATCAATTTTAGAATAGAATGGGTTAAAGATCTTAGGGAAAAGAAAGTATAAGAAAATTTGGTGAAAATAAATTAATCAAAAGATGAAAGTAAAAAGAAAGGACAAATTTGAATAAGGTTACTTAACAGTAGTTACAGAATAAACAACATGTCCAAACATTATAGAGAATCATAAAGGGTTGACCAATTACAGAGGGGCTAGTGCCCAAGTTCTTGGACAGCCCAAGATGTATATGCTCTAGTATTCAATAAATTCATATTCATGTATGAATTCTATGTGGCAACAAACTCACATAGAGAAGTGAGACTGATTTATAGAGATTCCCTGCCAACCGTGCAACTCACAGAGACATGGTTTGTAATCTTCTGAACAGATTAACAGAAATGAGATCTATTCTTGAATAAGAAATCTAAAATGTGTTCTTACAAGAGAAACTCAATGACTTTGGAGAGAATTTGTAACAAAGTTCAATGAAATCTCTGAGATATCTTGCACATGGATTAGGCATTTCACAAACCTCAGTTTGGAGTGCCATTAAACTTTAAAATTAAAACTATACCTCTGTGGTTCAGCAACTGCAATCAGGTGATGTCGGCATGCATTGCACGTCTGGTAATGTTAATGATTAACCTGCATTTAGTTTTCTTTTTATGGACAAACCACAGCTTTATTTAAATGACCAAGAAGAATTACTGCATGTTAATGCAAATTATTTAACAACATATGTGTGGCGGTAGAAGAAAGACATTTCCAAAATCATCTATGAGGACAGTTTGTGATTATTGCAGTTGCAATTTGCATGAGAAGTGTATGTACCTGAATTTAAGGGGCTCTGAATATCCAATTCTACAGGTAGGGTTGCCAGGCCTTAGTTTTTCCTGCAAGTTCTATGCTTTTTGGGTTAATCTTACATTTTACATCCCCCGTAAGATCGTTTCTTCCGTTTTGTTACTTTTCTAGGAGGGAAACCAATTTTTTACTGCAAAATGTAATTAACAATGTTCTGATAGATTGCACTGTTGTGTAACCATACACTTATTTCCAGAACGTTGGTAACAGCAATAAAATACAGTTGGCTATTCTGTAGTGGAGAATGCATATGCGGCATCATGGTTCATTGTTATGTTCTCATCCTTGTATTTGTTTTATATAGCTGGAAGATGGACATGTAGCATAAACCGTAGAACCAAGCGAACCCTTAACTGAAGAACAAAACTACATTACTAATATATGCAAATTAAGGTAAGTAGTAAGTATTGGCTTAGAATAGAAGTGTTGTAGTGGGCACTAAAGTTATTAAACTTTTACGAATACATTACTTTATCAAATGGGTTAATTTTATGTTTCGATTTTCATTTCAGTTGTTTAATTTGCAAAATGAATACATTTTCACTGATGTGAGAAACAGACACTAAGGAATTGATTGCATCTGAATTACAGGTGGTTGTAAACTTTCCAAATTCATGCAAACAAATTTTTAGAAATTGCAAAATCTGGCAACCCTATTTACAGGCAAACATGTGGTTTCCAGTGCCAAGAAAATTCCCAATAGGTCGGCCTTGCCATCAATAAAAGGTTCAAGTACACTTAAAGGGAGAGCTGTAAGAGGGGAATGAAATGTTTCAAGATCTTGTTCATTATACATTCCGCTTATGCGTAACAGGAGTGGGCCCTCGAAGTGTCAGTATATGGTTCTGTATAGAAAATATTGAAATGTCCTATGGAGGATATTTAATGTTTTCCTCAGGTGAGCTGAAGAGTAGTTGCTTTTATTGACAACTTTTCCTTTCTTAAGCTAGATACACTCCTTGATGTAATGCATCTTAGCATGGTGCCAATTTTGCAAAGAAGCTAAAGATGTCGGATAACACAAAGCTCCAGAATGCTTGATTTCAATCTGTAAGTTTAAATATCTCTCTCCCTCCCCCTCCCTCTCTCTCTGAAACAAAAACCACCAGCCATTTTTGTATTCAGCTATCAAATATAATGGCTGTTAACTTTTTACTACAATTTGGTTCAGGTGTTGGTATGCCACTGTTGGCATCCAAATGTTTCTCATTCATACAGAACTATAAAAATGTTTGGTTTGTTAAATAGTAAGTGGCAACTCCATTTGACATATGCAATTTTCAACACATATTGATACACTACACCGTGTAGTGCAACAATTCTGTGTGTCTGCTTGTGTCAAGTTTATTTCTATACCATGTTTTGGAACAAGGAGTGTTATAAATTATGTCTGTTTCCTTGTGTGCTCTATTCCATTACCTTCTTTACACTTTTCTTCACCAGCTTCTGATGCTTAGAATCCTCAGTGAACTTTATGTCCTGGTTCAAGGTAATAACTTCCAGAAAATTAACTCACAAAAGTGAAAATGAAATTATGTAATTCCTATTCTCATATGCTCTTTATGCATATTCAATAACCAAAACCATAGGAGTGTATGTATAAGTAATGAGAAAGTCAATGCTATCTGATGCAAATAGTGCTTTCATTAGTTGGTACAAATACTGCAACATAACTTGCTTCACAGTATCCCGTGATGGTAATACTGTGTACTGATTATAGTAAATAGTTGAGACATGCAGTATGCACAGCCATGGAAAAAATGACTGAGAGCGACAGCAGAATATTTCTAAGTCCCACATCATGTTGCAGCATGGCTTACACAAGTAAATATTTCCAACATGCACCTGAGTTTATTGACAGTCTCTGTTTCATATGTTATTGTTTGTCAGATACACAAATAGGCTGTTTTTGACAGAGGATAACATATGATACAGAGAATATCAATAAACTCAGGTGCATGTTGGAAATACTGACTTATGTAAACCACGATGCAACATGATGTGGGACTTAGAAATAGTCTGCTCTCCTAATGCTCTCAATAATTTTTTCCATGGCTGTACATTTTGTGCATACTTGTAGAAAAATTTGATGTGTTGCACTTACATGACTTTCTCTACTCTTGTACTAACCATTCTTACAAACACATACTCCTATATCTTCTTCATGTTAGCTGAGATAAACATTTGTACAAATTATCTTATTGGTTACTTCCTTGTAGGTGCAAGGGGAATATTAGAATACAGTAAGCTTTGAGCGATAGTCAAATCTTTTAAAGCTTTCTGATGCCATTCTCTTTGCACGCTTAACATATAAAAAAATGAACAACAATGTTCCATTTCACAAAAGTTTTAAGTTTTCCGAAGCTGATACAAATAACAAGGAATATTCCCAAAATGGTTCATTCTACCAAAAACTGTATTCAGACATAAATTGTGTGCTTTAGCGAGATCTACATTTTTTGTGTACTAAGATTTTGTCTATCTCTTACGGTTTACGAGTCATTAAAAAGTCGTCCAGAGTAAATACGACTACAGGGGCTATAGCCAGAAAATTCAAAATATACATTTCATTTGTCATACAAATATCTTAAACATATGGCATTTTAATCAAAATTGTTAGAGCCATTTTCAAGAAAATCAAAATGTTCGAAAAATTTTACATGTAAAGGGTAGTGTAGGGTGGGGCTATTTTCTTCAAAATCTTCATGTCACATCCTTGAAAGACACCACACTTAAATACGAACTTTCGTTTTTGAGTTATGCTGTCCAAAGACTGACAAACACACACACGCCAAACTTTTTCTAAAACTGTTTTTTTTTTTGGGGGGGGGGGACAGGGGGTGGGGGATTCAGGGGGTCTCAAAATATATATTCTCGGTGAAATCTCAGCATTAAATTTTTGGGTGGAATACTTCCTCTACTTACCAGTAGAGAAAGTAAAACTGGTAATGAAACTGTCTGTTGTACTGACACATCTCTCTTTCTTTCTCCCCCCCCCCTCCTCTCTCTTTCTTACCCCTCCTCTCTCTCTCTCTCTTACATAAATACAAAATAGAAGACATGCAAGAAATAAAATACCTGAGATGCATATCTTTGATAACATTTAGACCATTAAGAGTAGTTATTACAGCAAGGAAACAACATACATGTTAGTGATGTAGTGCAGGCAGATCAAAGTGGCACATGGATGGATGGATATGCCACTTTTACATCAACTATTGTTTTACAAGCAGTGCACATCCATGTCATAAAGCAATAACTTTATTAACAGAAAACTCTGATATATAAGAACCAACTTAAACAATTTAATAAAAGAAACTGATACCTTCAATGGTTATTAGATTTATTTGGTTGTATCTTACCAATGGAACAATGTAAGACATCTAAATCAATACAACTGTTTGTTGATTAAATATTAAAACTTATCAAATGGCACATAAGTGATGCTATAAGCTCAGGGAAGTAAATCACAGAGCTGCATTAACACACAATTAAAAAGCAAATGTAATTTACCAGGTAAACGAAGTTGTTTGACCATAAACAAAATCCTCATTTATAATTGGAATACTAAGACTCTAGAGCATACATGGGAAAAGAGTAACACAATGTGTCATTTCTCCTACATTGTACTTCTTCTAACCCTGTCCATTCAACTACACACAGCAAGCTACCAGACCATATCCCCTGCTGTTATCTATCTACCTCACAGAACGAGTCAGTCTCTCAAATTGCGCCAGTGGTGGAGTCATGTTGCATAACAGGGGTAAAAGAAATGCTTCAAAGCCGAATGGGAACAGTATTTTTGTGTTCCTCATGAAACTAAAGCATTGTGTTTGCTATGATAAAAGAAAATGTACCTAACATGATCACAGTCACGTAATCACCAAACCAATACATCATGTTTCTATTCAGTCCCACCACTGCAAGCCTTGAAACTTACCTTGTTTATACATGTAAACAAACAGAACCCAGAGTTATGGCTGGCCCGCATTTGGTGATGGGATAAAAATGGAGAGAGTGCTCAATTGCATTCCATGCCTGTTATACATAATTATACCATGTATCTATTTACACCTTTATCTCTCCCTCTCCATTCCCTCAATGTACCAATCTGATTTAAAAGACTGGAAACTACACTATGATATAGTTTTAACCACTGATATTCAGTAAAAGTGCTTAAGACAGCATGTGTTAAAGGGAAAGTATGTTCAATTTTACTCATCTACCCTACCTTATTACAATATGTCATTAAAATAGATGCAGACAAATACTACTAGCAAAACACTGAAACAACAGAGCTCCATTCACTTCTATACGAGAAACAGTCTCTTTGTTCGAGAGGTAAGATAATACTCCTAGTCTTAAGCTAATGTTTTAACATATTAGAATCCATCAAAACAAGAAATAAGCCTTAAATATCGTGATGATCTGTGAAGTGGCAGAATATATATCACCAAATAATCTGCATATAACACTTGAATTTCTGCATATTTAATGGGTATAAAAAGTATAGGAACAAAAACAACAGAATTACTGTACTATTTCTGGTCTGCATATAAGTTCTTGGTCACAACATTTCAGCATAGTAAACCCTTATATTTACAGCAGTTTTCTACAAACAGCATTGAAGTAAAAGGTTCATAACAACTGCATAAGAATGCTCTATTACTGCTTTCAACATATCTTAAAGGAAAATATACACATATACTAGACCCAAATATGCATCCATTCTCAGTATTAAAACAGCAGCACTATTAAACTCTTAACACATCAACTCCCAGCTCCTGCAGGAGACATTTCAATGGCCAAACCATCCATTTTTAATGTTCCTATAAACCACTTACAAAATTACTTCAAAATTTCTATTGCTCCTAAACTTTAATATTTAAAAATCCAGAAAATTATACGTACCTTTAGAAGATGTCCTTGTACTCTTTAAGAGTGTGATATCTTGTGTTGCACCGTCCTGGATGTAGGGGAACACGACACGTTTTACAGTACCAGCTTGTTTCACTAATTTTACCACTTCTCAGGCACACTCTACAATTTTTTGTAGGTTTCTTGCAACTTTCTGTGATCAGAGATTGCAACAGTTCATGTTGATACAGTTTTCCATTCAGGCGACATAGGGGATCCCTTGTTGGCATATTCCTGAGAGATCCAGAATGTGGAAGCAGAGATGATAACGTCTTAGCCTGCATTATGTCAGAGGTAGCTGGAGACGGCACTGGAGAAGCTGTTGACAGTTGGAGACCTTCAATAAAGTCTCTGGAGACTGACTCGTAAATGTAAGGAAAGTATTTTTTTTTCTTTTTATCTGAGGTATAAATGGAAAAAACTGAGAACAGTGCACTGATAGGAAAAATAAAAAGACTTTTTATTATTAACCATTTGCAGGTACTGCATATAAATGGAAATATGTAAATGCCAAACACTAATCTGTTATATTCATATGATTACTATAACCTACTGTGCAAATAGGTTTCCTTTTTTTTCCAAGTTTAAATTGAACTTCAATCAGTTCAACAGAATGCATACAATTGTTTTATCCTAAGGATGAAATGAACCAAAACAAACCAAAGCATGCACATCAACCATGAGGGCTCTTGTCTATAATGCACGATAAAACAGTTTCTATGCATATGTATAATTTTTAGCAAAGAAACAGGTAAGCCAAGTGAAACTTTAGCAAAGTACACTGGATTCCCGATAACTCGGCCTAATGTGAACCAAGAGGATGTTGAGTTTTACGGAATCAGGTGTCTGCTATTCACAAACCATAATATAATATTTCAAATTACATAAATGCATGTTTTAGCACTATATAGAAAGCAGAAAAGTATAACATATCCTAAAATAGATTACTGTAAAAGTAAATTTTAAAACACGTATGTACTTACACAGAATAGAAAAGAAATTGCTGGTCTCTTTGCTGCTGCCTAAACTACAAACAAAGCACCTCACCAGGTTTCATACTCTTCCTTTCCTTTAAACTATCAGTACACGCTCTTCTCACACTTGACTCGATTTCGGATGTCATTTTTCCACCCTATTATTGCACTTCGTCCAACTCCTAAATCCATGGTAACATTATTAATATGTTCCATTTTGTCCAGCCTTTTTTAACGCATCCAATTTCAATTATGTTAACTTGTCGTCTTTTCTTCTCATAAAACATTTTCACTGGCACAAACACAATTCAACACAACACTAGCAGTAAGCCTGAAATCTGAGAAATGGTGCTCAACCAGAAATATATAAATGAAAGTTTACCTATGTACCCAGGTACAGAGGTGTTTTTAGACGTAGTGAATGACCTTGCTAGGATCTACATGAGCGATATTATGCAAATTAGTTATGGGGGTAACATCTCTGTTTTCTTCCTTGAAATAAACAAGACACTACTGATAATGCGAAGCGGGCACGGCACTTAATTACGCACGGTCTGTGGTGTTTATGCACTACACGGAGGTCGGAAAGATACCTGACACCCCTATGGTCTTATAAATACAAAAGTGAACTCGATAGTAAACCACTGTGCAATTCATCACATCTAAAAATTACTCCTGTATTGGACAAAGCAATAAACCTTCCAAACAAGTGTTTGTGCTGTATATCCACATTATTAGTGGTAAGCTTCTAATTACAGTCAAGTTTAATGATAAAAAATAAAAAAAATAAATATAAAAAAGGTTGTCAAATTATATAAAATATCAGAACTCTGTTGTATTAACACAAAGCTGAAGAACATGAAAACCTGCATTAACAGAAAAAATAATTAGCAACAGTTAGCAATCTGCTGCAATATGGCTAATGCTACACATCAGTCTGTTCCTTTGAGTATTAACATGTGTAAGGTGCATCTTCTCCAATGGCAAAACATAGAAAAGGCAAACCTTTTAACAATAGATATAAAAACTGTTTTAAATGTGTTCACTAAATTATAACATTAGGGGAAATGTGCAATCAATTAATTAGAACTACTCAAGAAGAAAAAAAGCCTGATGTAACACTATTAACTATTTAAAAACAAACTTACTTTGGACATGTTTTGGAGACTCTTCCCCTATCCTCAGCGAAGATTTATTGCACTTATGGTAGCAGCCTTGGATCATCTCTTCATAAAGAAGACAAATTTACAGATGAGATCATTTGCCTGTGGTTTATCAAAATTTATCACATCCTTTTTGCTTGTTTTTTTGGGATTAATACATTTTCTCAAACTGTTAATACAATTGGATTATGGAGTTTCACTAAATATATCCAACCTCTTCCACAGATTCCATTGTGAATTGCACAATGTTAGTATCCCAGCTGTGCTAGGACAAGAACATAAGTTTTCTAAGAGGTCTAAACCTTGTTAGTATGTTGAAACTAGCCGTGATCTTTCTCAAAAAAATACTGGAGTTGGCAATGACACATTCCTTACAGCCACCTTCTCCTGAGGAGAATACAGCAGTTAACGTAGATATAGATCTGTTTAACACTGTGAGCTGCCATATGCTGCTGTTCCCCATTCCCCCTCCAAAGTACAACACCCATCAGCATTTTCTTGCCATAGGCCTTCACTACTTTATTTGTTCGAGCTATGAAGATGGAAAAACCTCTGTGCATTATGGAACATAAAATAATTATGATCTAAATTTATAATTACTTACCATGCTGTGCTGATAACAGGCTACATCACAGTTCGAAACACGAGCTCACTTCTCTTCCAGGTAGGAATTGCATGTAAATTGCCATCTTGCTTATTGGTTCAACACGCCAAGTAATAACAAATGAAATGCCGGAAGAAGCCGAGAGAAGCTCTCATTTACGCACATGAGGATGCTCTCACTTATATCAGCTATGGATGTCAGATTATTTCATAGTTTATTTTCTACAATTTATAATGCTAAGATTGCATAAAATGTATCCAACGTAGATAATCCTAATGACACTTGTGAAAATTATTGCACAAATATTCACTTAAGCCATGGTTGAGATTATCCACTTATTGCATCAATTACAATTATGTTATTCTCTTTACTGCATTTTATTTATATACTACAGATATTTTTGTACCACAAAATAATGTGTTTAGAAACATGTGTAATAAGATATAAACTGGTGAATAACTATCTCCTTTTCTTTTTTTCTTTTATTTTGGATATTAGTATGATTTTGACTTTCACTATTTACAAAGTAATATGTTTGTATTTGCATTTTATATTGGTATTACTTACCTCATTTAAGTCACTGAAAAGCCTGCTGTTTTATCAAATACTGACATAATTTACTGCATGGTGCACATCCTGTGTGTTTCACCCTACATTCACAGAAAGTAAGTAGAAACTATGTTCAAGTATTGGAAAATGTAAACAAGACAAATTGCATTCAGCTTAGACCAAACAAGGTTGGCGAGGTCAACTCTGCATTGCACAGTTGCTGATAACAGTAAACAGTAAAAGGGTTACTGTTGCTTTGGACTTTAAAAGTTGTGAAACAATATCTTGTTGGCTTCACATGAATGCACACAATATTATTCATATGTTCTCAATACATACAAGCGAATGTAAAAATACCAAGATGCTTTCTAGAATATTCAAAATATACAGCTACTGAGCCGAAATTCTTCACTAATGATGGACATTCTTTGAGCTATGCATGCATAGCTTATGTCACAGATAAGTGTCATCGCAAAAATTCTATCAACAATGAATAATAAAACATGTGCTGTGCTGGACATGGAATGAAAACAGTATAATACAAAAGGACTAATATAATATGGAAAATAAACATCAGAACATTAGCAATAAACTTATAAATAGTTCAAATTTGAATATAACTTCTTAATTGCTTAAAAGAATGTATTCAATCTCCCGCAACATTTAAATTATAAAATTCTCTCATTCAGTGTCCAATTTTTATAAGATAGAGGCTGGGTAATTGTCTATGGGATATATATATACAACTAATCATAAACATTAGGACATATCTTATTCATTAGTGTAGTTTTAATATCAACCACAGTATTATATTTCCCTTAGTTCTGTATTAAAATCAATCAATTGAGCCCTATCCTCTCTCATAAGGTTGTGACAATAAATTTCCAAAAGCTAACATGGAGACATAGTCAGACTAATGAGTGAAAATACACACAAGATAATGACACACACTTCTTATTACTCTCTCCCACAGACTAATTTGGCAGAAACTAAATTAATAATAGTGACTCAATGTAACATTAAAAAGCACTATTTCAGATGAAAACTGCCGAGTTAATTATATAAATTAAATTGTGTTTTATATGCTCAAAATCAAGCATGACCAGAATTATTTTGGTCTTTGTTTAAACCTACAGTATATGAACTATAATATAGAAAAAATGTTCAACAGCTGATTTATATTACAATGTATTTCTCCATTGAATTTGAATGTGGGTGTATTCTCATTTAGATACTGACATTCTTACCTTTCCTTTATATCCTAACAATTTACTTTAACTCCCTGTACTTAAGAACATAAACAGACAAAACAAATATTAATATAATGCTCATTGAAAAAAAAATATAAATAAAAACTCGAGGATCACTTAACATAGGATTAATAAATATATTACAATTTAACATTTTAATTCATTAAACATTTTACAAAACTGATAGCTTTCTCCAATTGACAATATACCTTCTTTATTTCAGGTGTGTATGAGACATGTTCATTTTACTACAAGTAATAAAAATTATAATTCAACCAAAGTGAAATGCATTT
Source organism: Tenodera sinensis (assembly GCA_030765045.1). Taxonomy (NCBI): domain Eukaryota; kingdom Metazoa; phylum Arthropoda; class Insecta; order Mantodea; family Mantidae; genus Tenodera; species Tenodera sinensis. The sequence goes on from CM060961.1 coordinate 16,991,774, forward strand.
CTTCCTTCCAAAATAATATTAAGGCTATAATAAATGAGAAACCAATGTACGGTCATTATTCTTCATCAGAATGCTTCTGTATTTAGCTCTCGATTTTCAATCACCTTCAGCAATGGTTTTTGCCATTTACAAAGTTCTTGATTTTACCATATTGTTCAAAGCAAGCTCTTTATGTGTGTAATCATTAGCAGCAGTTTACTATGTAAAAGTTTTACTTTTACCCCTGAAGTTGACCCAAAATATTGTTATCCTTTATTTTTTTCTCTGTATGTTTATCAATTCTCAATAAAATGTATATATAAATATTATCAGATGTAAAATAATCACTAATTGATTGTGTAGTTTGTAAATTCATTCTTGGAAGTTTGAGTGAAACAAAAATAAATATTCATATCTAGGTTTAACTTGGCATGTAATACATTCTTGCATCCATATTTCCATTCTGTGCTACGCTGCTGGACTGAAGAGTACTTGTATCGCATATCACATTCTGACTACTACTTTCATTGCTGAGCATTGAATTGATTAGTTCTAAAATCCTAGTAACTCTGCCAATACATTTAAAATGAGCACTAAGAATAAAGCTTAAACTACTACATACTGCAAGCTCAGAAATGATAATTTAATTGCTTAAAATAGGAGCATGGCCTATAAGGTGATTGAATTGCCTATTCGTTCTTAAATTTCATTTTGTCACACAGCAACAGAAATATTGATACATCAACTTGTTTTCTCTTGAAGTGCTCATGTGTTTTAAAGATAGGTAATTTACATAATTAAGGACAGTTCACAAGTATTTTTGAAAGCTCAAACTGAGAAATAACCTCAAAACTATGCAGCAGGAAAAGATTGAAGTCCAGACTTAGGAAATGCACTGGAATGTTAGCCAACACCACAGCAGTGGACTACAAGAGATGATACTGATTAAGTGTAAAAAGTAATTAAAAGTAATAATAATAATAATAATAATAATAATAATAATAATAATAATCATAATCATAATCATAATAATAATAATAATAATAATAATAATAATAATAATAATAATAATAATAATAATAATAATAATAATAATAATAATAATATAAAAAAGCATAACATTGACATTTTTAAAACATTTCTAGAGAGCACAATATTGTATACAATTGCTTTAGTTTGTGTTTGAACCGAAAAAAATGTTTTCTTTGTGTTTAAATAGGTCTAACATAAATGGAAAACTTGGAGAAGTATCACAAAAGCCATACACATACATGTTTACCTACCACCAGTACCTGTTGGTCTTCAACTCATTTTTGAAATGTAAAACACTGCAACTATTTTCTAAACACAATTGTGTATCTAAATTTATATCACGGAGAAACTGATACTATGACTTGTTTTGGTTTCTGAATCATACTCTAGATTTCACACATTTGAAATGCAATATCACTGCTGTCGTGTTATAATTTATCCAACACTTCAGTAAAGTTTATCATAGGTCAGTTTTACATGTAATACTAATACATTAAAGAAAATAATAAAATTAAAATGGTTAATAACTGTGAAAAAATAGTAATCATGCAACTTTTCAAAACTGAAAGGAATTATTTCATACACAAAGTTATAAACATAACCTGTAAGAACATTCTGCTATGTGCAACCTGTGAACAGCTGTATCAAAAAACTGATTTGCACCATATTCTGTATATATTTATACTCAATCTAGGAGATAATTGCATTTTATTATTTAAGCATATCCAAAAAGTTACCTCATATATATATATTTCAATATAATATTTAAATAAAATACTTTTTAAAACACCACTACACACCTATCAACTAACATTGAACTTAGGTATTCAATTTTTTAAAAATGTGCACAACCGAAGCGTAAGAAATATGAAAGAACTCAAAGAAATTATGCATATAATTAAACTGCAACATATATATTAAGTTCTTAACCTGCTTAAATATTAGATTAGCATTTTGCATCATTACATTTCTACAAATATATTTGGGGATTAATGCAATTAAAAATGTGTTGTGAAGAATGCTACTGCTAAGATTCTGAATCAATTTTCATCTTTAAATGTCTTAACATGATTCACAAAATCAAATGTAAGCCACTTTGTTACATGCATACTATTCAGTCCAAAATATCTGCTATCATAGAAATGAAATGCACAGAGATTCTGTTCCATTAGAAATGGTTATGACATGTAATGAAAGATTTGGAACGGTGCATCAAATGTGTTTCAGAGGCAAGCTACCTTTCCAAGTTGACAAAATGTTGAGGGAAAAGTTGGGTTAAAAAGCCTTGCAAGGGTCTAATGACAGACAATTCTTAGGAGTTTGTGCTATAGTAAGTAGCTTTTGATGCCCAAAATATAAAAATACTCAGCATTTTCACCTGTACGACAACACATCATCCACATTTAGGGGAATCTTATATATAACTTGATGGATTTGTCAAGCCTTTGTCTTAAAAATACTTATATTTTTTTAAGCCAAGATATTTTTCTTGCTTTAATTTTTAAATAAAAAAGAGCTTTTTAAAAAAGAGCTTCATTATTAAGCATCAAGCAGGAATGTACAGGATAAGTGACTGGTGGTTCACCATCTGATTTTAAACTGCTTAGGTTCTCCAAAGCCTGCCAAGTGTTGCCAGCATTGCAGAATGCCCAAAAGAATATCTGGGGGAACAAATTTTATCAACACAGTAATGACACACCCCTTTCTTTATCTGCTGTTATCATTCTAGAGGAGCACTTTCCAGCCAGTAGAGAACACAAAAGCGATCTGGCAGAAGTTTCTAAGTCTTGCTTTGTGACATTTTTGTAGGGTTGAGCATTTACAAAAAAGAAAAAAAAAAAAAAAAAAAAACTCTTCAAAACACTGGACGGCATTCAGCAATGCTTTCCATGCCTGATACTAAACGGAACCCTATTTCAAATGTTATATTCCTCATTTTTCGCAGATTATGCCAAAGAGCATGTTTTATTTTGTTTACATATACAGCTTGGTTACAGCAGTTTAAAATAAGATTGTGGCTTCTTGCCCACACTGCTTAATGTATACAAAAGAACTCTTTAGATCCAATATGCTGAAGTGCAACAAAGCGTTTAGAAAACATATCTGTCTGAAGTTATTTGAAGTGCAAGACCAGGCAAACAGGATGTTGTGTATTTCACAGCAAAAATTAAAATGAGCTTCAAAATCCTTCAGAAAGCTAAAATGTTTGTTTTGTTTTTTGAGACATATATTAAACATTTTCCTGGTAGAAGAGAGGGGGTGACATTTTATAATATACTGTAGATAACTCATATTGAGACATGGGCAGGATATAACCATGCAGTATAATTTTATTTTTAGTATATGCAACATTAGATTGCATTTGGTTTAAATGTGTCAGTTAATTTTGCTAAAACAGTTAACCTTAAATTTATGAAGGCTGAGAAGCACATAAATCCAAAATATTATTGAAACTCAAGAGGTTTACAGAATAAATTTTCTTTCCAATCCCTAGATATCTAACACACAAACCCTGTATCACCAGATGTATTTTGCTTTCTATAATCATGATCACTCTATTTGCATAAACATGCTACATATCCATAGTTGGAAAGGATTAATCAGATTTAAAATATTCATAAGGCTGTGATGTTGATGCTCTTACCAAATGAGCTTCTATATCTAACTGAATTCAACCATGTAACACTTTTATCCTGGAAATCTTCATAGATATTTCAATAATGGCACAATTACACATTCAAGTGAACTTGGAATACCATGAGCATTTTTTGGCCTGAATTTCCAGTTCAGATATAAACACCAAATAACTCAAATGTAATTCATCCTTTCCAACTTGTTGGTGTGAAAGAACACTTTCAATGTTTAAAGTGTAGTGTTTAACCTTCCTATTTCTTCCTAATTTTACTTACATACCTCAGGAGCTTTCCTTTCTTGCGTTAGTGAAGGACACAATGTCAAATTTCTTCTGTAATAAGGCTAAGAATGGAGACAAGGTCGAGGTTGTGCCTTTTTGCACCAGCTGTAGGATCAGTATTTCAAGTGTAAAATGTCTAACAAAAATTTTTAATCTTCGGAGTGTTGCTTGTATAACAACTTATAAAGATAACAGTGGAAACTCTTCTAAACAAACAGTAGCATATGGCTGCTCTGCCTTGCCAATGGAGTATCTTGTGATGCACAGAGGATTTTACCTTCCCCACCATCTACCTATAGAGGTAAGAGGAAGTATTGCATTCAACATACAAATTTGATGTCAGATTTTACTGGAAATACATTTTTGGGTCTCACTGAATCATTCTATATATTTTTGTTTGCATTAACCAAAGTGGAAAACGTTATTAGAAGGAGTTTGTAATGATGATCCTCACAGTTATTCTATAATGTTAAGGTGGCATACTTGTTCCCATAGTGGCATGCCTCTACTGGACAATCTTGGTACTTCATGCTGGCATGTGACTCAAAGTGAAGTATATTTATGAAAGCTTATTTGAGAAATAAGTCATGTCAACAATCTCTGGCCCATTTGTTGCATATTTTTCAACATGAACAGCAATGTCTTCCACCCTGTGTACTCTATATCTTAATTATTTATGATAATCTGCCAGTTCAATTTCTAACTTAAATCTTCAAAATTTTTCATTCTTGGTTTATTGTACTTAGATATTTCAGTTGTTACATTCAGATAGCTAGCTTAAAATTCAATGACATATTGGCAGCTTTGACTTGTTAAACAGTTATTGTATTTCTAATTCATTTAATTTGTGCTTTAGCAGAAATACATTCACATTCAATGTTACATTCATCTGGAATGGCAGGAAACCGCTTTGGCAGTACAACATGAATATATCAGTGCATGGCCTTAAAAGTAGTGTAATACATTCATATTAGAAGGTATATAAAGTATGCAGTCTTAATCACCTTATAGTTGTGTTTCAGGAAGCTACAGAAGAGTTTTCAAATTTGGTTGCCACCCAATCTTAGTAGAAATCCTCTAGCCATTATTTAAATGGTTGTAAAAATGCTAGGTACAGATCATTTTTACTCAGCATAGCTTAAGTATTGCCTGACGAAAGCTCTAAGCTCAAGTCTTGTAAACCATTAATAAACTGAGTTTCTGCTGTTATCTATATAATTACCATTTGGTGCTAATAAAAACAGTAAGTCTTGACTATCACCTCCACTTAGGGATTGCAGGACACTGAAAGATTTAACTAGATTGACGCCAATATGATAAACGCCTCTACCTACAAAAAGTCTTGCTTAGAAAGAGTGTGTCAAAAACAAAAAAGTTAAGCGACAGTACTTGTTACTCTCACTAGCAATATACTTTAAATCTGCTAAATATTAACTGCTAATTCAATCAACTATGCTATAACAAGAACTGAACATTTGTCCTACTTAACCAATACAGCTCTGCAGCTTTGGTAGTGGATAAACCTTACTATAACAACTGTTATGTTTCATTAAACACCTCTCATTTCATGAATATTAGCTCCAATGATGGCATTCAACATTAGTGTTACCTATATAAACCTAAAAATATGTACTATGGACAATTTAATTTATTAAAATCTCATCTTTGGGAAAGAACTATAATAACTATTCTGACCTCATAAGTTTCTGTATGTTGCAGAATGATGAAATTGATGAATTACTATCTTATTAAACAAATTAAGGGTGACATTTCACAAACCATCAGGATAATTATTTAATGTAAGTGCAGAAACAATGCAGGGAACATAAGAATACATTATGTTGTCCCCTATTTTACTAAGAGATCAAAGGCTTGTTTGTGGCATCAGCAAATGCATCTCAACAAATAATACAAAATGAAAGATACTGGTATTAGGAAGGTTAAACACTAACCATTATATAAGTAATCTACTACAATCACATGATAAATGAAGATGTGAAGCAAGGAACTCTTACTTGCAGCTGACAACACACATGTTATATTTTAACTAACTTTGCATCCAAAAATTACATTCCTTTTTATCTTTTGAATCATTCAGTAATTCAATCATAAAATGTTTTAAGATGTTCTTTGCTTGTTATCTTCAAATACAAAATACGAGGATAGAGAGAAATGTGAACAGAGATTACATCTGCATTGCTCATTCACAACATGTTAAATTTTGAACTGTTTGTCATTCTTTCAAAATATAACTTTACACTTTCTGTCTATCCTCAAGTAAGTATAAATAAACAGCACATTGATAAGTCATTTGCAACTTCCACATGGTGTTTTTGTACATAAACTTGCTCACTTTGTGATTATGTAACACAAGCCCTACAATCAAGCTGTATGAAAATGGTCTGAACCATTTTTAGAGCTTTTAGTGTTAACAAGTTCACAAGAGAGTTAAATAATCCTTAATAAACATGCATTTTGTTCAAGTGATCCAGGAATCCAGTGAGCAGGAATCTATAGAAACAGGTTTTATAACTGAATTAACCTTTAGTCTTTATATTCATTACAATGGACAATCACTTTGTACCGATACAAAATATAGATGGAGAAACATTCTATTCTGCAAAAAATTCTCTATCTTTACTGCTGCATATTTGTAATCCTTCCAGATATAGAATAGATCCTAACATAAACAGCACATTTAGTATTACTCTGTACTTTGACTTTATGTGAATGCATGGAGAAACTTCCCCTCTTCCCTCTCAACCACTACTCAGCTATTTATTTTCGAGATTTCAAGATACTGCCATTGTTACCACCCAAGGTTACCTAAACTATGTGCTATGTTTAATTGCACAAGCACTAAATATCAAAGTAACACTTACTTCAAAACTTGGTTAATAGGCACTAATTCAAGAACAAGTGGAAATATCTGCAAAAACTTGCATGATAATCGGAGTACCAAGGTAGTAGTAATGACACCAGGCTCTGAATCAGAAGTGATATTCCTTGAGTTGTCTTCCAGGTTTACAACCAGCCCATCTACAACGGGGTTGCAAAGCATTCACAGACACACCAGTTGCTTCCAATCTTAATTTAATGACATCCTTAATGGCAAGGGCATCATAATGCTCAAATAAAAACTTAAAAACATTCAAAACTACCGCTTTTTTGCCAATTTTAATGGCTTTGCCACTTCAGTGTTTAATTACATTGCTCTCACCTGCTATGCTATGTTTGTAACTTACCCAATAAGTAAGGCCACCGCCTGCTAGTAACCAACATGACCAAGATGGTAAATAGAGGCTACATTACATATAAGTAATGTTTAAATGAAACTATTATCAAAATACTATTATTATTCACTGTCTTCATTATTTTAAGTACAAAACAGTTGATGCAGTGTAGAATAAACTATTTGCATTTGCTTGAACAGTGGATTGCAATTTTTTTTTTGTAGTGTTTAACACCCGCTTTTACTACTATGGCACCACAGGCACTGATGGTACATGGAATGAAGATGGAGCACCAGTGGAATGAGATGGGGAAACTGGAGAACCCAGAGGAAACCCACCCCAGCGCCGCTTTGCCCACCACGAATCCCACATGTGGTTGCCTGGGATTGAACCCAGGCCGCTTTGGTGAGAAACGAATGGGCTGCAATGTAAGACATGCATTTGTTACACTGGGAAGCCTGCTTGAACCACATGGAATATAGGCAGTTGGATTAAACTTATGGATTAACACAGTTTACACATTCTCTGAATACAAGTATGTCAATCACTGTTTATTTTACATGAGCCTAACACTTTCATTATCACAAACATCTGAGGACATAATCCCTGATAATGTTCAATGTTTCAGTCAACTCAGCTACAAACCAAAAAAGTGCTGCAACATCTTTTAAGGACACAAATAAGTATCATATGCCATCCAACTTGAAAAATTAGGTTTGCTTGAAAATCAGTTGGAAATGATTTTGTTGATAAATTTGCTTTTACTAAAATTTTATTTTTTGTTTCAAGTACTATGTGTCTATGCAGCAACATAATTAAAACTGCTACCTTATTGCTGTGTGATGTTTAAGTATGAAGGTCACACTGAAAGCCATGAGCAACCCACTGTTAAAATACAAAATCCAATAATGTAGCAAAAAAAACAGCAAGATTGTAATCTACAGACCTACAGACTTTATACCACATGTTGCCATATTGAGATGTCAGCTTTTTTCACGTGACCACAAGCAGTATTTCCAAAATCGCGGACATCAATGTTTTGTTTCAACTGAGTGCTGTAATCAAATTCCTTGTTAAAGAAGGGAACATCTGCAGCTGAAATTCACCTCAGACTTCAACGTGCCTATGGACATGTCTGCATGGGTACTAACAGTGTTAAGAGATGGATGAAGCATTTCAAAGATGGGAAAATGAGTATCCAAGATGAGCCTTGTAGCAGTCGCCTGCACACTGCCTCTACGGATCATAACAAGGAAAGAGTTGATGAGATCGTTAGAGCAGATAGGTGTATCACTGTGGATGAAATCACCGCACATCTTACAGTAGGACATAGTGCAGTCCAAGAAATGATACAAAGCTTCAGTTATTGAAAGGTGTGTGCCCATTGGATCACATGTTTATTGACAAAAGACCACAAACTTCAGAGAACAACCATCAGTCAAAACCTTCTTCAGAGATTTAAAAATGGAGTTGGTGATTTTTTGATGAGTATAATGACGGATGATGAAAGCTGGTTCCATCATTCTTGAACCTAGACAAACCAAAAATGGTGTCCGCTATAACCAGACAATTCAGAAGCTCTGTTACACATTGCATGGTAAGCACCCTGGTAACATCATCCAGCAACAGGATAATACGTGTCCTCACACTGCCTGGACCAGGTCACATACATCCAGAGTTCATAAAAAACCTTGGAAAAACAGCAAAACAACAACTACTAAAACTCTACAATCTATCCTGGATCACTACTGTACCTGCGAATGGCGAAAAGCAACAACTGTCCCACTCTTGAAGAAAGATAAAACAGCACCAGAAATAAAAAATTATAGACCAATAGCTCTTACTAGCATAATAGCAAAAGTGATGGAAAGAATGGTGTCAAATAGGTTAAATTGGTTTCTAGAATCCCAAAATTTAATTTCCCCATGTCAAGCTGGATTCAGAGAGTTCCACTCTACAAATGAACAAGTCTTACTTCTCAGTCAAGAAATCAAAGACTCCTCCAATAGAAAAGAAGATAATTTATCAGCTTTTATTGATTTCCAAAGTGCATATGATTCTATATGCAGAACAAAACTGCTAAAGAAAATAAAACAAACAGGGATACAAGGTCCAATGTTTTCATGGCTATGTCTTTCCTAACACAACGCTTTATTGCAACCAGATATGGAAGAAATATATCTAAATATAAACAAGTACACTGGGGCTTACCACAAGGCGCAGTACTCAGCACTACACTTTGTAATATATTTATTAATGATCTGCCACAACAAATACAAGAACCAAGTATGAAGTGTGCACTATTTGCTGATGACTTAGTAATGTGGACTTCAAAACCAAAAAACAAAAGTACGGAACTAGAAAAAACCATGCAACAATCCTTAAACAACCTACAAAAGTGGACCAAAGAAAATTTAATGACTGTTAATACAACAAAATCAAACTACCAAATCTTTTCACTAAGAAAAAAACCACTAAAAATTAAACTAAATTTTGAGGGTCAACAATTACCAGAAGACCACTTGAAGACCCGTGAAGCATTAAGATCAGAAGAAACTACAGTTCAAAAGTATTGGAAAGCATGAATGCTAATGGCTTCATTGCCAGATGCAAGGCACTAGAAAACAACAACAACAATTACCAGAAACAAAGGAAGCAAGGTATTTAGGAGTTACATTTGATACCAAACTTACATGGACCAAACAAATAGAAAATGTAATACAAAGAGCAGAGAGGCGCCATTCACTGTTAAAACGTCTAATAGGAATGAAGTAGGAATGTTCCAGAGCAACTCATTAACACAACATACAATGTATATATAAAGCCATTATTTAATTACTGCAGTGAAGTTCTTTTAACAGCAAATACAGAAAAAAAAATTCAAATCTTTGAAAACCAAAGTCTGAGACTAAATTACAGGTGCTATCAAAACCACACCAATAGCAGCCATGGAAATACTAACCAACCAATACCCCACTGAATATGAAATAGAAAAAGTGGCTCTTATTCAACACAAAAAGTTGATCAGACTCCCATTCAATACATGGCACAAGAGAAATTTTACACATACACTAAAGACTCAGGAGAGCTTTCTTTCCAAAATTCAAGACATCAAGAAGAATGTATACCTTCCTAATTAAAAGAAAAACTTCATATCTAAAGTCAATCCGACACAAACATTAAACATCACATATTATTTACACCTGACAGAAGAAGTTAAGAAAAGTGATACTCCAACTAGTGTTCTAAAATTATTGGCATTAGAGACAATCCATACTAGATTTCCAGAACACGAATGGCTCCATATTTATACTGATGGAGCATTGATATCAAACCGAGATGGAGCAGGGGCTGGAGTCACATGTCACATCTTTTCCTATTACAAATCTTTAAGTTATAGAACTACAAACTTTGATGGAGAAATTGAAGCAATTCAAATGGCCCTACAAAACCTTTTGTATAGAATTTCACATTTTCATCAAGCAGTTATTCTCTCAGATTCCAGGGCGGCAATTATAGCAATTACTTCCAAGTTGTCACCAAAAAACCAAACAATTATAGAATGTTGGAAAATCCTTACCCATCTAACAGCACTTCAAAAACACCAGTCTTCCAATGGATACCAGGTCACTGTGGACTGAGTGGTAATGAGAAAGCTGATTTTCTTGCAAAAAAGGGTACCGGCAATGTGCAGAAATCAATAGTTAATCTACCATTTTATGCAGCTAAAAGATTAGTCAACTCTGAATTAAAAAAATTATTGAAAAATATTACTATGAAAAATCAAAAAATAAAAGATGGGAACTACCAAACATCCAAACAGTAATTCCTGAGTATCCTCGAAAAACGGCAGTTGCAACCTTCAGGTTGATTACAGGACATGATTGTCTGGCAAAACATTTAAACAGAATTGGGATATATTCTTCACCACTCTGTCCTCTATGTGATCTGCAAGAGGAAATGAACCGAGACCACCTTCAAATATGCCCGACCACTTCTAGCACCCCATCCATCAGTGAAAAATATTGGAGAGCAAGAAGATTAATGACTTCATTGTCAGAAATCCAGGGTTAGCTAACAACAACACTGCCTGTGTCATAATGGAAAAGATCAGATTTGGGTGGGAAATCTTCCACATCTTCCGTACAGTCCCGGCACCTTGGCACCCTCTGACTACCATCTATTTGGTTCTGTTAAGGAACAGATGCGAGGCCAACACTACAAGACGCATAGGATATACAAAAAGCAGTGCTCAGTGTCTTCATGCAGCTGAATTGGAGTTCTGCTATAAAGGTATTTTCAAGCTTGCAGAATGATAGGGAAAATATGTGCAAAGAAATGGAGACTATGTTGAGAAGTGAGAGAAAAGTCTAAAAAGATTACAATGGTGGGCTTGGTTTATCTATTAGAGACAAACTTTGTTATTCTACAACCTCAGAAATCTAAAGCTACACCTCTGCACTGGCTCCAGGGTGTTACACAAATGGTTTGCTCCTTGTTTTGAAATTCTATTAGGTTAACGACTAAAATATTTATGGTTTCTCAGAAAGAACATATGCATTCTATAAGATTTAACAATCTTTACTACTCAACTACTGTGAAGTCCTAATCTTTGTGCTTATCAGTAAAGATTCTTGTTTAAAAAAAAAAAAAAAAACCTAATCTGTTGCACTTTTACATTCTGTACTACTTACCTATAATTAAATGGAGGAATTGCTGCATTCTACCCACAAATTTGATATGGAAGTTTTACTGAAAGCACATATTTTCAGGTCACCTGAATTAATTAATTAATTATAGGAAAGGTCTACTATGCATGTGTGTGAACAGCATAACTTACAAACCTAAACTTTGTTGAATACCAAACTTGGTATATAAGTTGAGATTCTTCCAAGGATGGGATACAAATATTCTGAAGAAAATTAACCCCTCCATCCACATGAACCTCTTCCGTTATTCTTTATTTTCTCAAAAAAGGGTCAAACAATTTTGACTACATTCCACGTGCTTAAAATATTTTCATATCAAATGAAACAACTTAATTTTCTGGGAGCAGCCTCTGAAATCCACCTCATTCTGAACCACTTTTGTATAATTTTGAACTGTAAGAGACACACAAATTCTTACTGCACAATTACCATTATTGCCATCAATGAAGACAGGAAAAGCTGGAAAAAGCCTGTCAAGGAGGGAGTTTAGGTGAGATTAGAACCACAGATCTTCCACTCACAATCCATTTCTTAACAACTTTAACTAGCCATGTAGAACTCTCAGTTCTTGTGCACAGTGGAGAAAGCCCATGAACGGCTTACCAAATATTTTAATGAACCTTTACAAAAATAAATAGCAGGAACTATAGCTTTTATTGAAGTGAGATACAAAATACAATAAAAATGGCTCTAAGAGCCATAAATAATTAATTATGCAACAATATTCATACCACTAGCAATCTGTTTATTGCAAGAGAGTACATGGATTCAGTTATTCATCAAGTTATAATTTAATCAAAAGAAATATAAATTACTCTTCTATTATGTATATAAATTCTGTTTAATGTCCTATACATATATGCAAACATTTTGATAAATTAATCTACCATATTTTCCCAAAACCTAAGTCTGTATAATCAATCACCACTGATTTCTAGTAGATGAATCGAAGTTTGTAAGTCCAGTCAATAAATGTGGAGGAGGAACAATTGCACCACCACTTATCTCCACACCACAAGGATGCATATATGCACAGTGTAAGTGCAGTCCTCGCCCACATTTGGTGCATGCAGTGCGAGATCTCCTCCTGATACCTTGCAGTCTTCGATCACAAACACAGCAGTCCTTTTGTCTTTTACCAGGAAGTCTGCAGATATATTCAGGTAGCACACTAGGAGCACGCATCCTGCCTGGGTTCCATTCCGATCGAGTAATAATGCTATTTTCCATGCTTTTGTTATGGCTCTGCATCAACGGATACTCTTCCTTTATTGCTGTAATAATGGAGTGCAAAGTTAAGTACTGCATCACATATGAATTACAGAGGTTATTTTAAGTTGCCCCATTCTTCGCTTCTCAGCAGTTTCTTCATAAAGCTTCTTGCACTCACAAATAAATATTTTCTCCTCTTCGGCATGACCTGTGTTCCATTTTAAATTATTCTCGTTCTTCATCTGGAGAACCTTACTTCCAGGAAATGGAAGTTTCACATTTAAAATGTTACAAAATTAGCAAACTCAACTAGAGCAAATCTCCTTCATGGCCAACCAACAAGCTATGTTTCTGCACTTCTCTCTTCATAGTATATACTTTTAATTTACTTTTGCTTATTTGGTACTTATTACAGATGAATAAGCATTACATACAGTATCATAATGATCATTCCAGTAAAATCAAGTAATAAAATAAACCCAAAACTAATTATTTTATGTATTAGTAGCACATGTGCTCATATTTAAAGTATTGTTTCTTTACATTAGGTTGCAATGGTATTTCTTTCTCTAAAGAAAACTAATAAATGGCTAACATTGTAAATGAGCATATAGCGTTAAAGCTTAGGTGCAGTCGTTTGAGTTGGAAATGCAATAGCACTGGTAAATTTTATTATTATGGATATTTTAGGAAATAATACTAAAAATTAACTTTTCAAAGGCTCTCCATAAACTAAGCATAATTTCAATCAAATCTAAAATGTGTTCACAAGATCTTTTACTCTAAAATTTCAGTTCTCTATTTGAAATGTTTTACGTAAAAGTTACAAACCTTTATGAGGCCCCATGCACAATGTACCCTTAATTTTGTACCATTTCAACCCAATATGCAATATGTAGATAAAAATGCTTCAAAATTCCTAAATATAAAATTTCAACTCGCTGGTGCAATAATTTGCTTAAAAGTCAGATTTTTAGGAGACTTCACACAAACCAGTCTTGGTTTCAATCAAATTTGAAATGTCAACAACTGGCATGTAGAAGGCCAGTATAAACTTTCAGTCCTATAAGTGCACTGATTTGCTAAATTCACAAATTTTTAAAACCTTTTTCATATAAACTATGATTAATTTTGCATTCATTTCAAGCAAAAATTAAATGTATAAATAACTTTTTCTTCAAACTCTCATATATCAAATTTTAACTCTGCATTTGTAATGATTCATCCAGACAGACAAAACAATGGTAATTAATGTTTCATAAGCAGCAAATGCACCTTAAAATGTTACAAAACATTTCATTGCCAGACTCTTATTATCCCCTTATTATTTTACGAGATGAACAGCTTTGCACTAATTAACAGGATAACAAAAACCACCTCTGCTAAAAATTTAATAAAACATTTCAAATTCAACATTCCTGATCTTATAAATTCTGGGCACCTTAGCTTATTACAAAACAATAAAATTATAGGCAAACATTATCAGTGAAGTATTTGGTATCATTTCACTTTTATTTGTAAAGCTGTGCTTCAAAGTACAAACAATGCTCGAGTTTTACGTTCACCATAACATATAAGCTATCATAATCTGGGCACTAAAAACCTTAGTACCCTGCACCTATTTCTCAAAATATCTATACTATAAAGTTTTAAAAATGAAGTATTTCAAACTGAACTTATTTATTTTGAGTACTTTATACAATCCTATTTCCAACTTGACTACAAACCATATTGTGAAATAAAGAAAATGGTTTTTATAGAAGAAAACAAGCTCAACCTCATTAAACCTAACAGCACCAAGAAAAAATGTCAGAAATTCAAATTACAATGCTGAAAAGCAGTTTTATAAAGTTACAGCACAGTATTAAAATTCTTCCTACTGGAAAATGTTATTACAAAATCAGAAACCACAAGAGCTGAAATTGTTCAAAACAATACAATCAGCTCTCATGTTAATCATGAATAGTTAAAAATCATTAAAAAAAAAAGAAAAAGGCTGCATTTTCTCAAGCAGCGATAGAATGCCCTTTTCTTTAGCTCTTCTGATAAATTCAGAAGAAAAGCTGCAATGGGGTTCCTTAAAATAACCTCCATGATAAGTCATCTATTTACTTACATACAGTGAAAGTTAATATGAATCATCAGGTAAATCTAAACAAACATCATCTACTACATAGTATCTCACTAATGGGCACTAAATATACTGAAAGCTATAAAGTTAATCCAATAGAAGCTAAAATATTACTACTAAAGCCAGGCATAAAAATGTCATATGACATCTTTCTTACAATTTATTTATTAGGGTCTTATGTAAACAGCAATGTGGTAGTCCTTCCTGTTTACTGATCGATAATGGACGTCTCTATTGCACTTAATTTAAAAAAAAAAGTGTTGTTTATCCTTGAATATGGATATGACGTCTGAACCTACATTTAATTTATCAGCGACAAGATGAATGCAAAAAATTCAGCCATTCCTAAAAAAAGAGTTTTGCGTTTTAACAATACTTAAATATATTTTCTCTTGAGCAACAACAGGACACTGTCTATTCCTTTAAATTACTTATTATATAGGTAAAGTCTGCAACCAAGAAAAGGATGTCAATCAAATATGAGAGCTGATCTTGTACATGTTGTTACTTTGTTCTGCACAGCCGGTATGATTTGCACTGCGTTTATTTTGGTGGTCCACATCTCTCTTTAATGAGCATTTACTTATAAATCAGTTTGCATACTTGGAAACTTCCTCATAATAAATTTGAGATGAGATGAACTTTAGAATGCGTACAATGTTCAGTGCAGTAAATGTACAAAAATTACATATAAAATACAAAGGTGATTCAAATATAAACACGCATAGGGGAGTCGCGACCCCATTGCCCAGTGGGAAACCATTGCAAACAGCCTCCCAAGTATTGGTGGGAAAACCAAAACCTTTCGGGGTTGGGAAGAAATGCCCAATCCCTACCTCAAGAACTGATGATCTATCCGAGTACCCTGGGGATAAAACAGGGACCTTAAGCATTGGTCCAACCTCCCACCTTAAGTAAAGTCAGATTCAAAAGGAAAATGTGAGCCTTGGAAAGGGATGGATGAACAAAGACTGTGCGAGAAATATGGATTTAGAATTGGAACATGTTGTTAGCTAATACTGGATTTCTGACAATGAAGTCATTAATCCTCTTGCTCTCCAATATTTACTATATTGATAGAGCAATAGCAGTATAGTAACCGCTTTTTAGAGAGCACCATACTTTTATGTTTTGGCAGTCACATCGCTCTCTCACAACCCCCAGAATGTCTGGAGGATCACACCTGTCTGAATTGGAACATAGAATATGCTAATAAAGGAAAGACTTGGGACCAGTTCAACAGAATTGAGTTTAGAAACTGGATTCAAAGTAAACCACTGACACCACGGCAGTGGTAGAACAGGGAAGTTGAAGATTCAAATATAAACAGTAATTGAGCCAGAGTATTGAGCAAGCAGATCCAAGTAGCATGGTGGAGTGGGGGTTGAAGATTGGTGTGTTTTGTGTAGAGGGAAACAACTTGGTTGCATGCTTTGTTAAGTTTCAGCCTCAGTACAGCCACGAGTGAACTAGAGGTTCCTTCATCTACTGCACAACGCATTATTATAAAGATTTTAACCAATGAAGGAGTTAAACTGTACAAGATTTTAACTCACTTGACAGCACAATTTGGGAACACTACACTAATCTGCCAGGCAATTTTTGGACAGCCAAGGAACTGTACAAGATGATCAAGTTCAACACCTAAGGTCAAGTCTCACAGATGACAATATCCATGGCATTCAGCACTGATGAAATTGTATTAGAAGCAGGTGTTAGCATTTGTAGTGATCATACCATTATCAGCGAACATCTTGGATTTAGAAAAATTAATGCTCAATGGGTTCCAAAGTTGCTAACCAAGAAGCAAAAACAGATTAGGTTGGAGATCTGTGAGAGACTTCTGAATTGATTCCAACAAGAAGGGAAGGATTTTTTGATGCACATTGTTGCATGTGATGAAACATGGGTCCATCATTACACTCCAGAATCCAAAATGGCAAGCAGGGAGTGGTGAAGGTTAAAGCTGCCAGTGAAGGCCAAAACTGTCTCTCAGTAGAAAAGTTCTTGTAACATTATGTTTTGACTACAGAGGAGTTTTACTCATTGATTTTCTTCATGATCAACGTATGGTGGATGCAGCTTACTTTTGCCAATTTTACTATCAGCAAAAGCCCCTACTGAAACAAAAGATGTCATATGCCCATCAGAGATGTCATCCATGTTCAAGACAATGCTAAGCCTCAAACTGCAAATTTGACAAGGGATACTTTGGACATGCATTGGGAAATCCTTCACCACCCTCCCTGCAGTTCCAGGGTTGTCCCTCCCCCCTCCTCCACCCCTGTACACTATTTTTTTGTTTGTGCCTATGAAAGAATTGCTTGAAGGGAAATGGTTAAAAAAACAATGAAGAAGCATTTGCGCAATTGATTGAAGATGGACTCTCAAGCCTTTTTGAACAAAGAATATTCAAGCTTCTAAATCATTGGCAAATGTGTATAGAGCATGAAGGAGGATATGAAGATCTCGCTTGTGTATATGTTTATACAATAAATATATAAAAAGAAAATTACCATTTATATTTGAATTGCCCTTGTAAATAGGAATTATATTTCATAAGAATTCTTGGAGACCTGGTATTACTGCTTCCTTTGGTCAAAAAAAGAATTTGTCCTCGTACCACAATAAACATGTATTAAATCAAAGAACACCTCACTCTAAGCTATACACAGATTTCTAGTTCATATCTTATGCTTCATAACATGAATAAATAAATACTATCACAAAAAATGAGAAACAAGTTTTGCAGCCATAGAATGTGAATAAGATAAATAATTTGCTTGAGGGGTTGCATCAACCATTACCGAACATTTGCATCTATTTACTGCTGGTTACTAGAGTTCACAGTGGTGTATTCAAATGTTATCATGCTATGCATTTTGTTGCAGCCCAGTGAAGGAGAGATACACAGATAAGCTCTGGTCTATCATAGCACTGTGTACCAATTAGCTCAGTATGTTCAGTCTGTAATCTTAAGGTACAATATAAAGCAACAGAATTGACTGCTTTGTCATGTCCATGGCAAAAATCCAACATTTTGACTTTGTCCCTGTCCCTATATATTTTATAGACAAATCGTAAAAGTTGGCAAGCATGAATATGCCATAAAAATTGAGAAATCAGCTTTATTAGACCATAAATCTGGTCTGTAAGGTTCAAAACAAATAAATAATCAACTTCACTGTTGAACTGAATAAAAACAAAACAAAGATGTTTGTCAACAAATGATAAAATGTCAACATGATGTACAATGGTAAACAAAATGTCTGAAGATTTACAAAAGTAGTGTTTTGGTCTCCTCCAAATCAAAAGTACCCTAATCAATGAAACAGTATCCAACTTCTCCACTGACCCCATTTACAAAATCCATTAAGACCCAGAAGAAGGCTTGAGGACTGTGAGACTTCAGCAAGTTGTTGGTCATCTGGTCCCTTGCAGACTTTAAAGGATGCACCTTATATTGCTCTCGGAGGCAGTGAAACAATGTTTGATTTATGAATGAAACTGTCAGTTCTTTATTAATTGGATGGCAGCAATGATGTCCACTTAGAGTGTTAGGATATAGCTCACCTATGGAAGGTCCCTACTTCCGAGGCTGCCACATATTTAGCACAGTTGTCTCTGCTAGAAAAAGTAATTGTTCCAACAGAAAACTTTGTAATGTTGTCTCTGCTTGATAGCCCAGAAACGATATCACCAGTGAAGACAAAGTTGTTGAGACAATACATGTGCCAAGAAAGGCTTATCTTCAGAAGCTTTGGCCAGAAGTTTTCCAGACATTTCAAAATCCAGACCTATGGATTCTCTAGAAAAACAACAATGTTAGGCTAATGGGCAAAGAGAGGAACATAGCATGATGTAGAACTTGCTTGCTCTGAAATTTCTCTTCCTTTTCCTTCAGACATTTTACTTTTTAATGTGGACTTGACACCAGATGCAATAGTATCCTTAATTGGCTACAAAAGAGTTCTTTTTTTATTATTATTTTATTTAGTTATTAATGTCCTCCAACGTAATGTCATATCAGATAATGAATGAAATTAGTGAACTGATGCTCAAATGAACCTGAGGTCCATAGAGCTTTAAGATACCCAACATTCGTCTTCTCAGGATAAAGGAAAACCTTGGGGAAAAAATCTTATTCGTACAACTTACTCTAACCAAAATTTGAACTCGGGATGTCTTGAATGTGAGGCAGACATGCTACCACCATACTACAGAGGTAGGCTAGTAGAGTTTATGCTGCTATGTTTCCATCCAGTAGGAATCAATTCATAACTATCTTTAACCAATCAGAGACATAAGAATATCTTCCCCACATGGAGTAAATCATAAATATAGCAAATGGTTCCACTTTATTGCTATAAACACCTTAGTTGAGTTGTGAGTCTAATTATAAAATGAACTATATAATTCTTATGCATTAAAAGTTCTGAGGATTTGTCATGTTAAGAACTATAGTAATGGAAAACTCATAAATAGTGACAGAATACAAAAATTAATTTTTAAAAAATTTAATTCCAGAGAATGTTTCCTGTAAATGAAACTTCAGGTTTCTCATTTGGCTTGAGGAATGATTTGTTAACATCACTTCCATGTGGAAATTGCAATGCAGTACCAGTGTGCTATGATAAAAATAACTTTTTCCTACCTTGCCCGCTGTCTTGAGAGAGGCCAGAGTCTTGTGATACACCAGGGATGCCGGCAAAAAGTCCTGTACCTGCAATTAATTAACAAATATAAATTAATTCAATGGTTAATCCAAAATTATTTGCATACCTGTAGAACTGGTGTTGGGAGTTGACTAAACACTCATAAGGTTTCAGTTACCACACACACATAAATGAGTACTGCAGGTAGGTACCTCAGTGCCACCTACTCTCAACAGCCAAGTATAATCACTTCAGTAAGGATTTAGTAACAGTAAGATCTGCAGTTCAAAAGACAGAAAAGTTTGAAAGAAATTATGAACACATGAGTGTGGTAAGCACATCATATCATTTAGGAAATTTGCCTATAATCTACAGCAGGTCCTCTCAGGGTGCATGAACCAGTGCATTGCATGGCACAAGGTGCAAAATGCAACTACAAAAAATTGACCTGGCTACAAATTTCCACTCACTCTTTCCTTAAGCTTCTCTCTCTTGCTTTCTGCCATCTCCCTCTTCCTCGCCACGTTATGTTTACATGCAGTGCACAGTGTTAAACTGGTTAATTTAGTTCTTAATACCAAATCTGGTCTTTTGTTTTAATGATCTAGAAAGCACTGCTGCAAACCTCATTTTTTGATAAAGAATGGTGTTCTCCAAGATGTAATTCTTTCTCTCTGTCATCCTCTATGGTTTCACCATGTGTACTCTGTTATAGTGTCTTTCAACAGATGATTTTCTCACGCATGTCATTATTGTACTGCAGATGAGGTATTTAGCTCAATGATCACGAGTTTCAAATAAATAAGAAAGTTTCCACTCTGATTTAAATTGACTTTTGGCATACCTTCCTTTGTCTGGAGCAGATCACTCCATTACTAGGCAGTTGTATTGTGCCTATCTAGTTTACTGATCAGCTAGCCATCTATCAACAGAAGTTCCTTCATTCTTCACCCTGCAGCACATGAGTTGAACTAAGCTTAATCAAGTCGACACAATGCACAGTAGCTCTGCACCTTGGATTGCACCCGGTGCAATTTTAAGCTTTGAGAGGCCCTGATCTACAGCTATCCATCATTTCCAAAATATGTTGAGACAGAATATTAAAATACCCCAAAAGAAAATCGTGTATGTGAATATTTGTTAAGAGTGTAATTTGTTTTTGATGTTGGTATGAGTTGGTTAAATGACGAAAACATGTTACTAATGTTCATTGTTACAAACAATTAAGTTTGTTTAAAGACGTCATAAATATTTCCATATTTAATTTTAATATATATGTATAAATAAAAGAATTATATAAGTTCAATATTGAAAGCGAAGGGAAAATGGCTAAGGATCGCTTCCTTAACAATGCGGGAACTATTTGATGAACGCATATGCTGATGTACACATGGCAGTCGGAATGCTAGACTCACAATTAGGACTCAGAATTAGGATTAGCGTACGTGGCTTTGGTGTAGATGGACGTATTTTTATGTGTACGCGTCATAAAATAGTGAAAGTAAATTTACTAAGTGTTTAAAGGCCATTAATTTGTGTAAAATAAGTGAAACATTAGCTAACTTTAATAAGTTAGTTAATACGAAGTGCGCGATTAAATAAAAGGACGTAAAATAGACGAAGTGTAAAGTGATAGAAAACACTTTTAGCGAAATATCGCTAAATTCTCAGACATTAAATTTCGGTGAGGCTAGGGAAGTCGATTCACTGAAATAAAAGACTTACTACTGTAATACGATTTAAATACTGTGAACAAGAAGGTGCGAATAAAATATTTCACCAAAGTTAAATCCGAGTGTATGTTCATTCCATCCAGTACCACGACCCGAGATTAGAAAGAGTCAAAATCTCATCATCAACATCAACTTCGTAATACATAAAAACAGCACCAATGTTTAAGAAATACAATACCTTTTTAGCCATCTAAACAAATTTCTTTTGAAAAACCTTGTAAAATCGACCAAAATAAACACACAAAAAGTAAAATACAGGGATGTATCAGATTAACTGTTACTGGTGTAATCCTATACATGCTGGAAAAACAAAATGTCTGAATGTCACTTTGAAAGAACACCTAAGAAACAGTAAATAAAAGCAAATCAAATCTGCAGTAGTTAACCATATCACAACATAATTTGTTAACCTCTGCCATCGGCAAACTTCACCAACCCATAAATGATGCAGTTGTTCAAGCCAGTCAACAGCAGCTGATGACATAATAAAGGTAAAGGCTCGTCCTACCAAGGGACCCTCACACATAGGACATCTGGCTCTTACTCTGACCCTGACTGGAGGGAGGGAGGGAGGGAGAGACCCAAAAGGGAACCAGATTTAGATGATGGTGCAAGCATACACAAGAGTCCGTAATGTTTCCTGTATGAATGCATCCAATGGTGACTGAGCCCACCCATAAGCCCCTAACCGTCATTGGTCCCTCCTGGTGGGCCCACTCAGAGGCAGGTTCTGATGGGACAATCCGACTTACTCCAGGGAAGAAACCTTTAGAGTGCACAACCACTACCCAGCCACAAACCACTGAGCACTGTTGCCTGCTTATTTGATCCCAAAACAACATGACAATGAAGAAAATAACAGAATTACACAGAATTTATAGAATTCTGTGCTCGTGTGGCTCTGGGTATATAGGGACCACTCAACGTATGGTAACACACGCATTACAGAACACAAAAGGTGTTGGCATTTGGAACAAACAGAAAAGTCTGCAGTAGCAGAACATACTTATTAGCGTCAAGGGAACACATTATGCAATATTCAGACACAGCTATCTCGTCTTCCATAGTTCATTATTACGCCCGTTTAACTCACAAAGCCATAGAGATTTTCAAACGTAAAGATAACTTCAATAAGAAGGAAGAAACAAAGCACTTAAATAAAGCTTGGCATCCAGCATTGTACAATGCATGCAAGAAACCTGACTGGAGACAAATTCAAGATCAAATGCCATCAGTCGTTGCTGAGATTAGCAGAGTACTATGGTCACGCCACTGAGGATGTTGACGCAGATTCGAACGAAACACAAGTCTGGGTAATCATTTTCTATTTAATGACTCTGGCCATGAAAGCTTACACAATTTCATCAACGAAGGAAATGATGGACAGGAAAGTCGTGTAAAAGAAGAATCACCCTGGCATTCACCTACCCAATCTGGGAAATCACGAAAAACCCATGGGTCAGAGAGGGCAGTCGCCAGGAATTGAATTTAAGACCTATTCAATGCAACTAGCATGTGTTTATAAAACATTTTAAGAATCATAACATTTAATGTTTTTCCCAAAACCATATCCCAACAATCAGAAAAGATGTGTCATGACTTACGTTAATTAAAAAAATGCTTAAAACATAGAAGCTGTGGCTGTTGGTGATCAGGTAATGGCAGAAAGTATGTACACATTTACAAACACATGTGTACTGATACTTTGTTTTCTAATTTTTGCTACGTTAGCCAGTACACACCTGGGCTGGAAAGCTGAATCAGACTTCAATTCCCTAACAGGACTCAAATGGCAAATCTTCAGATTTCAGTGCCAATACTCTTCTGCAGAGCTATCATGGTAATAGTCATAGCCATATTCAACTTTCTCACCTGATAAAATAAACCAGCAAACAATGCAATCTCAAGTACTTAAGACAAATGCCAAAGGTGACTTGTGATATAGCAAGTATTCTTATTTCTGGAATTCATAGATTCATAGATTACAGTTAATTTATGAGCCAATTTTTTTTTTCTTTTGTGCATGCCTATAAGGCTAATCTGCCATGGTAGCTCAACAGAAGAGCATCAGCACAAAGAGCTAAAGACTCAGAGCATCAGCACAAAGAGCTAAAGACTCAACCATGCCAATGAATTTTTCAAATATATACTTGCCAACTCCCTGAAAGGGGAAGCTGTGAAACTTACCCTTGTAAAGCAAAGCTGAACTCTAGCATTACCAAGCTGAGGGGTGCGGGGTACTTTATGCCCACCTTCTGTAATTTTTACTTTCTCTACTATGTAAAGTAAGTGGAGGAAGCATTGTGTTCCACCCAACATTTCTGTGTCGAAATTCACCAGAAATGCTTTGAGGCCCCCTGAGTCCAAAAAAAAGCATTTTTTAGAAAAAGGTTGTGTTCATTTTAATTAAAATCTATGTGTTGTACTCACATGACTTTCTCTAATCTTACCATTCTTACAAACTCTTATGCCTGTATCTTCTTGATAGTTGAGATAAACATTTGCTGAAATTATTACTTATTTCCCTGTAGGTTTGGGAATACAGCAGGCTCTGAGTGATATTCAAATCTTTTAAAGCTTTCAAATTCTGCTCTCTTTGCACAGTTAACATATAAAAAGATGAATAACAATGTTCCAACTCACTCATTCACTCACTCTCCAGCAAATAGGACTGCAATGGTTTAGGAACTCAAGGTAAACTGGAAAGGCAATGAGTTACAAAAATGCTGATTATTCATAAGTTTATTTCAAGCTGTATTAAAACAACAAGCGTTTAGCTCACAAAGATCAAAAGAAAATTAACATTCTAATGATTTCTGTAAAATATATAAAAGCTTACATATAGATGAAAATATGATCTTAGCATATGCCCTTTTCACACAGTAACTGAATCTTTGTTTATTTACAATTTATAACACAGTTCACCAAACACTGAATTGTGTTGCAGTTTTACTAATACTCTATTTACACAGTTCCTCCAATGCATCAGTTCATATATGTTGTCAAATTATACATTTGCTTTTTGTCACTTAAAATTTTCATTACACAACTTGGCACTCAACCTGATAACTCATTAGCACCATGATTCGTTTAAAAATAAAAAATTTAACTCAAGTGTATCATAGATACGTTCAGACTGTTCTTGGGTACTCTACAGCTGCAGATCACTCAACCTTTTTTTTTTTTAATGGAAATCCAGTAATGCCTGGTAACAGTAAGTAATCCTTAGTATTATAAAAATTGTATCGTAAGCCTGTTTTTTATATACTGGGTGGAAGGGAACTTATTACATTCCTTCTAATATGTGCTTCATAGAAGCCTTACAAACAAAAAAGTCTTCTTCTTTCCCTGATTACCCTCCTCTTATGTAGGACTTACACCCCCTAGGACTTACAAGCCAGTGCCTAGGGTCAGATGCCTGTCGGGGAGCAGAGGGACCTCTGGACCAGACAGAATGGAGACCTGGAAGCAGGCAGTCAGTCAAGCACCAGGTATGATAGTGAGGAAGAGGATGATATGAAATGCAGGCAAAATGGATGATTGGAAGGGTGATAATGGAGCAACTGGTAGAATGAATGGCGGGGGAAACCGAAGAACCCAGAGAAAACCTGCCCAGACGCCGCTTCGTCCACCACGAATACCACATGCGGGTCCCGCCTAGGTGGTAGGCGAGTGGTCCAACCACTCAGTCACGGCGTCGCCATTGTACTTCCAGACTCAGTGAAGGATGAGGAATAATCCTGGCTGAAGAAAAATTCCTACCCCTTGCCGGGAATCAAACCAGGGACCCTTGCACAGAAGGCAGGTACTCTACCAACTGCGCTACGGGGCCATCCCCAACAAAAAAGTCAAATGGCATTTTGTTCTTTGGTCAGCCGATTTCGTAAGAATAAATGATTTTTTATCCAACTTGGATGCGTAATTCCACAAGAATATACGAACATAACAGTTCATTACTTCTAAAATTCGTAGAGTAACTTATTTCTGAAATACCTTCAGTAGTAATTATGAGACATCACACCGGGTTTTGAAATAATTAATCAGTTAAAAGACGTGAAGGAATATTACGTTCAGCTTCTTCAGACATGTAGCATGTTGACAACATTGCACTGAGGTTGGTCAGGGAATTGACTTGGTGTGTGGATGTAAAACTTTCGCTTTCACCTAATGTTTTGGGAGCTAATGTTTGTGATTGGCATACACTCGCACAGTAAACACAGAAGGGCAAAGCACTGTATCTGTTTATGTTCTCAAGAAGCACCATGAGGAAGTTTGTATATGTACAGAGTTAGGGAAAGTGACAGCCACACAATCTGCAGTGCTGCCAGCTTGTTTATGACAGAACTAAAATATCTCCGTAGGAAATGGTCAGAGACAAAAACATAAGATACAAAATATGTTCCAAATACTGAGATCTATTATCACTGGTTAAAATTAATGTAACGACTTTCCTTCCATCCTGTATACACAATACAGAAAAGTTATACTTGTAAGGGTGGAAAATATATTCATAATTATTAAGTATTTTATCTTGGTATGGCTAAGAATTTCTTGGAATACAACCATCTCAACAGTCTTCAGGAACCTAGGATTTGTTATATTTCAAGAACTATCACACTCAAATCAGCTAACTTGTGTTGCATTAACATGAATTTCTCTACTCACTCTTCTACAAGCTACTCCTACAAATGCTTATTCTTCCATCTACTTCCTAACAACCAAGATAAACTTTCCATATACATATATTTTGTTGTCGGTGTAAGAATACAGTAAATTATACCTATAGTCACATTTTTAAAAAGAGGATTGCTATCTCATTGCTTTAAAATGCTTTGCTCTTTGCATGATCATGAGAAAAAATGAAAAAAGAGTTAGTATTTGAAAAGTGTATAAGTATTTGAAAATTCAAACTAATAACATAAATTGTACACAGAGATCCAAATACATGTGAACCGCTACGCTGTGTTTTTCCACTGCGCACACGGAAACACCATAATAGCAGCTGATATACACAAGGTCATGAGCAACACTTGTTTTTCTCTGTTTTGCTCACAATCAGTATTGAGTTGACATGATATTGTGCAGCTGCATTATTATAGGTTGCGCGTTAGTTCTTGACAAATGACCTTCAGCAGAAATCCAGTGAGCTGGCCTACCCTTAATAAACAGGTCAGCAAATGTTTATGCTACGATATGAGACACCTCTGTTTTCCTCTGTCGTGTTTGTGTATACAGTCAACTGCAAAAGTTTGTGCGGTACGGATGAATGCATGTAACGAAAATAACAGCAATTCAGACGAGGAAGAAGACGAGGCAGAAATGTCAGGAATAGAAGAAATGCAAGAAAGTTAAGTGGAAACAGTTATAGAGGTATAGTGTACAATACGTGTGGCTGATATTACTGGAAGTGTGATAAACTGATTTGTACTGTTGTACTACTTCAACTCAGAAGCATATGCATCATCTCACTGCAGACTGTACCTCCTCTCTCTCGATGCCAGCGTTCCTGCAAAAGCTGAGTAGTGGCTCGCATTAAACTTTTCATATAAAATTTTCATTCGTCAAGAAGTAACGCGCAACCTGTACCAGTGTACTTTATTATTTAGTCCTGTACTTAGTCACAAAGTGTATTATGGCTCAGCATTTGTTTTCTACTGCACAGCGTGTATTTATTTATGATTTGTATTAACAATTGAAAGTGTAAGAGGTAGAACTGGAACTTAAAAATTCAATGCCACAACTGGGATTTGAACCAGTTGTGGCATTGAATTTTTAAGTTCCAGTTCTACCTCTTAAACTTTGCCCACACACGGCTTGTGTGTTTAAAAACACCAACAGTAAGTTTCTTGGCATAAATAAATAATAATTACCATGTGAAGGTTGTTTAATCCTGGGATATAAAGTACTTGCAATAGTAAGTCACCATTGGGGTAATTGTTTCTGATATGAGACTGCCTTTGTGGTTTACCAGGAGAAATACGAACTGGCTTAAGAATTTAATGTCATTCTGGCAGTTTGTCACAATAGCTCAGTGGTAGAGCGTCCGCCCGGCAAGCGGAAGGTCTGTGGTTCAAATCCCAGTTGTGGTATTGCATTTTTAAGTTCCAGTTCTACCTCTTAAACTTTGCCCACACACGGCTTGTGTGTTTAAAAACACCAACAGTAAGTTTGTTGGCATAAATAAATAATAATTGAAAGTGTGTTTCAGGACAGAATCATTAGTAGAAATTTTTAGCCCCCTAGGTCCCTCGACCTAACCCCCTGCAATTTCTATCTCTAGGGTAACTTAAAGCACAAAGTGTACAAGACAAACCCACACACCCTGGAATAAATAAAACAAAATATCTGCCAGGAAATTGCCAACATTTCTCAATGTGAACTACGGGGAGTGAAGGATAATTTCCTAAAGAGGTGCCAAAAATGTATGGACAACGATGGTATCCAGTTTCAGCATATGCTATAATTATATTGGTAAGTAAAGTCTTTTAAAAGTAGTTTTAAAAATGCTGTATAATTTTATCCATACTGTTCTATGACAACAGCAGTCGGCGACGAGCGCAGAGGACCCATACAAAAACACACCGCAGCCAGTTCAGTCTTTTGGATCACCCTTTACAATTCAACAAGATAATTTTTGTGAAGTAAGGTTATGCATATCTATTCACCAAGAATCGTGATCATATTTAATTTAGATAAATGATGTTAAACCGTGTTTTGATAAAACACCTGTTTCAGTGAAATGGTTACCATGCCCTGCAAACCTCGTTAAAGCTTTACCAGTTATTTTCACGATTTACAAATCAAAACTGATGTTAGTGTGGCAACTACTCGACCCCATAAGTAATGGATTTCATTTTGGAGAACAATAATGGGATAATGCATAGTATTGACCAAAACACTTCAAATACATTTTCCCGCACTTTTAACACTAAATTGCACTGTTTTATTGCACAAGTATTAAGAATACACCTTTAGGAATAATAATTGACACATAGTATGTAATTTATTTATGCAAATGTGTATAAACTGCACTTTATTGACGCAAAGTGCATAAAATGACAAAATTATCTACACACACTTCACCCAAGGCATTATGGGAGCTTTTCTGCCACATCCCTTCCCAATCCTGTCCAGATGTTGCCAACATCGCCACTCAACACAGAAGATTGTGTGCCATTTCCTGCATAAGTTGCTAACATAGTTCCTACATTTCATATGTTGGCAATACCACTTTCCCCACCTTCTACATCGCTTATGTCCAATCTACATGCCATTGCTATAGGTTGTCTGTTTTCTGACAAAAAGAAAAGGTTATTTGCGTGTTTTCAAGAGTTTCAGAAAGCAATATAATGATCTTAAAACAATAATATACTAATTTTACTTATCAAGGCACCCATATTTGTGATGAAACTTGGGTTTTGATCAATGCTATACACTATCCCAATTATGAAGATAGTGATATGTAGGGATCAGAATTTTAGGTAATACATATTTTGTTTGTGTCCTAATACAAACTTGAAACTGAGTTTAATATTCTGGATATTCACACTGGATCAAATATTTTAAGTTTTACTGCACATAAAAACACATATTTTCTGATTTTTAATATAAATATTCACATAAATCACAAAAAAAAAACTTTTTTTAAAATAATTGTCACATATTTACATAAAGTCATATAAAAGCAGCAGCAGATTTATTTTTAACAATTCACTATCACATTATGCACAATTACATAAGCCAGATGTCGCAATATGTTATCCATTACTGGAAGAACATTATCAGCTATGGTATCCCTTCCGTTGGAAGAAAATATAAATATCCTGCTTTCTTAAGCATCTGTTATCGACTCACAGTCTGCTAGTCTATGCACCAGTACTTTAGGTGAACATTAAACTGTACAGTCAATTATTCATTTGTAAATTCACCGAGTTATACTATCTTGTAATTGTGTTGTGGTGTT
Source organism: Tenodera sinensis (assembly GCA_030765045.1). Lineage (NCBI taxonomy): Eukaryota > Metazoa > Arthropoda > Insecta > Mantodea > Mantidae > Tenodera > Tenodera sinensis. The sequence continues at coordinate 17,021,335 of CM060961.1, forward strand.
GGGAAGTACGATATCAACAGTTTTGACTTCACAGTTGATCAAACATGCCCAGAGTGAAAAGTGGTGCAAGTTACCATGTGCAACAACATGTTGCAGAATTTAAGGGTACCTTCACTGATGGTAAAATCTTATATTGTCAACCATGTGGTAAACCTATAACGCGTAACAGAACATTTAAGTGGAACACACATTCGAAATTCAATGTCAATTCTTCATGACTCTAGTCAATCTTTCGGAATGGAAAATTTAAGAAACATATTTGGCAAGTATCACATCCATTTATATTAGCTCAGCCATTCCAATCTTAAAAAAAGATATTTTATTTGTTTTGGCACCTCTTTTTGAGATATTCTTATTATTCTTTCTTTCTTTCCCTGATTACTCTCCCCTTATGTAGGACTTACACCCCCTAGGACATACAAGCCAGCCTAGAGTCAGATGCCTGTAGGGGAGAAGAGGGACCTCTGGACCAGACAGAGTGAAGACCTGGAACCAGGTGGTCAGCCAAGCTCCAGGTATGATAGTGAGGAAGAGGATGATATGAAATGCAGGTGAAATGGAGGATTGGAAGGGTGATAATGGAGTAATTAGTGGAATGAATAGCGGGGGAAACTGGAGAACCCGGAGAAAACCTGCCCAGGCGCCACTTCGTCCACCACATGAGGGTCCGCCTAGGTGGTAGGAGAGCTGTCTAACCACGCAGCCTCCATTATACTTCCAGACTCAGGGAAGGATGAGGAATAATCCTGGCTGGAGAAAAATTCCTACCCCCCTGCTGGGAATCGAACCCGGGACACCTTGCACAGAAGGCAGGTGCTCTACCAACTGCACTACAGGGCCAGCTTTTGACATTTTCAGGACATTAAATAAATATTTCCCAAGTTTTTAGCACCTAAAAGTCTGAGCCTTTGTGATATTGTCGTAACCCTATTTAATTAGGCTAGACTAGGGGCAATAAACTATTTCGGTACCAGGAGAACTAGGAATGGTTACATTCCATTATTAATTAACACACAAGCATTCCAATCCACAAGTCATTTACTTGAATTATAAAAGTATGAGATTACAATTAACTAAAATGTTGTTGTTGTTGTTAGCTAATGCTGGATATCTGACAACGAAGTCATTAATCCTCTTGCTCTCCAATATTTTTCACTGATGGATGGGGCTCTAGAAGTGCCCGAGCATATTTGAAGGTGGTCTCGATCCATTTCCTCTTGCAGATCACATAGAGGACAGAGTGGTGAAGAATATATCCCAATTCTGTTTAAATGTTTTGCCAGACAATCATGTCCTGTAATCAACCTGAAGGTTGCAACTGCTGTTTTTCGAGGATACTCGGGAATTACTGTTTGAATGTTTGGTAGTTCCCATCTTTTATTCTTTGATTTTTCATAGTAATATTTTCCAATAATTTTTTTGAATACAGAGTTGACTAATCTTTTAGCTGCATAAAATGGTAGATTAGCTATAGATTTTTGTACACCATTGGCACCCTTTTTTGCAAGTAAATCAGCTTTCTCATTACCACTCAGTCGACAGTGAGCTGGTATCCATTGGAAGACCAGGTGTTTTTGAAGTGCTGTTAGATGGCTTAGCATTTTCCAACATTCTATAATTGTTTGGTTTTTTGGTGACAACTTGGAAATAATTGCTATAATTGCTGCCCTGGAATCTGAGAGAATAACTGCTTGCTGAAAATGTGAAATTCTGTACAAAAGATTTTGTAGGGCCATTCGAATTGCTTCAATTTATCCATCAAAGTTTGTAGTTCCATAACTTAAAGATTTGTAATAGCAAAAGAGGTGACATGTGACTCCAGCCCCTGCTCCATCTTGGTTTGATATCAATGATCCATCAGTATAAATATGGAGCCATTCGTGTTCTGGAAATCTAGTATGGATTGTCTCTAATGCCAATTAACTAAAACATGTACATACATAAATACCTGTGGTCACTGCAGGAGATGTCGTGTCTCAAGATTGGTGCAACATAATTCACTTAACTAAATGGCCATTGGGCCAATGCACAACAGCATGGGCAAAACCCAGCCTTCACGTAGGAAGGCTATTCACCAAGAGAGAGACTGCTGGCACATGCAGTGTGCCTTATCTGGCGCTTTTTCCTCCACCATTTGCTTATTGCTAACCTAACTAACCTTAATCACTCTGTGACTCCACAAAGAAAAGGAAACACCACAATATGAATATATGCAGTATAAAAAAAATAAACGGTGACTGTGATTTATGTATCAGAATTTATTTATGTTATTTATGTATCAGTGAAGCAATTATACTTCTATATTATAATGTACATTTTATGACATGATTTCATGTCTCATAAGCTGCAGACTGCCTCTGTGGTTGAGTGACTTGCATTCATTGACTTTGTATTTCATTAGTCCCAGCTTTGAATCCCAAATAGGGTGGAAAATCTTTTATTTTTTAATTAGAATTTTTCCCTGCTCTTCACAGGGTCTGGAAGGATGCATTAGGCAGAAAATGTAAGTGTGTTTCAAGACAAAAATGATTCAAATTGAAGTTAAATGACATACAGTAAATGATCATAAAAGTTATAGGGGCTTCAACAAACGAAGGGGGTAAAATCTGCTGTATTTTGGAAAAAAAAAGAGCATGAATTACTCCTATCCCACATTAAAACAGTTAACGGATAAGAATTTCACTGACTATTCCACTGATATATGACTTGGTTGAACTCAATCATGTACTTAACAATTTCAACCAATGACAAACTTCATTTGCAAAAAATTTGTCAAATTTCATTATTACCGCCTCTGCTTTTCTTATGTTGTGACCAGGTTAGAGAACATAGCCGCACTGTCCTACAGATGTGCAAAAGCTTACGTAATTTGACCCAATAGAGCTGCTAGATTTAAATGTCAAAAATGGGTGACTCGTTTTGGTGAAGCATCTAATGCTGAAACAGATGCAATAATTTCCAGGAGGGAAACCTCAGCACACAGAATATGTATGCAGTCTTCTGTTGGTAGCAAAACAGCCTAGTGCTGGTTAAAATCAATAAACTGCATGTGCAAACAGGAAACTAAGTCAGTGGTATTTAATCGTGTAGACTGCGAATGGACATGAATGTATGCCTTTCAAGGCTATATCATCCTTTAATTTGTGAAAAAGTTAATACATGCAACTGGTGATCATCAAATTCTCTAGATAAATTGACAATCGCTTGTGGCATTACTTATGATAAGTTAAAGATTTGTGCAATTGCAGAATCTATAGTTATCTTTTTGCATTAATACACCTAACCTCTTTGTCTACTGCCTCATATACTCTCACTCCTGGTACACATTCGACTGCTCTTTAAAAAACACAAATGTTTCCGTATCCTTTCAACATATGTTATCGCACAATGAAATAAAAGCAAATTTTCAGTTTCCAACTCCCGTCTTTCTTTCCACAGCCAACATATTTATAATATTTTCTTTGTGGAAGATCCTATGTGTACATGCAATGAAATGCATTAATTATTTCACATAAGTTTAAATTTCAGACTCACAGATGCCATTTTATTCATAAGGCTGGTTTGCAAACTACACAGTTTTAAAAGCAAAACCTATTTGTCTATGCTTCAATCAAACTTTTGATTTTCAACATCCACAGAAAATGCAACCACTGGAAACAGCAGACAGCATTCCTTGCTTGTTATGTATGAGAAATTGGTGGCTTGTGTAACACACATAAACCAAAATTATGATTTCTTCACCTGGGTTTGCAAGCTCAAGGTGAAACATACTTTAATGTTCCAGTGATAACGATGTTTACCTGGCTTCACATTAACTAAAAGCATACAAAATTATCGCTGTTGGTGCAATCAAACTTTAAAATTTAGCAATTACACAAAGTTCATTCAGAATGAAGAGGACTTCCATTCCCAGAAAATTCAAGATATACATTTTATACATAATTCAAATATCTTAAACGTATAGTATTTTAATCAAAATCCTTAAGAAGCATTTTTAGGGAGGAAAAGAAAACATTTCTATGCCAAGGGGGTTTGGTGTGGGAATTTTCTTGAAAATCTTCATGTTGCATCCTTGGAAGGCATTCCACTTAACCCTGGACTGTATGGTTGTGTTTGTCATTAATGCATATGGGGTCCGTGCAGACCCCAAAAGAAAAATCTATAATTTTGTCCAGACCTTACTCCTAAACTTAAATAAAGGCATGATAATATAATTCTGCAACTATAATTAAGGAATTAAGGCAGCTCAGTATTAAATATATTGTGTAATTGAAGCATAAACAGTACTAGTGTTAAATTGGGTAATGAACATTTAATGTGTACTTCCAATTTTCTTGGCTTTTGTCCTTAAGTGTGATGAAAACACTAATATTACTGTGGAATATTAAACTCACCAATATGTGTCCTGTGTAACGATCCAGCAGAAATGAACGAAGACCACTTGAAGACCTGTGAAGCATTAAGATCAGAAGAAACTACAGTTCAAAAGTATTGGAAAGCCCGAATGCTAATGGCTTCATTGCCAGATGCAAGGCACTAGAAAACAACAACAACAACATTTTAAAGATAACATATGTTGTTGTTGTTTACTAGTGCCTTGCATCTGGCAATGAAGCCATTAGCATTCGTGCTTTCCAATACTTTTGAACTGTAGTTTCTTCTGATCTTAATGCTTCACAGGTCTTCAAGTGGTCTTCGTTCATTTCTGCTAGATCGTTACACAGCACACATATTGGTGAGGCTGAGATACCTATTCTGTAGAGATGACTTGCTAAGCAGTCGTGATTTGTCAATAGTCGGAAGGCTGCAATCGCTGTTTTCCTTGGTCTCTGGGGGATTATATCTGGGTTGGAAAGTAGTGTAATCCATTTTTTATCTTTGGCATTTGTTTCTATTTCTTGTAGGTATGAATGAGAAAATTTTTTAATGATCAAGCGTTTTATTGAGGAATATCAGAAATTGAATTTAGACTTTTGTTTTATTGTTGTGCCTTTCCTTGCAAGTGAGTCTGCAGCTTCATTCCCCATGACTCCACAGTGTGCTGGAATCCATTGGAGATGAACAGTCTTATTAACTTTTTGGAGTTGTGTTAACATTTTGTAGCATTCTCTAATTTTTGTTGACTTCTTTGTAGTATTTGAACATATTCACTAAATTGCAGCTTTGAATTACTGCCTTGTTAAATTTATTTAACCTCTTGAGCGACAGCCATTTAAAAACTCCGCAGGCCGAGAACGGATACCCAATATCCAGCGCAGGGCATTTAAATTGTTAAATGCGCTAAAAGTGCTTCCTAAATACACAGCTGTATTTTGTGTAAATTTTAAGTTATTTTAATGAAACAAAAACTGGTATAAAACTCATTATATGCAGTATACATGTAGATCATCAGCAATGTTGAGTTGCATTTACAAATCGTTGAAATGGCACTATTTGTTTCACTGTGGTAAAAAGTTAACTTTGCTTTGTCGAAGGCGCCTAATATAATTTCTCGGAAAGAAACAGTAGTGGACCCATTGTATGTGTGAGCTATGCGTCAGCAAATCACAGTACAATGTGAAATAGAACACTACTGTATGCGGGGTTTATGAGTCATCAGAATAAAGCAGGTTTGCAATTTTTCCTTACACTTGTTTCGTAACTTGGATATAGCCTACAGGCTCCGTTTGTTTCTTTCTTGAAATGCATACGTATACTTTCCTGCTTGTAGCTGAAGTGAGAAGCTTCTGAGCTTTAGCTCAGAGCTAAAACATGGCATCAACAAGCAGTGTTGCACAAAGGTTAGCGAGTGGTGGAAGTGTAAGGGCTTCTGAAATTACACACGATAATGTGGAGGACTTCTTGCTGTGTGACAGCGATTTGGATATTGATGGCAAATTTTCCGAATTTGAGGGGGGTGTGGAGGATATAGGTACGAGTAGCAGTGAGGAAGAATGTGACCAACCTCCTTCAGGTGTTCCTGAAGAGTCAGCATTGTGGAGTGCTGCATCTTCACGAGCACAGGGTCTGGTGTTCAATCCCAGGCTCAGCTGACTTCTGACAGCCAACCAATTGACATTTTTACAAAATTTTTTACTACCGACTTAGTGTCTCTCATTGTTTTGGAAACAAATGTATATGCGTGTAAGGTGAAGGAAGACCTGCTCTCTAAAGGTAAATTAGGGCCTAAGAGCAGAATTCAAAGGTGGACAGAAGTAACACTCAATGAGATTTACAGGCTAATTGGTCTAATTATACTTATGGGTGTTATTCGTAAACCTGCATTATACATGTACTGGTCCACAGATGACATGCTAGCTACTCCTTTTTTTGGAAAATGCATGTCAAATAACAGGTTTACGTCAATTTTGTGGTTCCTTCATTTCACCTGCACAGAGAATGTAAATGAGAAACTCCACAAAATTAGGCCTGTTTTCGATTATATTATTTCAAAATTTAAAGAAAATTATGTGCCTGGTGAAAAGGTCACTGTTGATGAAAGCCTCATGCTTTGGAAGGGCCGCTTAGGCTGGAAGCAATACATCAAAACAAAAAGGGCTAGATTTGGCATAAAGAGTTTTGATGTTTGTGAAAGTAAAACGGGATATCTTTACAATAGCTGCATTTACACTGGTCAAGGAACTGACAATACTGGAGAAAAAAGATTTGGGCTTATCTGGCTACATAGTAATGCACCTAATGGAACCTGTGCTTGATCAGGGTAGGACTGTGTACTTAGATAACTGGTACAAGCTCTCCTAAATTATTCATGGCCTTACATAAAAGAAAGACTAATGCAATTGGAACAGTACGTTCAAATCGTATTGGTTTGCCAAAAGATGTGAATACGAAGGCTCTAAGGAGAGGGGAAATGGAGGTGCGTCAGCTCCCACCTTTGACCTACCTTGCCTGGCAGGACAGGAGGGTAGTTACGGCATTATCCAATTGCAGCTCTAAGATTTTGATGATTGACACTGGAAAAATAGATGCCCATACCAAAATGTGCATTTTCAAGCCTGACGTTATCCAGGAATACAATATGCACATGGGCGGTGTCGATCTAGTAGATCACGTATTGCAAGCATATCCCTCTTTACGAAAAACAGTGAAATGGTATAAAAAGGTATTTTTGCACCAGCTGGATATAACCATGTACAACTGTTTGGTAATTTGGAGAGCTCTAAACCCACACAAGACAATGACCTACCTGGACTTTCGACTATCAATAGCTCGCAGCCTAATTGAACAATACCAGGTTGAGAGGCCTCTTCATACTGGGGGTAGAAAATCCAAAACCCCTGCACCCTTCAGACTTCAAGGAAAACATTATCCTAAAATGATACCGTCAACAGCAAAGAAGTCCCGCCCATCTCAAAGGTGTTTCATGTGCTGCAAGAAGGGAATCCGTAAGGAAACTGGGATGATCTGTGGCGAATGTGTAGATGTGCCCTAGTGTGTTTATCCCTGTTTTGAGGCATATCACTGCAGAAGGAACATATAAAGGTAAGCCAGTAAAGCATATAGAATTTAATTAAATGTTTCATAACGGGGGAAAATTAAAATAAGTTGAGTTAGAGGATAAATAAGGGTTAAATGCACAAACGCACAGGACGTGTATACACGTCCATATCGCTCGTCCGTCATTTTAAATGGACGTGATTTCACGTCCATATCCCTGAAGAGGTTAAGGGAAGATTTAATAATTGTCGGAGAGCAATGTGTATAGCCTCTATTTCTCCATCATAATTTGTGTCTCTGCCAACAGAATGATAAAAGGAAAAATGTGAACACGTAACTCCAGCTCCAGTAAGGTTTTTCTTGGAGGATCCATCAGTATATATGTGCAGCCATTCTTCTTTGGGATACCTAGTATTGATTGTTTCCAGAGCTAGAAGTTTTTGTATTTCTTTTGGTGTATCTGATTTACTTATTTCCTCTATTAATTCCAAACTGGAGGTAGGTTGCAATAATTCCAATGGATTTTCTCTTATAAGTAGATTTTCTCTGGTGTTAGGAATGTTCAGTTAAATCCACACCTATTGATGCCATGCTTGCCTTAACACGGACCCCATCAATAACAACAAAAATAGAAGAACAAGCATTGCTCCAACACGAGAAAATGTTACGACTGCCAAACTCTAAATGGACAGAAGATAACATATGTAAAAACCATGAAACTGCTGTAATTCACATGTGTGTTTAACCTCATGTATAGTCAAAATTTGAAGCACATTTTACAGATTTCACTTCTGTGTTCAGGGCAGACAGGTTTTGCACACATTGCACACACAGTTTTCACTTTCCTGTCATGTGATCTGGGGAACATTATACACCGGGATTTCTTCTAGGGTTTTGCTTGCGGCTCATCTATCAAGTCACTGTCCGAATTCCTCCATTTGTCTTCTTTTAGCTCTAAAAGTCATATTTATTCTAATAAATTACACAGTATGACTTTATAACCCCCATTACACAGTAAAACACTTACACAACTGGTCTTCAGAAAGAAATGCAGGATATGTGTTCACTGTTACTGCATATGGGGTGACAGCGGACCCCACCTACTCAATACAATGCCATTACACAAAGCTGACGAATCAGGAATTCCAGGAAAGGCACTTTCTGCACTGCTAGGGACAAGAAAGTTAAGTACAAAAATGGTCAAGAGTCAATGCAATCCCAATGCAACAAATTAAAAAATGACTGGGGTCTGCACGGACCGCAAATACAGTCCAGGGTTAAATATCAATTCTAGAAGTCTGATACTTAACTTTTCACTTTGGAATTATGCATTCATTCACGTGCACACACAAATTTCTGTTTTTCTTTAAATAAGAGAGTTTCAAAACATGTGTTTCTTGTGAAACCTTGGTATAAAATTTTTAGGTAAAATACAATACTTCCTCTATATAATAGGTAGTATAGAACATCAAAAATACAGCAAAAAAGTGTACAGAAGTGTAAGGTTAAAATGACCTTTGTTTTACTTTTATGTCACCAAATGTCTTATTTGCAACTAACACATTACTAAGGTTTTTGCTGTTTTGCAACATCACTATGTAATAATTATGCAAAACAACTCTTCTGTATGTATGAATTTGCATTCACGTCATGCTATGCCATTTTGCAAATGCATACTTGCCTAATTTCTGAAACTGAATCCTATAAAACTTTTCCTCATCTAAAAAAGCACAACAATTGCGATTACATAAAACATAGTATGTGTAAAATGCTACTACAGTAAATGTACAAAATTGTATACCAAATAAATGGAAGTTTCATTTTATAAGAAACCTTGAGACCTGGAAGTACTGCTTCTTTCTGTCACACATGCCAAAATTCTTCCTGGTACCACAACAAACACATAACAAGGCAGACAACATCACTCTCTAAGTCTAAGCTATACGCAGATTTCTAGTACACATTTTGTGCATCATAACATTAACAATTTCCCATAGCCATATAGTGCAAATAAGATAAAGCATTTAACCCTTTAATTGGCAAGTTATTTTGCTACATATCCTTTCTTCCTCTAATTCCTAAACCGGTTTTCATATCCCTTTCAGAGGAACCTTAAGTCGAAGCGGTTCAAATAGCTGTGATGGTTAAGTGATAACACAATGGACTGGCCATCCATTCAAAGCCAAACATTGCAAGTTTGACTCCCAGCAACTGCAGCCCAATGTGGTAAAGGAAGAGGGCCCAAGTAGAATAATCAATGTAAAGACCTGCTTGGAAGCTGACAGGGTTACATTTGACTGCAGTCACATAAACTTTGCTTCTTTTTCTTTTAAAACACACACACACAAAAAAAGAAAGAAAAACCAACAAAAACAACAAATAAAATACAGTTTTATTGAAAAAATTTACAGTATAAGACAACCGCAAATACTTGAATTCTATTTATTTAGGTTAACATAACAAGAAATTAGAAAGAAGGAGCTGATAAGGTATCTCAAAACTTAACAAAATTGTATCTTATACGACACACTGCCAATTAAAGGGTTAAATGCAGTTGACTTCACAAATAATGTCATCCATTACTGAATAATTGTGCCTATTTACTGCTGTTGTTAGAGGTCATTAATGGTGCAATCAAACTTTAAATCTCCACAATATGCGTTTTGTTGCAGCTCAGTGAAGGGGGACCATGACCATGATGAACAGATCAGCTCTGGTCTATCATAGCATTGTATACCAATTACTGTCGTATATTCAGTCTCTAGTCTCAGGCCACAATATAATGTAAGAGAATTTAATGGTTTGCCATGTCCATGATGAAAATCTAACGCTTAGAGGCTGCCTATAAAGCCATAAAAATGCCTGATTTACGTAAGGTGTAAAAAGGCCCTTGTTCACATACATTCTGTGGAAAAATCAAGTTGGTAAGTATGCAGATGCTTTACTCATAGTTCTGACACAGCTTTTGATCACACAGTAAGACACAAATTATGCTATGAACTCCATACTTGGTAAGTTATACATTCCTAACAAGGAATTTAGCGCAAGTTACAAACGTAATTGCTAATATGGTTTGGTGTGTACGAATATGTTTGAGGTGCTGATTAAAAACTTGTATAAACTAAGTGCCATCATCTATAACACTATAAGCTACGAAGATTCGATATTCCGCTCACAATGGACCATACCTAAATGACTGTAGTAACTTAGCCATCATAAAGTTTCTCTCAAGCTAACAAAGTTATTTGCAATGCATGCTATGGTTGAAATGACAGTAGCAAATTATGTCCCCAAAAATAATTAGTTCCAAATTTTGTCATCTGGTAAAAATATGATAAGTTACTCTCATCGATGTTATCCAATCTCAAAATATGATGTATACAGTCAAGACTGTCCCTCCTGGGTGCACATCTTTCATTCAGCTGCTTAATGTGCAATTTTTCCGACAGTTCAAGGCGGTGCTGAAGTGGATTGAAAATCACAGTAACCTAAACAGCTATCAGTTCACAACATCGTTGAGGGATGCAATTTCATTGCTGATGTGTATTCTACACAATCAGTTCTGTTCTGCAGTCTTGCAGACTTTGTTTGGTACTCCTGGATTATAGTTGGACCAGACCAGAGAGGTTTCAAACATCTTCTGAACATATTTTTGATGTTCAAAAGCAGTGTGATTAGGAAGACTGCCCAGTACAGGCATTCATGCAGTGCTCCTACTGTGATCAAAAACCCTGTTTTGGGCACTTTATATTCCATGGACATGTGCATCCTCATAATCTTTTGCCAACAGTTACCAACAACCCATTTTTTTAACTTGATCTTGAAGATTCAAGACCATACACCATCAACAGCTTCAGCTACAGTAACTGCCAGCCCATCAAAAACAATCAACAACAATGGAAGCAGCCCCCACTTTACACCATACTACACAGCAGCCAAACCAATAAACAAAGACCAGATCAACCGCCATACGCCCACACATGCTAAGGGCATAAAACCTGTGAAACCAAATGGCTCGGTATCAGTCATCGCCTAGGGCAGCAGAGTACTACGGTCACACCACTGAGGATGCTCAATGCAGCTTCAAACGAAACTTCTGGAAGGAAATTTTCCACTAGACCACAAGCCCATATAATCATTTTGTATTTTATGACACCGGCCATGAAAGCTTACGCAATTTGATCCTTTAACTGGTTAGGTTAGACTGGACAATGAATGAAATGGGTGAAATGATTTTCAAATGAGCCTGAAGTGTATAGAGCTTATCCAAAATTTATCTTTCCGTTTAAGGAAAATCCAGGGTAAACCTTAAGCTGATAATTTGCTCTAACAGAGATTCGGATTCAGGACCTTTTGAATGTGAGGCAGACATGCTACCCCGACACTACAGGGGTGGGCTTGTATTGTCATTGTAGCTGCAGGCAAAGAAGAATTAAGTGCAGCTACCTCAAATACTGCCTTTGTAATCACCACTACACAACACGCAACAATGACTCACAGAAAATGCTGTGCCACATAGTTTTAGAAGCTCTCTACATGCAGGGATTTGTTTACATGAGAAACCAAGGAATTTTGATTTCCAAAAATTGCTGTAAGTGAGAGACTATATAAGTAAGTCATCACAAACCAAAGAGTAGTTAGTTTTAATTTGTCTGAGTGAGTTATGAACAGTTGAGCAGTGTTAGTGAAGTTCACGTCAAGCTTACAATACAACAGAACAGCAGTGAGTTGCAGGGTCACGAACTGTGAATTGTGACTCAGTTTTACAAGAAATGAAATAAAAAGTAACTGAATTTGTCAGTATTCACATTTTGTATTCAATATGTTTAGTATGCAAGTAAAAATTGTTATAGTGAATGTAGAATACTTATTTTCTATTTTACACCTACAACTAATCTGCATAAATACTAATATGGTGGTTGCACAATACATTATGTATTATGAAAGGATGAAAATAAATAATGGATATACATTAACAAAATAATAAATAACTAGGAATTATGTAGTCAGAAATTACAAATACTGTTCAACTAAGGCTGGCAAAATGTTGCATCAGATATTGAAAATAAAAGTGAATAAAGTTAAAAAGATAAAATTGGTCAACATGACCTAAGCATTTAATAATTTCTGTCCATTACAAGATATTCCATAATGAAGCTAACAAGTAAAAATAGTTTATCTTTTATAATACACAACAAAACTTCAGAATCAACATGCTAATTTCACACTCATGCAAAACAGTCAAAACTGGTTTTTGAAAAAACGCTCGAGTTTCCAAAACTTGAAATCTAACAAGTAAAACTATGCTGTTTTGTTTTCCCATGTCTTAAGACAGTTCTAGAAAGGAGAATGAAGCATTAAAAAAATTGCAATGTCAACCAATCTTTATTCCTAATAAGTAGAAAGGAAAATTTTTCTTGGAAATGCAATTTGTGCATCTATCGAGTTTAGAAAAAACACTTATCAATTCCAGATGTGTGCAAAGGTGTAGTATCACATTTGTAAAAGGAGTTTCTGTTTTTGCAAAGTTTGGACCTTTAACCTGTATAGCATCTTTCAATGTTCACTAGTGAAACATAATACTCCCTGATAGCATGAGATACCAAAAATTCATAATGCTGTACTCGCTGATTGCCAATTTAAAGATATTGCAAAGACCCCAGTAGGCTGAATCCACTGTGTTTTGCACAAAGTTTTGAGTATAATCTTTCTGTTTGATGAATGCTAATTTGTTAACAATAAACCAAAAATATATTTGAGTGAACATTTCCAAAAGCATTTATAGTAGTTTAAACACCATTGTGGTAAGTTTTTCCATTTCATAACAGTAGATGAAACATGGATTCATCACATGCCAGAGAAAATGCAGCAATCCAAACAGTGCATAGCAGCAGATGAAAGTACATCAAAATAAAGATGTCTCCACCTGCAGAAAAATCAATGACTGCAGTTTTCAGTGACACTCATAGTATGGTGCTCAAAGACAACTCCCAGAAGGGCAGAACCATCAGGGAATATTGTGTTTCACTAAAGCAATCCTCATTTTGAATGGATTACAACCAAGCTTAAATTCAGCAGCCTACATTTTAACCATAAAAAACACAGAGCAAGAGTACTTTAATGTTCAAACTAACTGCTTTTCTATTTCTTGGATTAAACCCTTCACAACAAGTACAGTAGAATCCAGATAATTCGACATTCTGTGTAACTTGACAACCGTTTTTATTTTTTATTATTAAATTTGACTGTAATCATTTGTTATCTACTATACAGTATGAATACTATAGGTAAGTTTTAATTAGTATACATATACAACCTACAGCATTCCCCCTCACAGTAGCAAAAGGACTGACCAATAGCCAGTCAGAACACAAGTAGCAGGCAGACTGTTGTCACAAAATCAAGAACTCGTCGCTAATAATGTGCATACACAGCACAAACGCTTGTTAGGAAGGTTTGTTTTACCCAGTACAAAGGTATCTTTTAGACGTGATGAATTGCACAGTGGTTTATGATCAAGTGCACCATCGTATTTATAAGACCATGGGGGTGGCAGATTATCTTTCCAACTTCCGTGTAGTACATAAACATCGCAGACCGTGCATGATTAAGTACTGTGCCCGCTTGCATTATCAGCAGTGTCTTGTTTATTTCACAGGACATTACCCACATCATCAATTTGTGTATGTGGTAAGCTAAACTTTCAGTTACATATGTCTGATTACAGTGCAGCTTCCAAGATTTCAGGCTTACTGTTAGTGTTGTGTTTGTACCAGTGAAAATGTTGAATAAGAAGAAAAGACATGTTAACATGACAATGGAAATGAAACTGGATGTGTTAAAGATAACAGGCAAAGGGGAACATATCAACATGTAATACATTTTAGAATATTTTATACTTTTGTTTGCTATATTGTGCTAGAATATGTATTTATGTAGTTTGCAATATTATGTTATGAGTTGTTATTCTGCAAAGCTTGACATTTCTGTAACTCGAGAGCCTCTCAGTCCACATTAGGCCAAGTTATCTGGATTCCACTGTACTTCTTCAGGTTTCCATGTCATTGTTCCAACCACCTCAGCTGCTAATATGAGAATATTCCAGGACATTAAGATCTCCAATTGGCTTGCATCTTTCCTGGTAGGTCACAAAGCATTCTCAAATTCATTTTGACATAATATATCCAATGATGACCTAAAATCTTGTAAGTCCCAAGCTTCATAGTTAATCACTGTTAGGTCAGCAAAAGATAATTAATTTAGCCATCTTCATGACATCATAGAGTTAGGGCAAGAACATTTGGAATGCTTCTCATATATAAACTAAGCCCCAGCACAACAGCACATGAAGAGCCAAGCCTTACTGCCCAGCCGCTGCATCTCCCACCTCAACCCATTACAGGTATCACTGGTGGGGTGCAGCACTAGAGGGTGGTACGTGGTCAGCGTTCCGATCCCTCCCGACCAATTATGCGATCTTCACGACCTGGAGCCACTACTTTTCCATCAAGTAGCACTTCAATTGGTTCCCCTGGGACTAATGAGGCTGAGTGCACCCCATGCCAGATCTCCCAGAGGAAATAAAATCCCCATGCTGGTACCAGGGATCAAACCTGGATCCTCCGCGCTAGAGGCAAGCGTGCTACCAACTATGCTACGGAGGCAGTTGCTTCTCATATATAAATAACTTAATTTTATGCTCTACTATTTTTGCAGCACTTTGGTTTAATAAACACTTCAAATTATTGCTTTTCCTACCACCTTCTATAGTAGAGAGGAAGTATTATATTGTATCTAAAATTCAATATCAAGATCTGAGGAGGGAGAGGGAGAGGGAGAGGGGGAGAGAGAGAGAGAGAGAGAGAGAGAGAGAGAGAGAGAGAAAGTGTGTGTGCATGTGTGTCATGTGCAAATACCATAATTTAAAACAAAGAGTAGTGTCTAAGTTTAGCATCTTACCGATGTAGCATGAAGATTTTCAAGAAAACTCTTTCGCCCCAAATTATATCTTACATGGAAATCTTTTTTTTTTAATTTTAAATTTCCGATTATCTCAAAAATGGCTCTTATGATTTTGATTAAAATTTCCAACGTTTAACAATTAGCATAACTAACAAAGTATATCTTGAATTTTCTGTAAAGTTTGTGATGTCCCCTTCATTCTGAATTAATATTTTATACTATGTTTAATTATTGGTAAACCATAATAGAAACTTATGGTCAAATATGTTGTGGCATTAATCGCTTCCAAAATATTAATTGGTTAGAACTTTCCAACATTGCACTTCTTCAAGTGTTCAGGTACCATTCCTTTGTTTTTGTGTCATTGGAAAATGTTTGCAATTTGCAAATTTCAATGTTATTACAAAGGAGATAAAGTAAGCTTAATAGCTAAGTTTTTTAAAAAGCATGTTTTCCCGCCTCAATAGCGTGATGGTTAGCGTGTCTGCCTCACGTTCAAGAGGTCGCGAGTTCGAATCTCACTTAGGGTAAGTTATCTGGGTAAGGTTTTTTTCCGAGGTTTTTCCTACCCTGAGAAGATGAATGTCGGTTAACTTAAAGCTCCATGGACCTCGGGCTCATGAGCACCATTTCACCCATTTCATTTCATTCATTCGTACAATGTTGGAGGACGTTAATAAAAAAAAAAGCAGGTTCTATTGTGATGGTAATATTAAAAATGTCTTACATTCACATGCCTTCCTTTACAAATTATTCTCATCTCTTATGGTTTACTAATTATACAGAATGCATTCCGAATGAATAGTACTTCAAAGATTACTACATGCTCCAACTGTAGTTCTCCTAGGATATCTTCTTTAAGCCTCACTTTTCTCCTTTTCACTTTTATTGCTGAGGTCGGCAGCATGTATCATATACAAATGTGAACTGCATTACAAAAGTGACCTGCTCTATTTGTTTGCAAGAGCATAAAGTAAGCAGCAAGTGACTAGGTGCTACTGTAAACTTAGGATAACAAAGATTTTGTTCATTCTATTCCAGTGTGCTATCTCCATTTTCACTGCATATCATTTTTATACACTATGGGCCTATTCAGTAGTTATGAAAATCCAGCTGCCTTATGCTTATGCTCCAACTCCTGTAATGATGGCACACAATCTATGATATGTTTTAATCTCAAAAGGGTGATTTGTATATACAACATATCTCTTTAAGATTAACACATAAACAATTATCATCTCACAGTCTTTTTATTTTCTTTTTTGTGAAATCTAAACAACTTCACATTTGAAGTACTGAATAATGTATATATTTATGAATAATGTATATATTGCTAATGCTGCACACCACTTTATCACTTTTTATTTTTCATTTTATGCTAGATGTTTCTACAGCAACACACACATCCATACAAAATAATGGAATTACAGACATGCTGCAGATTCTCACCAAACAAGCAAATTAAATTTTGGCAGCATGGTACCTCATGAAGCACTCCCCTTTGTGCAGTGGAACTTTGCAAAAGGAACAAACATATCTGGTCTCTCTACGCTTGTTAGATGCTGCACATACTATGCAGGGCTTCTGGGGGTACTTCTTTCTTCCTGTTGTAACAATTGGTTCCAATGTGTGGTCCCTTGGATCATCAGTAAACCCCCAAACAAACTGTCCACTTGATGGCGCAGGCAGGCTCGAAGCTTCGGGAATATTGTGTTCAACCATGTTTTCACTGCTGTCTTGCCGTGTATGTTCTACTTTCCTTCCTGTCCAATAACCTGCCGCCACCAATAGAAAGGTTTTGTATTTGTAATTATTATTTATTTATGCCAACAAACTTACTGTTGGTGTTTTTAAACACACAAGCCGTGTGTGGGCAAAGTTTAAGAGGTAGAACTGGAACTTAAAAATTCAATGCCACAACTGGGATTTGAACCACAGACCTTCCGCTTGCCGGGCGGACGCTCTACCACTGAGCTATTGTGACAAACTGCCAGAATGACATTAAATTCTCAAGCCAGTTCGTATTTCTCCTGGTAAACCACAAAGGCAGTCTCACATCAGAAACAATTACAATGGTAATTACCATGTGAAGGTTATTTAATCCTGGGATATAAAGTACTTGCAATAGTAAGTCACCATTGGGGTAATTGTTTCTGATGTGAGACTGCCTTTGTGGTTTACCAGGAGAAATACGAACTGGCTTGAGAATTTAATGTCATTCTGGCAGTTTGTCACAATAGCTCAGTGGTAGAGCGTCCGCCCGGCAAGCGGAAGGTCTGTGGTTCAAATCCCAGTTGTGGCATTGAATTTTTAAGTTCCAGTTCTACCTCTTAAATTTTGTATTTGTATTTGGATCCTAGAGTATACATTTAACACATTGAACATTATCAAAGTATTAACCTTTTCCTCACTAAACTGAGAAGGAAAGTATTACAAAATTACACCATCTCTGTTTAATAGCCTCATTAATATTATATACATATTGGTACCTGAAATAGCTCTTTCTAAATTAGTTTGATCTTTGGATTGCCATATGAGGAATGTATTTCCCTTAGTTCTCAGTAATTCTTCCAGATAAAGGCTGGCTTCCTCTTTCTCATGAAACGTATAATCAAGATTATTTTCAATCTTTTTATTTCACTTTACCCACTAATAATGCATTTTCTGGTGACAAAATTCACTGTGAGACTTCTTTAATCTCAAAGTATATTGGAAACAATTTTTAAAACATTGGTAACCATTTTCTTGATTACCTGAGGCATAAAAATGAATTAAAAATTCATAAATAATCCATTATATTTTTATCTGCCTCTCTGGCAATATTTAATAGCTGTGCTCACACAGAATATAATACTGTAATATGCATCTGAATCACTTCCCAGAAACTAAAGATCTTTAAAATAAAATGTTTCTCCATGAAATGTTTCTTGCTATACAAAAGCAATCAAATTTATTTTTAAATCCAATATAAATTATTTCTTCATAGCCAGGAAACAGTATCATATTTGAAAATATAATCTTTAGGCAGTGGATTCTTGATAAGCATTAAAAGACAAGGTTTTTTTTTAATTCAGAGGCTAAAAAATTTGTATTTTGAAAAATATCCTCCATAATACAAAGCTTACACTAGCTTAATATTTCATTTTATTAATGCTATAGAGTTAATGTAATAATGATACTAAAAAAGTCTAAACTTAGTGATCATGTGTTTTGTTTTCTTTTAATTCAGGGCTGGGCTCATTGTGCACAGCCTGCTCACAGCCTTGCACTGATAACCGTACCTTTAGCAGGTAAAAGAAATGACCACTCAAGGTATCCTGTGAGTTGCCATGCCTGTTCTAACTGCTATTTATGGCAATATTTTTCCTCAAAATTTAAATCTTGTTAGCTTTTTTTGCCTTGCAATGGTAGTGACTTTCCTTTAACACATTCTTTTTATCATAAAGTCTTATGCAAATAAGGAGGTTATAAGAATTATTTCCAACACCCATTGCCCATGCTCTTGCAAAGATCTTTTTAAAAGACAACCTTACCCTACATGTATATACCCTCTATCCCATAATTTTTGTATGCAAATGAGCCAATTTATAACAATGAAGTTCATGAGATAAACACTAGACAAAAGAGTAATATTCATCACCCCAGTGCAAAACTATGATTCCATAAAGGTGTATCTTATGAAACCATAAAAATATTTAATTTTCTTCCTAATGATCTTAAGGGAAAAGTTGACAATTTCAATGCTTTTAAAATTGCTGCTAAAGAATATCTATGCTCAAAGTAAGTTTATTCTGTACAAGATTATCTGGATGATAAATTATCCTGTTAATGCTTATGTTGCTCTGTAAGTAGTTTCTAGTTGCTTTAGTAATAGATCATTGCCAATCACATTTGATGTCCACCCGAAAGCTACTTACATGTGTAATGAAGAAATGGCAATAGATGCTAAGCATTGCTAATCAAATAACCAAATGATGTGACATGGCAATAAAATCCTAGTGAAAGAGTAAAGCAAAGCTCAATTTATACTGTTTCTGAATTATCCTGCTTTGTTTTTGTTTTCCATACATGTCATATTTAATTGTAAATATTTAATGTAAATATTTAAAAAACTTCGAGAATGTGGTTAATCTTTCTGATCATGAATTCTCCAAAGAAGAAATTAATCTTTTAGATCAAGGTTTAAAAACGTGCGTCCAGTTTTCTACGGAAATTGAAGATTATATAGCAGACATAAATATTTCAACACAGTGTTTACCATTATCCACACAAAATTCGGTAAAAACCCAGTGCAAAAAGATCCTAGAAGAATTAAAATACAGATCAAGTTACAAAAATAAACAAAATCTGATCCATTCGTTAAAACATAAAAATGTAGTATACACAAAGGCAGACAAAGGGAACAAAATAGTAATCATGAATAAATCAAATTACATAGAAAAAATGGAAATTATGCTAAATAATAGTAACTACGAAAAAATCAGCAAAAACCCGCTAACCACTTGTGTTCAAACATTTGAAAAAAGATACAAAATTCAAGCATAATACCAAACAAATATGCAATTAAGCCAAATAATCCAACCGTACCCAGAATCTATGGTTTACCCAAAATACACAAGCCAGACATTACCATGAGACCCATAATTAGCAGCATAGATTCACCAACTTACAAACTGGCAAAATGGCTATCTAATAAATTTAACTCATTTCCTAAATTTGAAAGTTTAAGCATAAGAAACAGTTATGAACTAATAGAACATATCAAAGACTTCAAATTAACAGAAGAGGACACCCTTGTCTCCTTTGACGTAGAGTCACTATTTCCCAGTATACCAATAGAAAAGCTCCCATCACTGATCAAAAATTGGCTCAAATCACTTGGAATGTCATCGTCAGAAATTGCAGAATACATAGAACTCACCAAATTATGCACAGAACAAAATTTCTTCCAGTTCCAAACAAAGTATTTCCGTCAAACTTCAGGTTTAGCAATGGGCAACCCTCTCTCGCCATTCTTAGCAGATATTTACATGAGTTCATTGGAAATAAGGATCACAAAAGGTTTCCCGTGGATGTTCAAACTCTGGCAGCGATATGTGGATGATATATTTGCAATAGTTCCAAAAAGACACATCAGTGACGCATTAAAACTTCTGAACATACAGGACAAAAGTATAAATTTCACAGTGGAAGTAGAAAAAGATAATAAATTACCATTTTTAGATCTAAAATTAATCAAAAACAAGGATAGAATAAATTTCGGTATTCACAGAAAACCAACGCAGACAGACAACTACATAAAAGCTAATAGTTACAATCCAAGAAGCCACAAACAAGCAATTTTCAATAGTTTAACACACAGATTGGTGAACATCCCTCTTTCAGCAGAAGAATATAAAACAGAATATTACAAAATAATTGAAATAGCACAAAAAAACGGCTTTCCCAAAGAATTAGTAGATAAAAAGGTAAAACAAGCAGAAAAGAAAAAATTATTAAAAGAAATTACAACTCTCACAGCAGCAAAATCAAAAATGATATTCAAAAAATTCACATATCATCCATGGGCTTTTGATAAATTTAAAAAGGTGTTCAAGGAATACAACATTGAGCTAGCAGCAGTAAACCATTACTCCATAAAAAAACCTACTACTTTCAAACATCAAAGATGCTATTCCACCTAACAAAAAATCTGGCATATACCAAATTGAATGCAGTGATTGTAATGAAATATACATAGGAAAAACCAAAAGAAATTTAGAAATTAGATCCAAGGAACACGTTAGAAACATTAAGAGTAAACAATTAGAAAAATCAGCGGTTGCATTTCACTTTTGGACAAAAAATCATGACATAAAGCTAGAACCGAAACTTCTTAAACACATAACCGGAAAACAAGAACTGTCCACATGGGAACAAATCTTTATTTTAAAAAATAGAAACCGAGTATTTAATTTCGACATTCCTCAGAGAGACATTTTCAGTAAGTTCATCGAACCGCCACCAGAAGAAACACCAGAAGAAGCATCACCATCTGCACCATCAAGCACCATGGAAACCCAGTTATTGTCCGGTTGATAATGGAGGAAGGTTACCTTCAAAACGCGTCCCGGAGAAATATGTTGTAAGTGTTGTTCAGTGTTATTAATTAACTCACCTTTTAAATTAAATTAATTACAACAACACTGTTTTCAAACTTCTATGAAA
Source organism: Tenodera sinensis (assembly GCA_030765045.1). Classification (NCBI taxonomy): domain Eukaryota; kingdom Metazoa; phylum Arthropoda; class Insecta; order Mantodea; family Mantidae; genus Tenodera; species Tenodera sinensis. The sequence goes on from CM060961.1 coordinate 17,042,941, forward strand.
GAAAGAAAGGAACCTCTTGTTCACTCATGGCTGTACCCAGGCTGAAACCTAGCAAAACATGTAACTAAGCTGGTTCTCCCTCCGTAACACACCAACCTTCAACCCCCACTCCATCATCCTGCTCGGATCTGCTTGTGCAGTACTCTGGCTCAGCTACCCTTTATATTTGAATCATCCTCATAGAAGTGATGCTAAAATGTGGTTTGTTATCTAAATTAAACCCTACTCAAACATATACAGCTGACGTAATGCATATCCAAGGACGTTTTGACAATGTATCTAAGGAAACATCTGTGCCAAACTTAAGCACTTGTGCTTCCCAAAAAACTAATTTCTCACGCACATACTCAAGAATTGGTTACCTTTTCACTTGTGTATTAGCACAGATCATATACAGCCCTTGTCTGATTTGCAACAAAACCAGTTGCTGCAATTTCTTCAGTCAAATGAACTTTTCTTCTACGGAGATGCTTTCGCAAATCATATGCTGTACATAATGCATTAAGGAATGCTTGGCAAATTAACCATTTTGATGATAATCAACATTTTTATTATCAGAAATCAAAATACAGAAAGACTTGAATGTAGTGATTAAGTTGTTTAGTTAAACACAATGTTCACAAATATGTAATTCTATCACTAAACTAACTTGTCAAGACCATATAATTTCAGCTCTTTCTAAAAATCTTGAATTATCAACTATGTTTAGGAAAGAAGCAGGTACTATATAACTAACATTTATAGAACTTTATTTTTTATCAACATACACTGCACCTCTGACAATCAGCATTTATCTCACTATTAGATTTAAATAAATATACTTCTAAAAAACAATAAACACAATTAACCATTTTTTAATGGTTTCTATCCATTGTGGAATGGTATAATGTTCCGTGGTTATTTGTCTTCAATAACTGTGTTGTATTTTTATTCAGTGAATTGTAGATTTCTTAATCACTTACTACTCTTAAATACACTCACATTCATTTAAATGTTATACTTCCAAGAACTTGTGGAGGCTAGGAAATAATTCTGGTTATTGAAAATGTCCCTGCCCCACCAGGAATCAATACCAGGACCCCTTGGTTGAAAAACCAACAAATGCTAACCATTCAACCACATGTTAATTTCTTCTTTACGTGTTTGAACATTTGCATGCAATTGCATGTTATTTCCTAGAACCTTTTGTTCAATATTTCAGTCCCTTTAGTTACACATGTTAACCTCTTTTTCCAAAAAACAACCTGCCTTCTACTAATTTGACAACTTATCTCTGATAAATATAAGGTTAGTTCAATAAATGTGCCTCCTGAAACTCAATCCATGAAAATTAAAGGAGTTTCAGAACAGATTTTATAAATTCCGGCTTTCAGGCAGCAAATGTACTTCTCAGGTTTGCCACCATGTTGAAATTGCTTACAGAATGTCCACCTATGTTCATGGATATATGTTCAAACAGAGTATTACAACGACTTCATGAAATTGGTATCACCATTCCTCTCTCAAAATCTGGCCACTGAAGATGACCTGCTTTCAACATATATGCCCATACAATATTCTTGGCTTTCAATGCACATACCCATACAATATTTCTGGTTTTCAATGCACATGCCTGTAAAATATTCTTGGCTTTCAATGCACATGCCCATACAATATTTCTGGTTTTCAATGCACACGCCCATAAAATATTCTTGGCTTTCAATGCACGCGTCCATGCAATATTCTTAGCCTTCAATGCACGCGCCCATGCAATATTCTTAGCCTTCAATGCACATGCCCAAACAATATTCTTGGCTTTCAATGCATGCATCCATACAATATGCTTGGAGTCCAGTGGTCAGATATGCAAATAGGTATAACATTTGCTGTCATCAGCAAGCATATTCTTCAATAAGAGAGCCCCACAAAATTAACCTCACTAAATGGAATCTGGTAGGCACATTGCTTGAGGGAGCTTCTGTACAAGTGATAAGCTGTTACATATTCTTAGATGGAGCTATCTAAATTCAGTATGTAACAAAACAAGTGACACTGAAATCATTGGTGATGTGTTGTCCAAGTTTCCATAGCAATTAAGTATTTATTTATTGTACATAATAGTTTGCCACATTGTGAATTCAGTTTTGTGTTCATTCCTGCATTATGGTGTTTACAAGAGACATCAATAGTGAAACATTATTTCCGCTATATAGAGAAGGATGTCAGATGTCACATTAAAGAACGGTACACGGAAAGATCACATAATAAAACAATGTTCACTGTTGGCTAGCTCTTTCAGTCCTATGTCAGCCAAAGGGAAGGATTAACAGATTGGCCAAGAACAAGAATCAGACTCTACTTCTCCAACAGATGTACTCAAGGCATAATCTACAATGCAACATCACTGGAACTCGCGCCAAGTGATAGATCTGTTTGGTAGATGTTTAAAGAACTGGGTAAATTTGAACACTGGGTTCAAGTTGCTCAGCATCTAACAGGAAGGGATGAGCAAGCATGATTGCAGTATTCTGGCCAAGTGTTATCTATGGCATATAAGGAAACAAGAGTTCCTCGGCAACATAAGGTTTTCAGATGAAAGCCTGTAAGAAACAACAATAAACAACTTGTCCTTCAGAGCTTCAATGACCTGACATTATACAGAAACCACTGCAGAGTGTGAAGATTATATTGCTCTTTGCATCCTAGAGCAACTTTTGATCATAAGCAAGTCCAATAGTCTTCAGAAATGTCGCAAAAAATGTGTAGCATGTGATACACATTTTGAACACATTCTGTACTAATGACATTAACTAAAATTTCACTGTCATTTGTTTTGCCAAATACTGTACAATCGAGTTCACACTGCCAATTCTGCACATATTGTAATCTAACTCACTTAAGAATTGCTTACAACACAGAATTCTTGTATTGAGCGTAATATCACAGTTTGTTTTTTGAAGTAATAATTTAAAAATATACAACTAATTAAAGTTCACTTTTTGTATGGAAGTCCAAAAAGCAAGTGGCGGTGGTGGTTAAACACAGATGTAAATCACACTTGATGCACTTCACCCTTGTAAAATGCTTACATCCAGGTCTCTTACATCGGCCTTTTTTAATAAATTTGGCAAAATGTCCTGTTTGGTCCAGTCTAACACTGTTTGGTATACGACTTGCAGAATTCTTTGTGGTTTTCTGTACTTTCTGAGGCTCTAAGAATATTTCACTCTCTAGCTCCATCTTGCAGAATGATGGTGTTTCTGATTTCATCAAGTCTTGAGTTACTGCAATTTTGAAAATTAAAACTGATATGAAATTTCCTTTTCACAATCCTCTGGTGCAAAAACCAACTAAACTGCATTGAAAATCTTAAGGATCTTCTAATATTTTCTGTTTCAGATGGAAATAACTGAATTTACAGAATACAATACTTCATTTAACATTTATAATTACGTTTTTGTATAAAAAATGTATAACACTCCTTCGAGCATTTATGAGAGAATTCAAAGAATTTTACTGATTTTAGCGACAGCAATTTGAAAAATGTATAGTTTTAGGCTCTTAAACATTATAGATACAAGGCTATCATAGAAAATGTTCATCATGCAGAGAAGAATACTAACTGCATTAGATGCAAATTATTATGTTGGTATGCCGAAACATGGATTCAAACAGTCAATACAGCAAATACAATTGATATTTCTTAAAGTATAATTAGCAGGAATGTTTAGCTCTTCCGGGCTTGTAGGCTGTGGTCTATAAGGCATTGTAGATACCAACGTTTCGCTAAGTGATGCACTTGGCATCATCAGGGTAACACGATCCGATGTCTGCACTGGTCAGAGTTTGAATGTGGAAGCAGAGAAACAGTGGAAGTAAAGACCGTTAACGTCCGATAGGGTTATTTATATAGGTGGGGGTGGGCGGGGCATTGTTGTGCTGGCTACGGTAGTGATTGGCTAGTTGTAGGCGGGGTTTTTATTACAACTGTTGTGTGTGAAAGTTTATCTAAGACCGGTATCCATGCTTTATGTACACAAAGTATTTCTTCCTTGCAATTAAAGTTGTCTTTGTGTTTGTAGATTTCTATGGCTTCCTTTGTAGTCAGGCATAGTAGTTAACTGTAGAAGGCAGGATCGGGTTTCTTTAAGGTTGACATCATGGCCGATTAATAAGGCATGCTCTGCCACAGAGGATTTATCCGTATGTCCCAATTTGGTGTGACGCTCATTCTGAAGTCTTTGAATGGTCTCTGCATGGAGAAATGCACTTTCAGAATCTGAATCTAATCTGGTGGCCACATTGCACATGGTAGTGCCTACGTATACTTTGCCGCAACTGCAGGAAACTTTATATACACCTGCAGATGTGTGTGGGTGGCGTTTGTCTTTGGCCGATCTCAATAGGTCTTTGATCTTGTTTGTCGGTCTGTAGACAGTATCAACTCCATGTGAGCACAGAAGCTTGCCTATCCGGTCGGAGACGTTCTTGATGTAGGGGAGAAAGGCTGTTGTTACTTTGCCACGTTCTTCCTTTTTTGTTGTTGGTCGCCTTGGATGAATTGCGCACCGGATTTCTTTTTGTGTGTATCCATCGGACTGGAATGCTGAGTTTAGATGATTGAGTTCTTCTTATTGCAGAGCCGGGATGCTCGTTCTGTGAGTGTTTTTATTAAACCTTGTTTCTGCCTAGGGTGATGGTTGAAGGTTTTATGTAAATATTGATCTGTATGTGTAGGTTTCCTGTAAATACTGTATTCCACCATTAAGGAAAATGTGAGCAGCATAGGTTCACCCACCTACAATATCGCCAAACATCTCTCCACTTCGTTACAACCATATATCGGCACCACTAACTCAAACATCAAAAACTTTGCCCACTTCATAGATAAACTCAAAGATATCCAAATAGAAACTGAGGACCGCTTGGTGAGCTTTGATGTTGTCTCCTAGTTTACCAAAGTATCGATTGCAGAAGCCTTAAGTCACATAGAAGAACTATTTCCCAATGACATCACAGAGCTTTTCCGGTATTGCCTTACAACCATTTACTTTCAATGGGACAACACTTTTTATGAACAGATCGAAGGTGTTGCCATGGGCAGCCCTTTGAGCCCAGTCATTGCCAACTTCTTTATGAAAAGTTTGAGCAATCAGCACTTGCCAAGGCACCTCTAAAACCGAAGACCTGGTTGCATTATGTCGATGATACTTTTGTAGTATGGAGTCACAGGGAAGACACCTTAGATCAGTTTCTGACACATCTAACCAGCCTAAATGATAACATTCAATTCACCATGGAGAAAGAGTAAAACAACACTTTGGCCTTCCTAGACGTGAAAGTCATGAGAACATGTCCCACCAGATTGGGACATACGGATAAATCCTCTGTGGCACAGCATGCCTTATTATTCGGCCATGATGTCAACCTTAAAGGAACCCGAGTCCTGTCTTCTACAGTTAACTACTATGCCAGACTACAAAGGGAAGCCATAGAAATCTACAAACACAAAGACAACTTTAATTGCAAGGAAGAAATACTTTGTGTACATAAGGCATGGATACCGACCGGTCTTAGATAAACTTTCAGACACACACAACAGTTGTAATAAAACACCGCCTACAACTAGCCAACATTTAATATTTTTCATGGACAAGGCTTGGTTCCACCTTCATGGATATGTGTGTACACAAATTAATCATTATTGGAGCCCTGAGAAACCCAATATTGTTCAGGAAATACCCCTTCACGACAAAAAAAATTGGTATATGGTGTGCCATTAGTGGAGAAAGAGTTATAGGCCCAATTTTTTTCCAGTCAACAGTTGACATTTATACATACGTGAACACAATTTTGCCCCGCCCCCCCACCTTTTTTTTAGAGAATTAACAGACAAGGAGCATGATTTTGCCTTTTTTCATCAAGACCCTGCAACAGCTCATACAATCTTTCAATGAGAACAATTGGAAGTGTGTTTCAGAACAGAATTATTAGTAGAAATTTTTGGCCCTCGCAGTTCCCAGACCTAACCCCATACAATTTCTATCTCTGGGGTAACATCATAAAGTGTACAAGACAAACCCACACACCCTGGAAGAGTCAAAATAAAATATCTGCCAAGAAATTGCCAGCATTTCTCAATGAGAACAACGGCAAATGATGGAGTTTCCTAAAATGGTGTCAAAAATGTGTGCACAATGAACAGTGGCCAGTTTCAGCATCTCCTTTCATAACGTTGGTAAGTAAAGCCTTTAAAAGTAGTTTTAAAAATTATGTATGGTTTCATCCACAACCTTCTATGTTAGCGGCAGACAGCAACAATGCAAGGGACATGGAAAGAACACCATGCAGCCCATTTAGAGGTTTTTTGCTCTCCCTTATATGGTCAAATATCCACACTAAAATTCTGCATTCTAATGCCAAACAATGAAAAATGCACTTATGTGTTGTCTGCATATCATGAGGTTAAAGGAATATAACATACAAATATGCAAAATCTGCAGCCTACTCATTACTGGCCACACATACATGCCTCAGACTGATATATCTCTCAATCACACACTTTATAAGTTTGTATCATTGGTACACTGTTATCAATGTTGTACATCACTTTTATATCCTTTTATTGAACTTTTAAACGAAAAAGAAAAACTGAAGGGTTACAATCACATGACAACTGGCCAGAAGGGTTTGGAGCGCTGACCACGTCCCACCCTCCAATACTGCACCCCACCAATGACGCCTGCAGTGGGCAGAGGTGGGGGACACAGCCGCTGGACAGCAAGTCTTGGCCCTTCATGGGCTGTTGTGCTAGGGGGGCATGACTTTCTCTACACATTATAGTTTACCACATCTCTTCATAAAAAGCTTATTTTTATGCTTCTTGTAAATTATGATACAATATTTTCCACAATGGCTTCAACATCATTTTACTGTACAGCCATGGAAAAATGATTGAGAGCATTAGGTGAGTAGAATATATCTAAGTCCCTCGTCATGTTGCAGCACAATTTACACAAGTCAATATTTCCAACATACAGCTGAGTTTATTGATAGTCTGTTCCATATGTTATTGTCTGCCAGACACACAAATAGGCTGTACCTTGAATCACCATTTGCATTTGTATACATACTTATAAATACATTTCATGAGTTTTTAAGTTTTCTGAAACTCACACGCATAACAAGGAATATCTTTGAAATGGTTCACTCTACAAAACAATTTATTCGCACATAAATTGTGTCTTTTAGCAAGATCTACATTTTTTGTATAGTATGATTTGCTCTATCTCTAACGGTTTACCAGTTATGCAAAAGTCGTCCAGAGTAAATATGACTACAGGGGCTATAGCCAGAAAATTCAAGATCTACATTTCATTTGTCATAAAAATGTCTCAAACATGACATTTTATTCAAAATCGTTAGAGCCATTTAAAGAAAATCAAATTTTTATAATTAGGATACGCCCGCGCACGCACACACAGCCCTTTTCCAAAAATACTTCTTTTGGGGTTCAGGGGGTCTCAAAACATATTTCCGTGAAATCTTGACATCAAATTTTTGGGTGGAATACAATACTTCCTCTACTTACCAGTAGAAAAAGTAAAAAAGGGTGTCCCATAAGGAATGCAATTTTTTAAATTTTTTTCCAGTTGTTAGTTTGCCAGGCCTGAAATTTATTCGACTGCCATCTGTATTGCTATTACCGATTGTCAGTCAATTGTCATTTATGCATATTGCTATCAGCTAAAAAAGAGTGATACATGGAGGATCAATACTTCCAGACTCTGAAAGTGCATTTCACCATGCAGAGACTGTTTAACCCTTTCACTGCTATCACATTGGTGATATACACATAGTTCCTGTGCTGAATTTTTTTGCCAACAATTTCAATGTCATATTTCTAAATAAGTTCTATATTTAAGAACAAGGTAATAACACTTCATGCAATAACCTTACCTTTTCTGGTGTATATCCACTCCATTCAGCAGAATATGTGAGGAATATTTTATCCTTTGTTTTATAATTATTTGCTTCACGCCACTGATTAGAATGTATAATGCACTGATACTAATAAGGTAGACTTCCCTGATAGTCTTTCTTACAAAGAAATTTGAAATGAACTATCACAGTTTCTTGTAGAAAACTATTACAAAATACACAAGAGTATTGTTTTTGTTTTCACCCCTTAACTCTAATAGTGAAGGAGGGTGTGGTACCTCTCAAAACAGGGAACAACGCACAATGCCACATTACACTGGAAGCACATATACCTGGATTCCCTCCTCTTGTAGCACTGAACTTATGCCGAAGGTGATCAATAATCATTTTTAGTTTATATAATCGGTCACCTGCCGATTGTGTATTGTTGTCGCAGAAATGAAGGGTGCGAAGTAACAACAAATACCTGTCCCGTGACATGTAATTGCGGAACTGAGGAGTTTCAATCAGAGGATCAGTAGACCAATACTATTCCCTAGAAAGTTTTTTTACTCTTGGCATGAGCATTGTCAGTGCTAAGAACACATACATTTCATCCACATTAGTGTCATGCCACTTTTGAAGACGAGAGGATGGGGAGGGTGGAACCACATTTGTCATAAACGAGTAGAAACTGCTTGTCTCCTCCACTATTTTCTGCATTACATCTACACTAAAAAAATGACAGAAATAGTCTGATGCCTCCGAAGCACTACTCAAAGTCCCAGCTGTGATTCCTGCAACACTGTCATCAAATGGATGGATTCGCAGCACATACGCATCGTCTTTCCACCGAAACAAAGGAGTTTGCACTCGTGGTCTTTTACAAGAATGTGATGGACCTGTGATGTCACGAACTAGTTCTTGTTCGGTTTCACGTTCACCTTCACTTCCGGATTCACTAGACGGGAAATCAAACTCTTCATCTGATTCTAAAGTTGTAAAAATATCTAAAAGTTCCTGTCGGTAAACATGTGCCCGGCACGGAATGACGCCATCTTAGCCCAACTGGCAGTGGCGTGCGGTAATTTCCCGCAGCTAACATGTGACCCACTTACCTTCATTATAATGGTTCGGGTACAAATCCTGACCTTCTGATGGTGTCATCTGACATAATTGACAATACAAAAAGAGAAATAATAGAAGACCCAGGTTCAGGCCACAGAATCACCATAAACTCCATAAGAGGTTTAATAAATAAAAGTAACAAACCAAAAGTTAAAACTTCTTGGAATTTTAAAAAAGCAAATTGGTCCAGTTTCCAAAATGAGATAGAAGGGAAGTGTAATATACTGTTAGAATCAGTGTTCAAGTCCACAGGTGAAATGAATAAAAAAATTTGTGAAATATTATTGACAGCAGCCAAAACACATATCCCCAAAGGAAAGTTAAAGAAATATAGCTACTTTTGGTCTCCATCTTTATCTAAGTTAAAACACGAAAGAAATATAGCAAGAGTCAAAGCCGAAAGAACCAAGTGTCCAGAAGATGTACAAAACTGGAGAAGAAAAGCAGCCATTTTTAAGAAAGAATTAATTACAGCAAAAAGGGCCAGTTTCACAAATTTTGTAGAACATATGGACTATAGGAAAGATGGAAATAAAATATACAAATTCCTTAATAAAACAAAATTATCAAAAAATACAACTGAACCATTAAAATATAATAACAAAAGCTTAACTACAGATAGGGAAATAGCAGAATCCCTTAACAAGTTTTATGCTCAGTCACAAAGAATACCCCAAGCGTATAAAAAACAAGATAAGGCTATCCAAAAAACTATCAGAGAAACTAGTAAGCCAAAAGGTATTCGAAATGATATTTTTATTCAGGATTTTAATGAAACAGAACTGGATTTAACAATAGAACAATTACAGAACAAAAAATCTCCTGGACCTGACAAGATCCACCCAGAGTTTATTAAACACCTTGGCAGGAAAGGAAAAGAAATCCTACTTAAACTGTATAACACGTGTTGGAGAATGACTGTACCTTCCGACTGGAAAAAAGCCATTATCATCCCGATTTTAAAGAAAAACAAACCCTCAAACAATATTAATAGTTTCAGACCAATATCTTTGACCAGTGTTATTGCAAAAGTGATGGAAAGAATGGTGGCATCTAGACTTAACTGGTTTCTAGAATATTACAACTTAATTAATAGTTCACAGACCGGCTTCAGACAGAATCATAGTACAAGTGAAAATGTACTCCTACTAAGCCAAGACATCAAGGAAGCTTTCAATAGAAAGGAGGATACCTTGGCAGTATTCATTGATTTTAAATCAGCATATGACTCAGTCTGGAGAAATAAATTAGTTGAGAAGTTGCAATCAATAGGTGTGAAAAGTAACATGCTTAAGTGGATAACTCAGTTTATTTCACAAAGATTTTGTGCCACAAAATATAATACATACATTTCCAAATATAAACAAACACACCGAGGACTTCCACAAGGTGCTGTTCTGAGCACAACACTCTTTAACATATATATAAATGACCTTCCATCAATAATAAAAACTTTAGAAACCAAAATTGCTTTATTTGCTGACGATGTAGTCATTTGGACTTCAGGCTCTTCAAAAAAACCTGAATTAATTAAACAGAATAGAAACAGCCCTAAACAAAGTACATGAATGGAGCTCCAAAAACCTCATGACTATCAATGTGGAAAAAACAAATTATGAATTATTTACACTAAAATACAAACCAGTTAATGTTAGCATAAATTATAATGGTAAACCACTCAAAGCAGTTGATGATGCCAAATACTTAGGCATCACTTTCGACAGAAAGCTAAGTTGGAAAAAACATATAACAAACATCTCAGAAAAGGTTGAAAAGAAATTGCAAATCCTGAAAAGGTTAGCTGGTGCTAAATGGGGCTGCTCAAGGAGAGTCCTTAACACAACATACAAAATGTATATTAAACCAAACCTCTTGTACTGTTCTGAAGCTTTAATAACAGCAGCAAATGCTAACATCAATAAACTTGAACAAATACAAAATCAGGCTCTTCGCCTAATCACTGGAGCAGTTAAATCCACACCTATTGATGCCATGCTTGCCTTAACACGGACCCCATCAATAACAACAAAAATAGAAGAACAAGCATTGCTCCAACACGAGAAAATGTTACGACTGCCAAACTCTAAATGGACAGAAGAGAACCTCCCCCATTCAATCCTTAAAACTCATAGTACTTTCCTAGAAAAGGTAACACAGATTAAATCCAAATTGAACATTCCTAACACCAGAGAAAATCTACTTATAAGAGAAAATCCATTAGAATTATTGCAACCTACCTTCAATTTGGAATTAATAGAGGAAATAAGTAAATCAGACACACCAAAAGAAATACAAAAACTTCTAGCTCTGGAAACAATCAATACTAGGTATCCCACAGAAGAATGGCTGCACATATATACTGATGGATCCTCGAAGGAAAACCTTACTGGAGCTGGAGTTACGTGTTCACATTTTTCCTTTTATCATTCTGTTGGCAGAGACACAACAAATTATGATGGAGAAATAGAGGCTATATACATTGCTCTCCGACAATTATTAAATCTTCCCTTAAATAAATTTAACAAGGCAGTAATTCTTTCAGATTCTAAAGCTGCAATTCAGGGAATATGTTCAAATACTACAAAGAAGTCAACAAAAATTAGAGAATGCTACAAAATGTTAACACAACTCCAAAAAGTTAATAAGACTGTTCATCTCCAATGGATTCCAGCACACTGTGGAGTCATGGGGAACGAAGCTGCAGACTCACTTGCAAAGAAAGGCACAACAATAAAACAAAAGTCTAAATTCAATTTCTCATATTCCTCAATAAAACGCTTGATCATAAAAAATTTTTGTCATTCATATCTACAAGAAATAGAAACAAATGCCAAAGATAAAAAATGGATTACACTACTTTCCAATCCAGATATAATCTCCCAGAGACCAAGGAAAACAGCTGTTGCAGCCTTCCGACTATTGACAAATCATGACTGCTTAGCAAGTCATCTCTACAGAATAGGTATCTCAGCCTCACCAATATGTGTCCTGTGTAACGATTCAGCAGAAATGAATGAAGAACACTTGAAGACCTGTGAAGCATTAAGATCAGAAGAAACTACAGTTCAAAAGTATTGGAAAGCACGAATGCTAATGGCTTCATTGCCAGATGCAAGGCACTAGAAAACAACAACAACATGTGACTTGTGCACAGTTTACTATAAAACCCTGCAGATGTCATACAACACCAGAGACTGCACAGCAACTAGTGTCAGCGTATAGCCAAGAGATGGCAGAAGAAGTCAGTGCACATGGGCCCGCTTTAATGTGACTCGAAAGTTACGGCCATTAGAAAATGGTGTGATGCCAACCGAGTATACTCGTCTTTAGCAAGACAGCAGTAACATTTTACCACCGAGTTAACTCGCTCTTAGCAGTGAAAGGGTTAAAGACTTCATGTGATTTTTGGTGGACAGAATGCACGAATGTTAACAGTACAGAGGCTGGTAAGGAAATTTGAAGATACAGGATCAACAGTGAACATTAAATCACCTTGAGGTCTTCATTCTCTTCAATTGGTAGTAAATGTCGCTCTCGTCTGTTCAGTTTTTATGGCTACAATTGCAAGAATTGAATGTGGAAGACTTGTGGTTCCAACAGAATGGGGCCACACTGCCATTGAAACAAGAAGATTGCTGAAAGATTCCCTGCTTGTCTCATCTCTTGCAACAGCGAACAGAACTGGCCACCTAGATTGTGTGATTTGACACCCTGTGAACTTTTTTTGTTAGGGTAGGTCAAATCTTGTGTTTACATGAACAATCCACAAACCATTCCCCAACTCAAGGCAGAAATCAGACATGTCATGGGTCAAATTCAAACAGAACTTTGCTCTAGTCGTCAAAAATGTTGTCCGTAAGAGTGGATGTGTGCAGACGAAGCCATGGAAACCATTTGCCTGATATTTTGTTTCATATTTAATTGCAGTTTTTGTGCTTCATATTGACATAATATTAGCAAATTTTCAAATAAATTATGTTTTATTATTAAATTAAAAATTGTGCTCTTTATATTTAAGTTTACTATTTTTTTATTAATTATGCAACAAATGGTGAAAGAAATACAATAATAAAGCAAATCAGAAAAGGCATAAAGTATTACAAATACAAATCATTGTTATTAAATCTCCGAAAAAACTGGATCCTATTTTGATGTGAGTCATATTAGAGCTGTAGTTACTTGCAAATTCACATCATGTTTACAAAGTTGATAAAGTGAACCAACTGATGAAGTTAAATCACTATATACTGATTAATTCTAGAGAAAAGGGTTACGAGCATGGCAAACTTAGCATTAATGACATAAGGCATTTAATCTCCCAAGCTTTGGATATTTTTCAGCACATTTTGAACAATGGTTATCTACAGCTAAATATTATCTGGCTACTATGGCTCCAAAACAATAACACACTTCTAGATTCTGTTCCTAAGAGTCTTAAAAGCTGGTTATTTGTTACTAGGAAATTTTGTTTGTGAAAGCCTAAATTCAACTGATAATTTCAAAAGTTAATTGTAATTTTGTGAAAACTGCTTTGAGTTTTTATGTCATTTTTAGCTTTATTTAGCTAGAACTCATATAGAGAAGCTAAGATTTTAAACATGTTTTCTTCATAAGCACATAACAAATGGTTTTGAAAAGCTCAGACACAATGTATTCACATGACTATCTTCAGGTATACATTCTATTATGAATATATTGTGACAAATGACAAGCAAAATTACTTTTTTTATCACTTGTTTCCTCTCAAACTGAACAACAATTCATAAATGTGGCCTTGACTCTCAAGCTATTTCGTTCTATCGTAACCTTGACAAAAAACACTGCTCAACTGTCCACAGCTCACTTACAATTCTACTCACTCACTAAAAATTGACTCTGACGATCAACTAACTCAAACTCTCTCAACTCTGGCTTATATAGCCGAGAATTAAGGCTGGTTCACAACTAACGACAACAGAAACCATAACCAGAATGAGATTTGAAATACATGTATTCAAATGGGAGTATTTGAAATTAGCTGTAGATTAATTTGTTTTTATGTTGGGTGAATTGGAGAGCAGGTTAAAATTTTTCATTGGTCAAAAGAAATAAATGAGACTCCAATGTGCAATATACACTACCTATTCCCATTGTCGTTTACGGGTGGTTATGAACCAGCCTTTAGGTATCGTCTATTTCTTTGGAAATCCAAGTTTTACAAAGCTACTTGTAAAAGCCTGGCATTTGAAGCTTCTCAAACTGTCTGGAAATGGCCTTCATTCTGGCCCGCTCATTGCTGTCCTTGTTTACTGGTCAGCTAAGTAGTGTGAGATAGTCGACCTTGGTTCTCCCTGGCCAGCAACCAGCGTCACAGTATCTATTGTACATTTTCCAGCGTCACTTGTATTTAATCACAAATGCCTATTTTAATATTGTACACACTTGTAGCACAGCCAGCATGACTCCCTAGACCTAAGAACTGCTATGCAACATTTACTTCCCTTCATTAAACCCACTTCCCTACCCCTCTTCTTCCCTTTGACTTTCCTCATTCATTCTTTTCTTTTATTCCATTAGAAAATCCTCTACTTCTTAATTCTCTTGCTTGTTAACATTTTCAATCCAACTAAATTACATCACTTCTTGTCCCAAATTTTTTCTCTCCATTTTTTTAAATCGTCACACTCAGATAATATTCTGCACTTTCCTCACCTTCACAAAATTCACATCATCTCTTAGGCCACTTAATATTGTTCCCATTCTCATCCGAGTTAATCCTTTCTCTTTCTTATTATACAATAATTGTCTCCTTGTTTGCGGGACCTATATAAGGGGCTGCTGAGTGCCCAGTCACACAGTAACAAATTTGCAAACCACTGAGTGGACAGGACTGCGAACCATGCCGAGTGCAGTTCAATGTGAATGTGATCCAGTACTGATAGTTCAATCGTGATTCAATTCAGCAAATATGTTGTGTTGTTCTGAGTTTGTGCAATAGTGCCTTAAGTGTAATGTTAGCTCTACGCTGATTAGAAGACGAAGTATGATTAGCAGTAATTGGTATTCTCATTTTTTACAATATAGATAATACTACACCAGGTGAATCAGCTGACCCTATTTCTTTGTATCTATGCAACCAGCAGATTATAGTCTTATTTGAAAACATTGTTCCATTTGTCAAGCTAGAATTTTTTTTGTAGTCGTATTGTGTCAAATACAGTTAATCGTTCTTGGGTCTATTGTGATAGCCATGGTGAAAAGTTCCATGAACAAAAATAAGCTGCCAAGGGCTGAAACATATCTTTTACTTGACTAACAAGCAGCTTGATACTTAAATGTTTCAGGTGAAGAAGGTCAGTAGAGGTTTGTGCTCAAGTGAGCTCAACATCAGTCTGTCGTGAAGTTAGACATTTGTAGGTTCTGGCCTCCTTCTAGGAATTATATTATTTTTAATTATTAATCATCTCATAGAACATACTAACCAGAAGTGAAATAGGCAACACATAATAACTACAAAAAAATTATTACATTAACATTTTACCACATTTACAGAAACATGTAAGAATAAAGTGAGTTCAAGAACTTCTTGATTAATGAAGTACATAAACTGCATTTTCATCTGTTTAATGCATTTTTTCTTCTTTTTACTTTCTCTACTGGTAAGTAGGGAAAGTATTGTATTCCACCCAAAAATTCGATGTGAAGATTTCACCGGAAATATATGTTTTGAGACCCCCTGAACCCAAAAAAAGCATTTTTAGAAAAAGGTACGTGCGTGCATGGGTGCGTGTGTGTGAATAACTCAAAAACGAAAAGTAGCTTACAAACCAAAGTTGGTATTTAAGTTTAATGTCTTTCAAGGGTGCAAAACGAAGATTTAGAAGAAAATAGCCTCACCCTAAACTCCAAAATGGTTCACTCTACAAACAAATTTATTTACACATAAATAATTGTTTATTTTAGCAAGATCTACATTTTTTGTATAGTATGATTTGGTCTATCTCTAACGGTTTGCCAGTTATGCAAAGTACTTTTACCCTCCATTTCATTTCTTTCTATCAGTAATAAGTTATTACAAAAAAATCTGACATGTTGCACTCACATGACTCTTTACTCTTGCATATAACTCTTATTCCTATATCTTCTTCATGTTAGTTAAGATAAACATTTGTACAAATTATCTTATTGCTTATTTCCTTGTAGGTACAAGGGAAATATGGGAATACAGTAGACTTTGAGTGATAGTCAAACCTTCTAAGAACTAGTCCTTGTGTGGTGGTTTTGAAATTGTGTTCTATTCGCATGGCACACTGAGGGAACTGTCAGAATACACAAGTTACATTAATTCAAGTACACCTACAACATCCTTGCTTATAGTCCAGTATGTACGTACTGGTCGGCAACATTTTTGGCCCTGATGAAATAAGAGGTGATTATTGTAAACTCACCCACCCTCAATCCAAAATTGATAATGAAATCTATCCCCCACAGAATTCAAGAATTAGGGACATCAACATCGCAAAAATATTAATTTTAGCATTAAAATAAACCTGAGTTACAGATTATAACATTTTTATACATTCATTTCCTGGTATTTCACAAGCTATAAGACCATAAAAGCATACACAATGTTTCTTTTTGTTTTTTCAAGTTATTTTCACATTTGAAATCATATAATCATGACAATGCGTGAACACAGAGAGTTGCAGCAGATGGCAGGTACCTGGCCTAGCAGGAGTGTGGTGAAGTGGACACTAATTCACGATCCTTCCTTACATTCTTATTCACAACAGTCTAACATTTTTGAAACAATGTTAATTTGGAAATGCATGTAGTTGGATTATAGTACTCCTTCAGTACGTGTATAATAATTTGCTGTAATGAAATGTTTTTAAATCGTGTTTATTGTGTGTGCTAGTGAATATCAACAATGTCCCAATTTTATGCTTTTATCTACAAACACAATAGGTAATAAATTTTTGACCTTTTCTTGGTGAAGATCCTACCTGCTCAATTTCATTGATCTGACTCTGTTCCATTTTTGAAAAGTCCTGAAGTTTCAACCCCTTCCACCCCCCTTAAGGACTAAATTTACAAAAATCCCTCCTATATGGTTGTCTACTTCGTTGAAGCAATTCACTTCTATAGTTGAAGTTCTAAACCTGGTAGTTTGGGAGCAACCAGTTAGCGTTAGCATTAGTCTTTATAATACTTACATTTCTTTGGATCTCAACCACTAAAAAATGGTGTGTGATGGAAAAATTCTATTGTTCACTTATTATTCAGGATGACTATGTCTACACAAAAAAACCATAATACCAATGCCCCGTGGTCCAACTTTTTGATCCAAAAGATTGTGTACAACAAAAGTGCATTGTGAGACATCGGGAGTTGGGTACAATTTGTTGCATATAATTTCTATCCTATTTTTGTATCCAACGCCATTGAGTTGCATCTAACTTTTTCATCCAACAACATGAAAATAGCCAATCAGCTTCAGCAACGTAACATTATGGCGGACTGCACTTGCAGCATGTAGTAAGCAGTTGTGTATGTACAGCTTTGCATTTGTGGTTTTTACAGAATTTGCAGCATTCTAGAAATTAAAACACTGGACTCAGGCCACTGCATCCATAGTACAGATCTTGTTATATTTATTTCCTGGCGTGTAATTTTGTCTTTGACATGATGTAAAAGACATAAATTGTCAATTCAATTGTGATAGTTTTCTGGGTCATCTAACCTCAATTCGTTTTCTAGTAGGCCCAATATAGCTTGGCTCATGCCCTATTCTCTTCTTTGTAACCATGACCATATTCACCAACATCTTTTACTTCTAATACATCTTTTCTTCCTGCTCAGACTCGTGGAAATATATACCAAACCTATATTTGATATAGCAATCGCTAAATTAATAATTGTATCCACCATGTTTATTTCTCACACTTGAAACTGAAAAATTCAATGCCACAGCTGGGATTTGAACCACAGACCCTGAAGATTATTTAATCCCGGGACAAAGTACTTACAATAGTAAGTCACCATTGGGGTAATTGTCACTGATGTGAGACTGCCTGTGGTTTACCAGGAGAAATACGAATTGGTTGGAGAATTCAATGTCATTCTGGCAGGTTGTCACAGTAGCTTAATAGAGCAAACACCTGGTAAGCGGAAGGTCTGTGGTTCAAATCCCAGCGATGACATTGAAATTTTCAGTTCCAATTCTACCTCTGAAACATTGCCCACATATGCTTGTGTGTTTAAAAGTAAGTTTGTTGGCATAAATAAATAATAACTGTATACAATATTTAATTATCAAAATTGTATTTTTTTTAAATCAATGTCCCGAATCTATATGCATCGAAAGGAAATATGTTCAAGGTCGATCATGACCATATGATCGACACATTGTAATCAAATCAATGAATAGCCAATCAATCACAGTTTCTATGTCCATAACTACCAAAACAATTACCCCTGTAGAGGGGTAATGAATGACTATTACTAGCATGGTATGCACTGCAAGAGACAGTTGTGTATTGGTGATACCAAACACAGAAATTGTCAGTTATACAAAGACGTCAGATTGAATACAGCACAGGAACATATGATACTGCAATGCATATCATGAATATTTTTAATATTAAAGAAAGAGAAGAAGGAGGATATTTCTCTGACGAAGCCTGAAAGTTTGCATGCGTAACAGCTGCAGGACTTGAACATATTGCTCATTATAAAAGTGTGAGATAGATTGTGAATATATTGCAAGTTAACAATAATAAAGATGATTTAGCTGAGGACCTGAATTATTACTACAAATAGTGACATCTCACCCTTATTTGTCCTCCTGAAGTAACAGTAACTTATTCTTCCGGCAAAATCAATGCAGATGATAATATTTAACAATGAAAAGTAACTGGAATTGTGTGTTATTTCTCATGGTTTTTCACACTTTGAAAATACTTCACATGTGCTAAAATAGTACAGCTTTTAACAATAAATCTACATCATTTATATAAGTTAATAATACATACTCTGACTTAGTCTTTTCACCACTGACATATTATCTGGGCAAAACCCTGCGTGTTAAGTTATATAAAAAAATAACAATTTTAAAAATACCTATAATGCCATGCAAAACTTGTAAATGATACAGATATTCATCACAGATGACATTGTGTCCTAGATAATTCACATTGTAATCATTGTCCCTTTTAAATTATATGCTGGGAAGCATACTCAACACTTGCAACACACGGTTGTCCACAAGAGTCTACTAATATCACTTTTTCTGTATTGCGTTGTTTTGCTACTTGCAAAATAATAATATTGAGTATATATTTGCACCTACATATTTTTCAGTTCACTTTAAACTTAGGATTGTTCAAACAAGAACCACCAAAATATATGTTTAAAATAATTCTAGAAAAAATAGCATTTCAGACTGTACATTTGCACTATTTTTTTTACGTAGTTCTTTGCAGAGCAACTCAGTAATTCAAAAGTGTGTGGTAGTTTTCAAAACAGGGTTGTACACACAAGCCAATGCCACATTTGGCACACAAGTACCTGCTTTCTCTTCGTTTCCTCTTTCCTATCGATGTGTTGGCACAGACATGACATTGTCTGGTGGGATTTGCTTTCCTTGGGGTGGGTGGTACAACAGAAGGAAAATGTCTTTCTGTCAACCGTAGAGGCTGGTCATCTGATGACGGTCTTTCTGATTTAATGGTAGGTCCTGGCGTATATTTCTGACAATGTCTTTCTGTCAACCGTAGAGGCTGGTCATCTGATGACGGTCTTTCTGATTTAATGGTAGGTCCTGGCGTATATTTCTGACAATCTTCTGTAACGAGTGAAATTTGGAATTCAGTCAATGAAATGTTCTTGCCTGCTTTTCGTTGTACAATGTCTGAGAATTTACAGTTACTATAACCAATACACTAAAGAAGAATTTTCTGTACCACTTTAGTCACTTTATAAGGCAGTGGAGGGAACTTAGTATTATATCTGATCCATCCACTGCATCCATGTTCCTGTTGTAGTCCATAACACATTCTGGTTTCCTTACTGGGGTATTTGTAGCCCTACTCACTTTTCTCACTTCCTTCACCCAGCTGTATGCACTTCTTGCCAATCTAGCCACCTCGATGCCAGCTAGATTCCACTTCTTTTCTTTTCAATTTGAAAGTCGCCTTGGGAATTCCCTTTCTGTTTTTCCGCACTGTACTGCAAGCTTCAGTACCATTCTTGTGAAGCCAGTTATCCAGCCGAGCACTGTGCCCTTTATGCGACTATTTGTTCATGAATATGTAGCGGTTTTTATGAATGGCTCCTTTTTAACGATGTGGTAATGCAGCAATGAAACTCATCTTCAGGGAGTTATAGGTATAAGCAAACAAACAAGGGCGAAGTATTATTATTATTCCCAATAAATATTTAAATTTTCCGCTATGTCAACTTTATTACCATTAACTTGCAACACTTAAACATGCTATCTTCACTCTTTTATAAGAAATAATGCTTTTAGGCCCCATAGCTGTTGTGTTCAGGAACTTTGTCTTTTCATATGAGTTAAATCCTCACTTCTTTCTTTCGTAAATATTTTAGGATGTTTACGATATTTGCATGTATTGAATATTTACAATCAGTATTCAAACACATGTCCTTCTGCGATACAATTTAAAGTCATTGGATTGCCAACAAATTCTATTATTCTGTAGCACGAATATACAACTGTCTTTAGCGATGCATATGATTTGTTACCTCTCTATAGGGGGTTGTATATTTCCCTAGTTATGGGCATAGCAACCACAAATGACTGACTATTTATCAATTCGATTGTGATGTGTCCTTCATATAGTCATGATCAACCTTGAACATATTTCCTTTCATTTCACAATAGATTTGGGACATAGATTAAGAAATACAATTTTGATAATCACATTGCGTATTCAATATTTATACGTGTTGTGTCTTAACAACTTGGCATATTTAGTATTGATAATGATCTTTTCTCCAATAAATTTCAACATACAATTTCTGCCACAAATGTCTGGACTACTGCTCCGGAAACCCCAAATTCAAAGTCTGAGTCACTCCTGTGTATACTATGATGTCAACAATGTACCCTGTTTCACAGTCACACATTACAAACAGCTTTATTCCAAATCTCTGTTGTTTGGATGGAATATACTGTAAAAATTGCAGGTGCCCCATTAGTAGATCTCCATGCCAGGAACTGTTCAAAAAGTTAAGGATGACTGCAGCAAGTATGTATATATTAGGAGTTATCCATCATATCAGACGAATAAGGAATCAGCTACCACATAACCGAGAGATTCATTATCATAGTACAAGGCAGAAAGAAAATCGACATGTGCAATATTGCAGAACGAATTAGCCAAAAACAGTGTAAATCATAATGGAATAAAACTGTACAATTGGCTACCACTTAATATAAAAAATATTGAAAATGTAAATCTGTTTAAGAAAAAATTCAAATTGTACCTACTAGAGAATGCATTTTATTCGGTTATGGAATATGTAAATAGATAACTTTGTGAAGTTTGACTAATTAAGGCTGTATGGGTATGTGTGTATGTGTGACTTTAAATGCTGTATGGGGTATGTGTGTGTTCGTGTGCACGTGCGCGTGCATGTGTGACCTTTTATTTTATTGTTATATTCCTATTGTAAGTTACTGATGATTCCATATCATGTATACATGATCTGAAGGATGAAATAAATTAATATGAAAAGCACAAGGCTGTCGATGTAAATGTCACAAAAGGGGGTGAACAGTTCATTGAAAATATTCCAGAGGTGATCAATCACTGGTTTCAGTATATAGTCTTTCTTCTTGAGCTCTACACACTTTTTAAAGTTAATTTTATACACTTACTATGAAACACAGTAACAGTCATTCCCATTGTAATTATTACTTATTTATGCCAACAAACTTACTGTTGGTGTTTTTAAACACACAAGCCATGTGTGGTCAATGTTTGAGAGGTAGAACTGGAACTTAAAAATTCAATGCCGCAGTTGGAATTTGAACCACAGACACTTACTAGGTGGGTGCTCTAACCATTAAGCTACTGTGATAACCTGCCAGAATGACATTGAATTCTCAAACCAGTTCATATTTTTCTTTGAGACTGCCTTTGTGGTTTACCGGGAAAAATACGAACTGGTTTGAGAATTCAATGTCATTCTGGCATGTTGTCACATTAGCTTAATGGTTAGAGCACCTGCCTGGTAAGCGGAGAGTCTGTGGTTCAAATCCCAACTCTGGCATTGAATTCTTAAGTTCCAGTTCTACCTCTCAAATAATGGTTAATGTTGATTACCACAGCTTAATGCAAATAAGCTTGAGTAGTTTAAAGATCATAAGAGTAGTGGGATTTATTCCAGCAAGTCGAAGGCACTTCTTATCGTAAGTAATCCATAGATTTGGTTTGACTATTTTAGCAAATTATACAAGCACAGAAGAGAAGTTATGTGCGGAGATATGTTTAACTGAAAATTTTAGCATTGAAACAAGCAATAGAATTTGTGTTGGGTCAATTATCAAGAAGCCGTTGATTACCAGGATATGAGCTAAATAGTCCCTTTAATTTTTCACTAGAACAAACCGTCACTGCTTAGATCAATGGAACCACAGATGATGTTTTAGGGTGTATTAGTGAAGAAAAAGCAGAATGTATGCAAGTACATGAGGGTATGAATGCATCAATCACACTAGCAAGGAAGGTTTCAATTAATTAAGGAAAATTGAAGCTATTAACAGTGAAGCAAGAGAATCTAAAATAAGAACAAATTAGAAACTAAAGCTTCACTTATCTTAGTAATATTGCAAGATCTTTCACAGCTTGCAATATTACTAAGATAAGTGAAGCTTTTAGTTTCTAATTTGTTCATATTTTAGAAGGTTTCAATGTTCGTCAAATCTTGTCATATTTTGAGAAAACATTTAGAAATAAATGTAATGTAAAAACCAAATTTCTTAGCTATACTCATATTAGCAGCTTCTCTAATTATCTACTCTTTTTTTTTCTTTCTTTGGTCATCACCGAACATAAAACCAAACAACATAACTCGCAGGTCAACACAGAAAGGGTACAGACCACCAGAAACGCAAGCACTACTAAACTAATATAAACCAATACTACAACGGCATCCAAACATGACAGACGTAACCCAACCTGAATATTATTATTTTGCCTTTAGCTTCAAGCACACATCTATCCTTTGGGTTTAGTAATCTTTTCCTTTATGATTCACAAATGATGATCCCACAACCAAGTCAGATAAATGAACAGGTATGAAGAAGTGCATCAGCCAGCAAGCATATGATGAAAATTTATTGTTGTCCTTTAGTTGACTCTTAAATGCATGTGACAACTAGTCCACAATGGACAGCGTAAATGTATCACATATTCTTGAAGCACTCTATGGATAACCATATTGGTCCATGTATTTTACAGGACATTATCCACTTATGTTCTCATATTAGGCATCACTCAGGAAACCAATTGTTAATCCTTTAAAGACAAATATTCTACTACATTAAACTAGCTATGTTGAAATATTTGCTTCCCATACAACAATAATATATCTGTTGTTAGCTAATGCTGGATTTCTGACAATGAAGTTATTAATCCTCTTGCTCTCCAATATTTTTCACTGATGGATGGGGCACTATTTGAAGGTGGTCTCGCAGATCACATAGAGGACAGAGCGGTGAAGAATATATCCCAATTTTGTTTAAATGTTTTGCCAGACAATCATGTCTTGAAATCAACCTGAAGGTTGCAACTGCCGTTTTTCGAGGATACTCAGGAATTACTGTCTGAATGTTTGGTAGTTCCCATCTTTTATTTTTTTGATTTTTCATAGTAATATTTTGCAATAACTTTTTTGAATTCAGAGTTCACTAATCTTTTAGCTGCATAAAATGGTAGATTAACTATAGATTTTTGTACACTGCTGGTACCCTTTTTTGCAAGAAAATCAGCTTTGTCATTACCACTCAATCAACAGTGAGCTGGTATCCATTGAAAGGCTAGGTGTTTTTGAAGTGCTGTTAGATGGGTAAGGATTTTCCAACATTCTATATTTGTTTGGTTTTTTGGTGACAACTTGGAAGTAATTGCTGCCCTGGAATCTGAGAGAATAACTGCTTGCTGAAAATGTGAAATTCTGTACAAAAGATTTTGTAGGATCATTCAAATTGCTTCAATTGTTGTGAGAGTGCAATGAATCGCTTCATTAGCATAGTAGATTTAGCGCCTTTGTGCTACAATGAGGAGGAATGCATGCAATTTCTTTACGACGAGGGCCTGCTGAGAACTCGAATGCTATGCAGGGAATGTAATGCAGTGCTACACCCCGTGAATAGAAGGGGTAAAAAATTCCAGTTTTTTTCCTGCAGGAGGGGTCACCCTGAGCAGTTTTTGGAGTCCATGGACAAAGGTACCTGTTTCGCAAACTCCCGGAATACCACCAGCCCAAGTACTTCTGCTTACCTACAGTTTTGCGAGTCAACTATCCTACGAACAAACTGCGGTGCAGTGTTCACTCGGGGATAGCACTATCAGTGACGCAATAAAAATAATACAAATATAATATAATAAATAGAATATAATGTAAATAATATATATAATGTAAATATAATATTAATTAATAATATAATAAAATAATATAAAATAAAAATAATATAAATAAATAAAGAACA